>VWZT01008892.1:260610-271925 GCA_013397055.1 Pachycephala philippinensis
GTGCGGCCCGTCCCGCGACGGGGCTCTGCCCCAGGGCTGTGATGTGCTGCCTGTCCCCAAATGGGCTCTGCCCCACGGCTGGGCTCTGCTGGAAGCAGAGCAGGGATTCACAACCTCTTTGGGCAGGTTATGCACACACACCAGCTGGCAGCTGCACCTGACAGTCAGATCCAGGTGCTCCAGTGCTATTTCTGTGCCCAGGACAGAGGAATGTCCTGCTTGGCTTGGCTGTGCCTGCCAGGGAGGAGGGATGGGCAGAGCCCGGGGATGAGGGAATCCCTCTGGGCTTTGTCTGAACCAGGAACAGCAACTGGAGGGGGAAGAAACCCAGGTGTGTAGGGCCAAACATCACCAGAGCTGTAAATCTGGGAGACTGGGGGAACTAGTGGGGGACTGGTGAGGAACTGGTGGGGAACTGGGGTCCCTTCGAACCAGCTGCTGCCACAGCCCTTCTGTCCTCATTAGCACAGACATTTCCAACTTTCCAGCTGAAGAACTTGGCTGTTTTATGTCTAGATTTGAATTATAATAGCCTTGCTGTAACTGGAGGGCAGAGATAGGGAGAGGTCTGGGAAATGTGCTTAAAGAGCTCATTGCTGTCTCTTCTTAGGGATTTTTTGCCCGCTTTAAGGGGGCTGTTGTTTGAAAACAACAGTGAGCACAGCAACAGTATTATTAAACATTAAATAGAGACTCCAGGAGAGGATGCAAGAGAAGGAACATGGCAGATTTTGCCTGAGAAGTTAAATGCAGTTCCATTGATCCATCCAGCAGCCACAGCTCGGAGGCTGCTTTGTGCATTTGAGCTTTACAAAAATCTCCAAATCCTCAGGAGCAGGCTTAAGGGACTTGATCCATGTGTCAAATCCCCAAACTGAAGCAACATCCTGATAGGCCTCAGTTATCCTAAACAGCACAGGAGGTGGTTACTGTCACCCCAGAGGGCAAAAGCAGATTTTGAAAGAATGACTTTAAATGTTTTCTCCCGTTTTGCATTCCCTCCTCTTCTCTGTGCAATGACACCAGACACAGCAGCACCAGGAGCACCATGATTTTTGGGCACAGCAGTGATTCTCTGGACCAGTGGTGGGAGCCCCCAAAGCAGCCCAGTGCTCAGTCCTGGGCAGGGGCACTTCAATCCAAACCCAGCTCTGAGAGCAAGAGCTCTCCTTGAGACCATCCCACATTCCAGCAGCCAGAGCGTTTCTGGGCTCCTGTCACAGTCTCTCAGGCCTCTGAAGCAGCTGTTTGAGAGTTTGGGGTGGATTTTTTTGGTTTTATCTTTGTTTTCACCAAAGGCCACGTAATTCAATGCACATCAGCAGCAGAGCAGCAGGAACAGCGAGCCTGGTGTGCCAGAGCAACTCGAGTAATTTAAAGTGCAAACTAAACCCTCCCCTTTGGTGCAAGGCTCTGCTCTCAGGTGTCCCACAGACAAGCCAAGAGAACAGACTGCTTTACACCTGTCTTTCCCCTCCTTAACTTGCCCTTTTAATTAACTTTTCAGTCTTTAACCACGCTAGTGTTTGTGACTTGTGCATTGGCAGGAGAAGTAGAATCACATCTCATAGCAGCAAACAGAGTTTTGCAAATGAACCTAATCCTTTCAGAGCTCTCAACACATGAACACACATTTTGTTGCTGTCCAGTGGTTCATTTTTATACCTGAATTCTCAGGCAACTCAGAATCATGGTAGAAAATTTCATGCTGCACAAAGCTGCTTATCAGCATCAAAAGAAATGAATTAAAATGGTTGGGAGAGGAAAAAAAAAAAGATTTTTCAAGTAATGCTTATGTTCCACTAAAGGAGCATAGGAGGTGGGTTTGCTTTTCAACTTCAGGAGAAACTGTTCCCCTTTCCTGGCCCCTTTGAAGTGCACCCGAGTCTCAAAAGCTGTGCAGGAATAACTTGGCTGTTTGTACATAAAGAACTGCCAGGGAAAGTTTATAGCAGTAATCACCAGCTCCTCCAGGATCCTCAGCAAAGGAACATTAATAAACATTAAAGAGGAGCGTGAGCTCGGCATCTTTCTAATTAAGAGTGGAAGAGGCTGGCAGATGAGGTCAGGCCCCAGATGGGGTTGAAGGGCAGTGTAAGCATGAGAGAATGAATTCAACGTAAAGGTCATCTATATGGATTAAATGATCTGAACAGTCAATTCCAGAACCATCTTCTGCAATTAATATTTAATTAAAAATAGAAACACTATAAAGTTTAGCTTTTAACCAGCAAAATTATTTCATGTCCCATAAAACCTTTAAATACAAGACCATGCATCCTTTCTCTGTCCCTATACAAAGCAGGCTGCTGTGGTTGAGTCACTCAGAAAGGGCATTCCAAGGGCAGACAGCCTTTGCACCTTTAAAACACTTGAAATCTGTTTCTAGTGACCAGAGACAGCATTTAACAGCTGAAGGGTTTTTTCCTTTTCATTCAATTGAGAATTAAAAGCAATTTCTAATCAAATATCCATCCAAATACATAATGAGTTTAAAGGACTGGATTAACCCGTGGTCAGCAGCAGAGGAGAAGGGGGTGCAGAAGAGGCACTTGAGGGTGGTTCCAGTGCAATCTGCTGATCTCCAGACCCAGAAGGATCCAATCCCAGCACCTCCCGACCCCGCTGCCCTCAGCCCCTCTCCCAGGAGCTGTGAGACAGCTCAGAACCAGCAGCTCCTAAAGAACCAATGGCACCTTTCCACTTCGCTTTGCATGTCTCCCTGGGCCTCTCCTGAAAGTGCCTCCAGCATTTGTTTAGTGCAGTTTGAAGTGTTCTGTCCCCTCTGACTTTGGTGCTCCAGAACTAGGCCACCAAGAAGCCACCAGAGGAATATTTGTTCTCCAGCACTCGAGTCCTTTGTAACCTACTTCCGAGTGTTTAACCTACACCACCAGAAAGAAGCTGGAAAAGGAGGTTCAGGCTCATCATGTGAATTCTCACGTTTGGAGAATGCAAGAAAAAGTCACTTTGTTTTTTACAAAGTCCATTCACTGGGCGGAAGTTGGAGAAATGTAGGTCTGGTTCCCAACCCTGTCACCCATTTCCTGCTCGATTTTCCAAAGGCTCACACTCTCCAAGCTTCAGTGCCCTGGGAGAGGAGATAATACTGACTTGTTTTCATACGAGCTGGAGATATTTTCCACAGTGCTATGAAAATAAGCAGTAATCCAGTTCAAAGACTTGTTTTTGCTTCCCTCAAAGTCAGCCGTAAAATTCCCTCCACTTCAGTAGAGCAGGATCAATGGTTTTTCCTTTAAATGTTTGATAGAGCTTCCCTTTATTCTTGGGACTTGGGGTCCTACTGTTTATTTTTACTTATTACATGAGATTTGTCATTGTTTTCAAGGGTACAGAGGTGTAAGTGAAAATCTCCAAGGATCTGACTGCCTTTGCCTCCCTCACTGCTGTTAAACAACATTCCTGGGAGCCGTGACCTGCCCCAGGCAGATTTTCTGGTTCACCCACGGCTTTGCTCAGGGAAATTTCTCAGAGGAGTCTTTGCCACTCCAGTGGTTATTCCCTGGCTTTGGAAAGCTGCTGTTAAACCTCTCTGAACCCGCAGCAGCAGCCTGGGTAATCCTCCGTGGAAGGAGGCAGAATCCTCAACATTCACAGGAGCATCCACCCATCCATCAGGAAGTGAGAGCAGGCAGGGAAAGGCAATCAGCTTTCCTGAGATTCTAATAAGGCAGCACAATTAATCTCTTCACTTCTTACCCAACCCCTGCTGCATATATACATTAAATTAGCAGTCTCATATATACATATATATATACACACACACACACACATACAGGCTATGTGTGTGTGCGCGTGTGTGTGTATATATATATATAAAATATGTATGTATATGAAATACCCCAACTTGAATGGCTCTTCTAACATAGAGATAGAAGGCAAGAGGTAAAACTGTTGAAAATCTCAGAAAACAACACATCCTCCATCATTCCTCCTGTGACCCAGGGATGATTCCCAAGCAGTCACATGCACATAAAAAAACCCTTTTGAAGTATCTCATATTTTTGTTACTAATTCTGGTTTGCAAACAACTGCCTGGTGTTACTGTTGAAATATGTCAGAGCTGTTAAATGCTTGTATAAATAATAAATGGGAGGGCTTGTACTAAGACTAAGGTCTCTCTGCATCAAGACTTAGACAGTGCTATGTTTTATTAATAACAATTTGGAAACCGCAGTGAAGTGGGAAAATGGCTCCTGTGCCAGGATTTTAAACCCCTGGTTCACAACCAAGCACAGCCCAGAGGGTCACGTCTGTCCCACTGACTTTACCAGAACACTTGGACCTGCACTGAGAGATTTAACACCTGCAGTTATCTTTGGTAGTGCTCGCTGTTTTTCAGCCCAATGTTGTAATGATGGACAGGCCTGGGAGTGGTGGAGAGTCCAGGGCTCCTGAGAGAGGCAGAGCCATGCTCAGTCTGTAACCACTGCCCCTAACACCCAGAACACCTTCCAGTGCTGTGCTTTTCCAGACACCAGAAACACCTTTCTATGAATCACAGAATCACAGAATCATTCCGGTTGGAAATGACCCCCAAGACCATCAAGTCCAAACTTTGACCAAACATCAGCTTGTCACCACCCCAGAGCACTGAGTGCCACGTCCAGGCATCCCTCTCCTCCTGCCCCTGTTCCCTGGCTGCCCCCTCCTGTCAGGGAGTGGTGCAGAGCCACAGGGTCCCCCCTGAGCCTCTCTTCCCCTTAAAAACAGGAAAAGGGGAAAATACTCTTTTAAAAAATCTTTTCCATGTCTGGCTTTGTTCCTTCACAAGGTTTGTTCTCTGCATGATCTTTACCCCCTGCACCACTTCCCTGAGCTCCTGTCCTTCAGGAGAAGGTGCAATCCCTCTCTGGGAAGCAGCACCACGATGATGCCAGCCCCTCTGCTGGGGCTTTGCCACCTTCAGCAGCTCGTTGGCCTGAGCTGACACCCCTGTCCCAACTCAGTATTCTCATCTGCAGAACTGAACGAGGCTTCTGCCTCTAAAATATCAACTCTTCCATTATGTCTCTAGGACAGCTGTAAGAACCATCCTCTGATTTCTATCCACGGGTAATTGTGCTACAATTATGGAAAAAAAATATTGTGTCATGGAAGTGCGTACGTGGTTATTTCAGCAGAAATAGCCTCCTGCATTTCTAAAAAAGCCTTTCCCAGCCCCTTTGCGTACAATAGGCAGTGACAGACGGAGCCCGATTTACATAAAATGACACAAGCATCAAGTTCTTTTCAAGTCAGTCAAAGATTCCAAAATAGCAAAAAGGAAAGCATTCAGCCCGGGGATGTGTGTGTTACACTGCGAATTCCCTGGCGAGGGTTGTGATTCCTTCACTTCTGCACCTCAGCAATGACTCGCTGGAGCACACAGCCCAGCACAGATGGGCTTGGAGAACAATCAAATTCTTTAAAACAAGAGCTCCAGCGTAATCACTGAAAACACGAGGACTTGGGTACGACTTTTTTTTTTTTTGCAACTTCAGAATTCAAAGATTCCCTCCCATACAACAAACCTGCAGCAGAGCAGCTGAAAGAGCAGATTTCAGAGCTTGGGAAGGTTCTGGGTTTGTCCTGCCATCCTGCCCTGCACACGCTGCCCAGGAGAGCATCTTCACAGCCACGGTCACAGTGCTGGAGAGCACAAGGATGAAAGTGCAGCAGGGTGAGCTCCAGCGTGCTCAGAGCCACCCAACACACAACAAACCTTCCCCAGCACAGAAATTCATAACCACGTGTAATTTATGGCGCTGACTTACAGCAGCTCCAAGGCCAAAAACTCGAGCGCTGCTCCTGCTGTCCCCTCCTTTTGTAAATCCGAGCACCGTCCTGTGGCTGTGAAATAGTGACTGCCAGACAACTCATGAATATAAATGCACTTCGAAAATGGCCCAGCTGAAGGCCAGCCCTCGCTTAGCCACAGTTTGTTCTGTGTGAAAAATCACTGAAAGTCAAGCCAGTCCATTTACTTGCCCAGAGGAGCTTACAGGACTCTGCCTCTGGAACAGCAGTGAACTAATACCTCGTGAATATTAAAGAACTCCTCAAACAACTTCTTCTGCCCCTGGTGTAAACTGGACAAGTGAAACACCAAAGCAGCCTCCAAGGAATGAATTTTGTTGACATTTTACTTAGATTAAAAACCTCATCTTTGTTAAGCCACACCTAACACTGAGATACCAGCAAGTCCAAAGGCAGAGAACCTCGCACTGGCATGCAAAAAAAAACAGAAAAAAGGAAGTCTTACAGAGATTTGAGCTTGGTCTAGCATCCCCCACCCCTGAGTGGAGCTCAGTCAGGTGAGACCCCTCCCTGCCAGGCAGGGCTCAGAGCCTGTGCTCCCCCCGAATCCCAGAGCACTCTGGAGTTCCAAAGGGAACCGCGGGGAGCTGGGGAAGGGCCGGGGGCACTGGGCACTCTCTGAGCTGGGACCAGGGCTCAGAGCCTGTGCTCCCCCCGAATCCCAGAGCACTCTGGAGTTCCAAAGGGAACCGCGGGGAGCTGGGGAAGGGCCGGGGGCACTGGGCACTCTCTGAGCTGGGACCAGGGCTCAGAGCCTGTGCTCCCCCCGAATCCCAGAGCACTCTGGAGTTCCAAAGGGAACCGCAGGGAGCTGGGGAAGGGCCGGGGGCACTGGGCACTCTCTGAGCTGGGACCAGGGCTCAGAGCCTGTGCTCCCCTGAATCCCAGCACTCTGGAGTTCCAAAGGGAACCGCGGGGAGCTGGGGAAGGGCCGGGGGCACTGGGCACTCTCTGAGCTGGGACCAGGGCTCAGAGCCTGTGCTCCCCTGAATCCCAGCACTCTGGAGTTCCAAAGGGAACCGCAGGGAGCTGGGGAAGGGCCGGGGGCACTGGGCACTCTCTGAGCTGGGACCAGGGCTCAGAGCCTGTGCTCCCCTGAATCCCAGCACTCTGGAGTTCCAAAGGGAACCGCAGGGAGCTGGGGAAGGGCCGGGGGCACTGGGCACTCTCTGAGCTGGGACCAGGGGGCCCAGGGCAGCTCGTGCTGGGTGTGAGGGGCTCACCCAGACCTTGCAGGACCCCAGCACCCCGGCTGCTGCAGCTCCCGACACCCCTGGGCTGCCAGGATAAACCCACACGCGTTTGGTTTGCATCCCAGCCAAACAGATGGCTCGGGAGGACTCAGGGATATTAAATTAAGCTAAGGTGAACCTTCTGGGGAAAGTCAAAGGAACTTAATTGCAGAGTATTTGCTTTTACCTATTTCTCCCTTTTTATTTGGCAAATACTTACGAGCAAACTCCGTGTTTAATGAGGAAGAAAGCACTGATGAAAAGATACTCTTTTTTTTAACATCTTTAATCTGAATTCCTGCTGGTGCTGCACATTTTCCCACTAGAATGCTTCCAGGTGATGAGGTTACTCTGCAATTTTTTACTGATTACACCCCAGACTGAATCAGATACAGGAGACAGATGTATAGATATATACATATGTATGGATAAAACGGCCAGATAAACACAAAACGTTGAGCTCAGCAAACAGAGCCCTAATCCCTCTGCAATTTGAGAGTGCAAGTGTTGCCTATCGTATGCAAAGTACACAGATTTATTGCAGACCCAAGAGAGGGGCCTTGCTTTCCGTGGCGTTGATCACTTGCCATCCTTGCTCTGACTCTAAATTTGTCCAGGGGACACGGAGGTGTCACTTGCAGCAGGACTGGGAACAGAACCGAGCCTCTCCCTGACCCAGCTCTGCTAACAGAGGATGTTCTGAACAGGGAATTGCTCGGTCACCTTGAGCTGTGAGGGACTGGGGGGAACAGCCCCTCCTGGGTACCAGAGTGTCCTGGGCAGGGGCTGCCAAATAATTCTGTTACTGGGAGCTGGAGCCTCTCATCTGCAGGCTTCTGCTTTAAATCTAAGCAGGAATTCATTTAAATCTCGGTGCAGACTAAAAGTCACCCTCTCCTGACAGGGAACTGGTTGTGTGAGAAACACATCTCAGGATTCTGTGCGAGCCATGAACGGCCAGGTAACCACAGCAGCTGATATCAGCATTGATAAATATAGACACTTCTTATATAACAAGGGACATTCAGGTCACTGATTTTTTAGGAAGATGTTCTCATTGATTCCCAGCAGGAAATTCTGATCTTAAATATTGTATAAAATGGCATTTTGATATTATTAATGCCACGTACTGAATAATATCAGTGCTTAATCTGAGTGTAAATAATGATTATGAAAATAGTGACTGGACACTGCCAGTGCAAAGAGCAAAGTCCCTTAGACAAAGAGCAGGAGGAAATGCTGGGATTAGGGGAAGGGAAGGATTGCTCCTCACTTTTAGGTGAGAGAGGAGCAGAAGACAGCTGCTTGGGCTGCCCAAGGTCACAGAAAGAGCCACAAGTCACATCCCTCAGAGCCTCTCGCTTTAGCACTGCAGGTGACACCTCCAGGGCTCCTGTGCCCATAAATCTCCCGGCAGAAGGAGGGAGGAAGGAATGGGAAGCTGCCTTGGGGCTAAATCCCCCGCTAGAAATGACAAATGAAGGACAAACATGTAAAGTTTATCAACTAAATAAATCTTAAAATAAAAGGATTTGGGAGCACTGTCATGATCTCAGTGCTTACATCAAGCACAAGCTGTGCATATCTTCATATTACAGTTACTGGTAGGAAAACATAAACTGGATTACCAGGGCTTAGTGCTTAAGCAGTCTGTTCCACCAGCAAGGCAAGGAACTTTGGCTGTTCTGGTATTACAGATGAGATTTAGACAGGACAGAGAAAAGACAAGGATCAGCCTGTTTTCCTGCTCAAAGCACAACCATTATACTAAATAAATAAAATTAAAATCATAAAACCTTCCAAGCCCTTACTCATAAATCCCAGCAAGGCTGGAGGTACGTGAGCTCTGTGAAGCCATCCCAGAGTTTTACCCTCATTTTCCTGACACAACACCAAAGCTGCCACTCTCCCTGAGGGCAGGGAAGTTTCACCTCTCTTTTCAGGGGACAGAGTTGCTGTATGAGATAAAATTACTAAGCACAATGATGGGAATAAGGCTCATTTTACTGGGAAAACTATGGTTCCATTAAAACCTAAACCCACCTATTCATTTGAACAGGAAATTATTTCATTTTAAAAATAAAAACAGCAAGAAAACTTCCTCCCACCAGAGCAGCAGTGGCAGTAGGGATGCACCTCCCAGGTTCCTGCAGCAGCCAGAACCAAGCACAGGGGGCCATAAAGGTAGGAAAGGACCTCCAAACCCAACCTTTCAGGAACAAACAGCTGTAGCTGCTCAATGTTTGGCCCAAGCCTCCCACATGGGATGACTTCTAAGGCCCCTTCCAGCCCAAACCATTCTGGGATTCTCTCCTCAACTTCAGCAGCTCCGCAGTTTAGGGAAGGACATTTTCTCCTCTGTTCTCCTACCTCTCTTTCTCAGAATGAGGCAAAGGTGATTCCCCTAAGAACTGCTCAAATGTGAGATATTTTTAGAAGGCATTTTTGATCTAGCACTGGATAAAAGAGGGTTTAGACTTGCAGGGGCTTAACTGCCCCCGGGATACAAAAGGCACAAAATGTGCCGAAATCAGAGGAAATCCGTGTACTGAATCCAGCAGCTTAAAGCTCAGCCACTGACTTTCCTAAATCAGGAGGAAGGAGAAATCTGCTTTGTTTCCCATTTATTCCCATTAGTCTCTTCTCCCAGGTAAGAAGCCACAGGACAAGAGGAAATGGCCTCAGGTTGTGCCAGGAGAGGTTCGGGTTGGAGATTAGGAAAACTTCCCTCATGGAAGGGGTTGTCAAGCCCTGGCACGGCCGCCCGGGGCAGGGGGTCACCAGCCCTGGTGTGCCCTGGAGGATGGGGGCCAGTGGTGCTGACCCTCACAGGGTGGGGCTGGTGGCACTGGGTGATCTCAAAGGTCTCTTCCAACCTTAACAATTCCACAGTTCTGCTCAAGACCTGTAATAAAACCCCAAACATCCAAAGAAAGGAAGCTCTGGCACTCAGCTCTCCCTGACCCCATTCCCTGGCCAGCCTGGGAGGGACTGGCTGTGCCTTGTGTCACCCTGAGGGGCTCTCAGAGCTGTCACAGCCCTGCAGGGAGAGGGGACAGGAGCCTCTGTCCCCCCATCACTGCACAAATCCCTGACAGAGCCAGGTGAGGCTGCACAGCTCGTGAGGACACGCTGCCAGGCACCTGGATCCTGGCATCCCTCCCTTCTCCATGGCACAGGCAAGAAGAAAAATGCCTGCTGCAGCCCTGGGCTCCTGGCTGTTTGTTCTGGGGGTTTTATGTTCTGCTGTGACTTGGGTTTTGTTGGCTTGTTTATTCCGAAATCACCTTGGGAAATGAGGCTGCTGCACATCACTCCCAGAGACAAATTCCAGTGAAGGGATCTGGGGTGGTTTGTACCTGCAGGGAGGATGGGCATCAGTAATTGCAAGAGAATGAATTCACAGGCAAGTGTTTTATGGAGGCATCGAGGCAGACTCAGCACTCAGTGCCGAATCTGCAGGGAAAAGCTCAGCTTCCCGAGGTGCATAAAGAGCACCAGGAAGGAAAGGATGGCTCAGGAATGCTCTCCTTCCTCCTGGGAGACCTGAGAGAACGTAAAGGCTGAGGGGGGAAAGGGGAAATTCTTCACAGCAGACATGGGAAAGAAGTAACAGATGATGGTTTAAATCTCAGATTGTGCAAGTAACGATGAAAAATCTTCCAGGACAGGAAGGGAATTAGAAAATAAAACCTGCTGACAGGGAAGCTGTGAATTTCCCAACTGTACAGGCAGTGATGGGAAGGACCAGGCAGGGGATTTAGGACCAGACAAAAGATTTACTGGTGGAAGCTGCAAAATGGTAATTTCATTGTGTAGATGTGGTACCAGAAAACAAACCAGACAACTAAGTGATTTGTTTTTTCTGAAATACTTATGAATGTGCATAAAAATCTGGCTGCTCAAATGCAAAACTACAAAGAAAAGGACCTGAGGTATCTAGAGAGACAAGAAGCATCATTCAGCTCGGTCCCGAGATGCAGATCTCAAGTGATTTATTCTTATAATCTTCTGCTATTCATGCAATACTCAAACACACTTAGAGAAACAAAGCAGGGTTTGATTTTGGTGATTGTCCCTTCGTGTACTAATTATTTTTATTAGCAAGTTAATTTTCAGCACAAGCTGTCTGCTCTCTCATCTGGGAGAAACACATTTGTAAAGGCAGAAGTTCAAAACCAAACTTTGTGAGCGTTACCCGAGGAAAGGAGCATTGAGCTCGTTGTGAAACCCTGCAGGGAGCACCCGGGGCAGGGTGGGGCT
>VWZT01008892.1:272027-298453 GCA_013397055.1 Pachycephala philippinensis
CCCTCTGGCACACAGGGGCACCCTCTGGCACACTGGGGACACAGGGGGCACACTGGGGACACAGGGAGCACACTGGGGCACCCTCTGGCACCTTGGGGACACAGGGAGCACACAGGGGCACCCTCTGGCACACAGGGGCACCCTCTGGCACACTGGGGCACACTGGGGCACCCTCTGGCACACTGGGGCACCCTCTGGCACACAGGGGCACCCTCTGGCACACTGGGGACACAGGGGGCACACTGGGGACACAGGGAGCACACTGGGGCACCCTCTGGCACCTTGGGGACACAGGGAGCACACAGGGGCACCCTCTGGCCCACTGGGGCACCTTGGGGACACAGGAGCACCCTCTGGCACACTGGGGCACACAGGGGCACCCTCTGGCCCACTGGGGCACACTGGGGCACCTTGGGGACACAAGAGCACCCTCTGGCACACTGGGGCACACTGGGGCACCCTCTGGCACAGCCCTGGGACCCCAGTGAGGCTCTGGGGCTGCTGCAGGGAGCCCAAAGAGACTCTCAGAGCTCTGGGACCCCGTTCCCCGTTCCCCTGAGAACTGGCCACTGCTGCTGACTTCTCAAACTGCACAAAAGGGAATTTTACACCCTGGCAAAGTGCCCACCTGAATTCTGGAGGAGGGAAAGAGCAGAAAACAAGTTTTGACTGGTAACATTTAAGGTGACACTATCCATCACTGGCAAACTTCGACAGCTCCGGTTAATTTTTGCTGAGAATGATAAAACACTCCAACGAAGAAGAAAATAACAGGGACTTTCAGGCAGGGCTATTTTTCTTCTTGATTTTCTTTCTATTTGAAAGAAAAATCCTGTTAAATCTGAAGTGGTTTTAATCAAATACAGACAAAGGAAATTGAACTATTCACAAACCAGCCTCTATTTTCAATTGGCTTTTGTTACTTTCACTTAAAAAGTTTGTGGTTTCAATTGTTGTGTTTCCTAACAAAAATCCAAAACATTTCAAGCGAAACTGACATTTGTGAGCACAGTCCTTTAGTCCGTCTTTGAAAAAACTCTGAAATAGATTAAAATATTCAAGCTGCTCTAGACTCAGAACACTTCCCTGGAGGCGTCGAGCTGGCAGCATGTAGGTGAATTTTATTTCTTCCTCAGAAAAATTATCTGTGTGTTATTAACACCTGCTCAGAAGAACAATGGGGAAGATGTTCTAAAATACAGATGAAGTGGATCCTGGAGCCTGAGCTCGCGGCGCTGCAGGGGAGGAGGCCAGGCGTGGAGAGGCAGCGAAGGAGGCAGAGGGTTTGTGACTCCAGGAGGTCACTCTGGGGCTGTGGTCACTGTCCTGGGAGGGGATGGATCCTGCCTTTCCTCACCTCCCACCCTTGCACTGGGAACCTGAGCCTGCTCCATCCCGAACCACACAGAAATCCCCCAAAGGCTGGCTGAGAGGGACCCTGGGGACCATCCCACCCACCCCTGCCCCGGGACACCTCCCCCTGCCCCAGGCTGCTCCAAGCCCTGAACAAAAGGATCCTGATTTGGCTGCCACGCACTTATTAGAATAAACTTCCCGTGGCAGCGTGGAGTTTAAAGCTCACCTTTTTTTAATAAAGAAGATAAGACAGATAAAAGATGAAAGAGTGGACAGCATAAGGAGCAGCTGCTTGTTTTCACTGCCTTCTGTGACAGCCTTTGCTGCCCTGCACTAAAGCAGGTTTGCAGAGGGCACCTGGATTTCTCAGGGATTCATTATTTATTTTTGTATTCTGCTATACATGAAATGAGGGGTGGAAAACTGATTTCAAGTCTTCCAAAAATTCAAATTTTATTCATAGAAAAGAAAGCAGAAGGAACAGAGCTATGAGGAAGGAATGCTGAAGTCAGCTGGCTTTTAAAGAAGTCTGTAGCTGACCAGCCACACGTGCTCCCTACATCCCAGGAAGGATGGGAATGGAATTGGAAGGGATGGGATGGGATGGGATGGGATGATGGCTCTGCAGCCACAATGCAGCCCCTGTGCAGCTCAGGTTTGCACCTGCTCCGAGACGAGGCATTAATATTTATTTAAATTAGACCGTTAAGGAGGAGCCATTAAGTGCCCACCCGAGGCAGAACGAAGCCTGCCCACGGCAGCCAGGCTCCTGCACTGCAGAGGGAACTCCCTGGGGGAGAGCTCAGAGCTTAGCTCAGAGCCCTGGTGCCACATCCCAGGTTTTCACGGGGTCTCTGTTCAGTCCGTGCCTCTGCTGCAGCCAAACCCTGGCTGACGTGAGCCAAATCCAGAGTGGATTTTGGGATCTACAGAGTATCTATGGCCGCATTTGCAAAATTAAACAGGTGTGTAAAGATGCAAATAGCATTAGGCCCACGCCAGTGCTCCAGTGATCCCTCTTTCGAGCTCAATTAACTCTGTAAATGGAACCTGCCCCATTGTGATTCCGCTCAGGCCAGGCTGAGATGGAGCCAAGCCACGGGAGCAGGGCAAGGCCAGGCTGCAAGGACAGAACCCAGCAGGATGTGCCCAGAGGGAGCCCACGGGACACACAGAGAGGGAATTTCTACAAGAGCATGAAGAGAGAGGACACAGGGAATGGCTTCTCACTGGCAGAGGGCAGGGATGGATGGGATATTGGGAAGGAATTGTTCCCTGGGAGGCTGGGAGGCTGGGGTGGAATTCCCAGAGCAGCTGTGGCTGCCCCTGGATCCCTGGCAGTGCCCAAGGCCAGGCTGGATGGGGCTGGGAGCAGCCTGGGACAGTGGGAGGTGTCCCTGCCATGGCAGGGGTGGGATGAGATGACATTTAAGGTCCCTTCCAGCCCAAACCATTCTGGGATTCCATGAAACCATTGAAACACAACATGACCAGCGTTCACGTGCCCCTGGTTCTGCTTTGCTTAAAGAAAAGGCTCAGAATTGCACACAAACTCCCTGCCCAGCCCCTCGCTGGAGCTCTGAAGGAGAGACCCAGAACCCTGAGCCCTTCCCCGGCCCCCAGCATGCCTCTGCAACATTGGCAATGTTATTTGGGATTTGACTGAAGGGCAATGAACTCCTTCCAAATCTTCCTGATCTCAGTAATATCCTGGACACACAGACTCAGCCCACGAGGAGCAGGCCCGTGTTTGAATTTCTGGATTGACATTTGGCCCATTATTAACGGGATTTGTCCCTTACATTTCCAGACTTGAACAGTCTGCACTCAGACAGTTCCTGCAGAGCTCAACCGCACCACGAGCACTTGGATGCTCCTGCAATCCCTCCTGCCACTGGAATATGGCTTTTATTTACAATGCAGGCCCGATCCAAGTAAATTCTCAATTCCTTTTATCTGTCATTGTCTGATGACAAACATCACATTATTGGGATCACTTTCCCTTGGAAGGGACAGAAGTAAATATTCAGGGAATACGAAGACCTTGGATTGCATTTTACATCTCAGGAAAGGGAAACTTTAATCAGCTCTGTCCCAAACTAACCAGAATTTTCTTGACACTGTCCGGGATGCAGCGAGTTTCCAATATCATCATTTAAAGAAATCCGGGTGGAGGGAACTGGTCAGGGACAGAGAGACAAAGATTTCTTCCCTTTCTGATCAACCCCCCAGTAAGGCTGCAGAAACCTGACACAAGGTGCAGGCATTACGTGGCATTTCTCTGCATAGTAATCGCATTTCTTGTCTCTCTATATACTCTATATTCTATATTCAGCTTCCAGTGCACCTTCTGTCCAGTATAGAGAGGCCTGGGATGTGAATACTCAGTTACAAATACTCCATTGCAACCCACTCCCTTTGCTTCCAGTCACTTCTTCAACTTCTTTGAAACTGCTTCCAAGTTCAACTTTTCCAGAGTCTGAGGCTTTCAAAAAGCCAATTCTTAAAAAGCTAATTAGTTCCCCATAGGCTTTTTTTTTTTTTTTTTGACTCAGTAAATATTTCTGAGATTGCTTTTTGTATAATCAGTGTTAGCAACTCATTAAAATGCACAGTATGTGGATCATTTGGAATGTGACATGGCTCAGCATGGACACTCAAGCTGCTTAAAAAAACAGAAAAGAAAAAGATGAGGATGAAATGAAAGCAAAAACCCAGCATTTCCTTTAAGCTGACACCACAGTTAAGGCTTTAAGACAGGGCAGGGAGCCTTCAGCCCTGCTATTAGGTGAAAAGTCTAATTGCTCCATGCACTGCCTGCCCTCTCCAGCCTCTGTGTTCTCCAAAAAGATTCCTTTTACAGAGAGTTAAGATGCTTAAAAAAAAAAAAAAAAAAGGATCTCTGAGCAGGTAATTGTGTAAGGTTTTCACTCTGAGTAATATGAGGATTCTTCTTGAATTAATAATGAATGAAGTAATTTAAAAGGCCTTTAGTGTGTGCAGCCAGAAATAAATAATGCCTTAATCTGGGACATTTTATTTTCCATTAAAACAAACACTTTTTAAAAAGTGGGCATTACTGAGCAGCACTCAGTCCCTCACATGCCAGATGCCTGAATCAGATGGACAATAATACTCAGGACATTTTCCTAATGTTTCAAGCATGTTCTTCATGCTTGATGGAAAACAGGAAGGTTGAAAGTATTACTTGGGGTCACAACGAGAAATTCCAGCTGAAGGGCTGCTGCTCCTGGAACGCCGGGGATTCGGGGTGGGAAGGGCCCCTCCTGTGCCCCTCACCCCGGGCTGGGAGCCAAGAGACCCCCGAGCTCCCCTGCAGCCTGCCCTGAGCTGGGGTAAACAGGGATAAACCCAAATATTGGCCCTGCCCTGAGCTGGGGTAAACAGGGATAAACCCAAATATTGGCCTTGCACTGCGCTGGGGTAAACAGAAATAAACCCAAATATTGGCCCTGCCCTGAGCTGGGGTAAACAGGAATAAACCCAAATATTGGCCCTGCCCTGAGCTGGGGTAAACAGGGATAAACCCAAAGATCAGCTCAGCCCCATACTAAACTGGGGTAAAACAGAGCAATAAACCCAGAGATCAGCTCAGCCCTGAACTGGGGTAAAAGAGAGCAATAAACCCAAAGATCAGCCCCACATTGAAATGGGGTAAAACAGAGAAATAAACCCTAAGATCGGCCCCTCACTGGGCTGGGGTAAAACAGAGCAATAAACCCAAATATTGGCCCTGCACTGAGCTGGGGTAAACAGAAATAAACCCAAATATTGGCCCCGAACTGAGCTGGGGAAAAGCAGAGCAATAAACCCAAATATTGGCCCTGCACTGAGCTGGGGTAAAGCAGAGCAATAAGCCCAGAGATCAGCCCTGGTGCCTCCTCACAGCCCTGCCCAGCTCTGGGCCAGAGGGGACCCCAGGTGGTGACAGCCCTGAACCCACCCAAGAGTTGATTCCCATAAATGGATTTGGGTCTTAGTGCCCACATCAGAATTTAAATTAAATTAAATATTGACCGAGAAGGACTTGCTGTCAGGTTCAGGGTGAAAAGCTCCAATTACCAAGGGAACAGGAGTTCTTGAAAATAATATCACACTCTCACCCTCACTGGGAAAAACCCCACGACGTGGGGAGGGTGGGCTTTTGTCAGCAAAGAAAGAAAGAGTCAGAGAGACTTTTTTTGCTCAATAAATGACAATAAATCCCCACGGTTATGATAAACTAGGGAGGTTTTTCTGCAGGGAGAATGGTGAGGTGAGGGGTAAACAGTCCCTTGTTGTGAATATTTCTGCTCTTCCAGTTGTGCTGACAATGGATTCCCCCCGAGCACGAGGCTGCCACAGAGACCCCAGGTGCCCCCAGCAGAAGCCAAGGAAAGACCTGGCCAGCCAAAAATGCTGTCACATTCAGCAGGCTAACAACAAAACCCAAACAAGAAAATCTTACAGAGCTTTTTCTGATACATCTATCGCTGCTGAAACTGAGATCTGAGGATCAAAATCTTAGATGACATGAAACAAAAAAACCCTGAGATTACTTTTTGCCAGATCTATCAGCTTTGCAAGAACTAAAGGGAATAGAGCTTCTTCTGAAAAGCTGAATTTATAAACATCAGGAATAACCTCCACACTTAACTGCCTTTTAAGATTGGAGGTATTTTCTCCAAAGTGAAATTCAGCTTTTCTTATATTGATTCTACATTGAAGTAAATTCCACTTTTTCTCTGAATAACTGTTAAATCAACAGTTTAGAATTCCCTTTTTTTTTTCCTGCTAAAAAACATCCAGTGCTTTAACAAGTTTCATGGAAAAACCTGAGCTGAGTCAGGGATGACAGAGGCAGTGTGGAGAGGGGATCAGGGAGAGGCATTAACTGAGGGTGTGCAGAGAGGCTCCTCTCAGCCCTCCTGAGACTGAGGCACCAGATAAAGTTCTGTCCCCATGAGAAAACCATTCCCACCCTGCTGTGGCTCCAGTCCAGCCTGAGGGACTTTGGGAACCAACATCCCTGGTCATCCCATCTCCCACGGGAACAGGTCTGCAAGGGCTCAGGTCTCCTTGCAGGGAGGAGGGCTCTCACACTCCCATTGTAATCCCTTTTCCAAAGGTCTCTAATAATATTTCTTCCCCTGCTCCGTTTAATGAATGGTAATAGGGAGCACTTGATTAGAAGCCTTTCATCATCTTAGGACTAGGGGCTTTAGCTCTCTGACCTACTTTCCTTGCCAATGAAATTCCATTTTTAGCTTCAACTCAAGGTCTGAATGTTACCCAAATTCAGACCATCTGTTTTAACTGCCTACAGGCTGAGGAGTTGATCCAAGCCAGGAGGAATAAATGGAACCAGTGTGTTCATATATTAAGAATTCTCCACCCTCTGTGTATTAAATAACCTACTTAGTTGATTCCCGAGTCCACACAAACATTCCTGTTTCCTTGGGCAGTACCTGCTGCTCTTGTGAGGAATATTCCTGCCACCAGTTGCTCTCAGGTCACCTTTCCTGTACATCTGGAGGAATGAGCAACCTACAACCGACTCCCAGTTCCCCTCATCCCTTGATCTGGCTTTGGTGAGGTTGGTCCAGGCTACCCTGGGAAATTCATCAGGGAATAACCCCCCTCTCTTCCTAATTCTCACCATTACAGAAGCAACAGGACTTGCATCTCCTCACAGGAGAACAATTTTAGATACATCTCAGTCCTTTTATCACACAAAACTCAGTAAGATATATGAATTTATAAACCAGAACAATATCAAAAAGGCAACTTTACCTGGAAAATCCCCACTAAGCAACTGCTGACCACAGCTTTACTAAAAATCAAAGTGAATCCAAGTGCTGAAGATAAGCTGCTGCTGCTAGAGCTGATAGGCATCTCCAGCCCTCATCCCTCACAGCTTGGCTGAGGGATGGAATTGCAGCAGAATTTCTAGAGCATCCATGAAAACATTACCAAATGAATTATGCCAGGGAAAAAGAAAACAGTAGTGTGAAACCATGCCAGATCTCGCAGTTGAATACCCAGCTGGGGAACTGCCCAGCTCCAAACAAGGCAGAAAATAAGTATATTTAATGTAAAAGAATCCTAGCATGAAATAGGCT
Organism: Pachycephala philippinensis; assembly: GCA_013397055.1. NCBI lineage: Eukaryota > Metazoa > Chordata > Aves > Passeriformes > Pachycephala > Pachycephala philippinensis. The sequence goes on from VWZT01008892.1 coordinate 279,506, forward strand.
CTGTACTTCCCCGGCCACGGCTGATTTACTGTTCAAGGCTGTCATTTGACAGCCTGTTTGCAGATTCTCTTGCTTCAAAGCCATCGTGGCTCTGTTTACAGCTCAGCCTTGCGGGAGGCACCAGGAGCCCCCCAGGTCCCAGCCCAAACCAGTCTGGGATTGTACAGAACCCAGCTGGACACCCCTGGAGACATCCGAGGTCGAGTGGACGGGGCTCTGAGCAACCTGGGGCAGCTGAAAATGTCCCTGCCCACTGCAGGGGCTTGGAATAAATGGAATAAAGGTCCCTTCCAACCCACAGCATTCCCTGGATGGCAGAGCAGCCCAGGGGAGCAGCACCTCAGAGGGGAGCAGCTCCTCGCTGTACCCCAGGGCTGTGGCTTTTGGGGGCTCATTCCAGCAGGGCGCGTGAGGAACAGTGAATTAAACCCTAAACAAAAGCTCCAAGTGCCCCAGCCCCCCTGCCATAGCTGTTAATTCCCTGCTCTTTCATCATGTGCACGACCCAGAGAGGAATGAGCAATATTCGCTTTTGTTTCCGCTGCATCATTGGAAGTGACACGATCATTATTTCACTGGGGGTTCAAAGCAACCTCGGCAAGATTACCTTGGACTAGCACCTATGGAACGGAGGGACAGGAGCTGCCACGTGCAATATTCACAGCCTGGCAATGCCACCGAAACCTTCTAGCTGAATTTTAGCCATTTCCCCCTCCTTTGTGTGAATCACAACATTGTCGAATGAATTACTTGGAGCACAAAAAAGGATGTCTTGCACCTGGAAGGCTACATGCTAATTCCATGCTTTATTCCAGCTCTTTCGTGCAAAAGGCTTTCAAAATCATGGTCTATTGTACAGTGCATAATGTTATTATTCTGTCCTTATTGTCCTAAAAGCAGACGCTTCCAGGCTAGAGCAAAATCTTCTTTTGACTCTCCTGTGCCGGGCAAAAGGTTAGAGAGATAAAGCAGCTCCCAAAGAGCTGTTAATGCCCGCGTGAGGCAGAAATACTGAATCAGGGGAGAGCGTTGTTTCTGTTCCCAGCTCCGGGAGACTTTTCAGCTTTCCCTGGGTGTGAAAGGCACTCGGCTTTGCACCACTGGGCACCCAATGTCCCCTGACCACTCCAACACCAGGAACCAGCCCAGCCTGAGCCTGGGATGAATGAGGCGCTGTCCCACGTCCCTGTGCTGGCCCTGGGACCTCACCCAGACCCCCGGGGACACCTGGGCTCTCCGGGGGCTGCTCCGAGGGGCTGAACACCCCCTGAGCCAGGGGAGGAGGGCTGGAGCTGATGCTCTGCCCAGAGAGGGCTCTGCTGGTGAGAAGGAAGGGGCTGTCCCCCCACACTGCTCCTGGGGGACCCCAGAGCTGCTGGAATGGAGGCCACTAAAGCTGATCACTGATCCTGGGGAGCCGGGCTGGGAGAGCTGAGAGTGCTCACCTGGAGGAGAGAAGGCTCCAGGGAGAGCTCAGAGCCCCTTCAGTGCCTAAAGGACCCCGTGGAGACAAAGCTCCCCGCTGATGGCAGTTCATAACCAGAAACCCCTCCCAGCTCTGTGCCTGGCACGATTAAAGGCTGCTGGCAGAGAGCATCCTCTGCAAAGCGGTTCCATTGTCAGCACAGAGCTGTCACCGCACCTCCTGATGTCCCCATGCCCTAAGATCTTCCAGCTCCTTACTACAGCTCCCTGTTCCAGGGCTGGGGCTGTTGCAGAGATGCAGGATCACCAGAGACGCTGCCGGGGGCTATTTTTAGCGTGAGTCATTTGATGAGCTCTCCGGCACCTTATTTATTGCTGTCTCCAGCTGGGGACCTGAGCAATGTCCAGACACCTCTGTGGCTAAAACCGGGGCTCGGGAGCACTGACCTCTATTTGATAACACTTCTCTGCTGACAGGGAGAAAAACAACTGCACATTATGTTGTCAAGACTAATAGCTGCTAATTAGGGTGAGTGACACATGACCCCTTTTCTATCCAAAGAACACAGAAGTCACATGAGAAATAAATAAAAAGAGTTGAAGCTCTGCATGCAGTGCTTTCCAGTCTAGAGAGTGACCACATAAAAGTCATTTTCTGATCTTTTCTTCCCTGGTTTGCCTGTTTAGGGAGTTACTTGAAGTTTATGTTGTGTGTACAGTGAATCAGTCTGGGGGTTCACAGCGTTCCCTTGGGAAGAAATGGAACTGAGGGGACAGCAGGAGTAGAAAGGGGACAAACCAAAGCGGTGCCCTTGGAAACGTGGGATCCACCTGTGTGCAGGCTCTGGAATCCTGCCGGTGTGCAGAGGGCTCTGGAGGGATGTGGCAGCGAGGGCAGCTCCCCCTGACACCGGCACAGGCAGGGAGCAGAGCAGGGAACCCTGGAAGGTTTCAGGTTGGAAGGACCCTAAACCTCACCTCACTGCAGCCCTGCCTGGGGCAGGGACCCTTCCACCAGAGAATCCTTCCACTGAATTCAGCAGCTGCAAAGGGGCTCGCTGTTGCCATCCAAGCGGATTCCTGGCACAATAACCGGGAATGTGTTTCCCCCAGGCTGCTGCCCTCCCTCCCAGCCCGGGCTCGCTGTGGCACCCCGATCCCTGGCTGATAATTTGCATTATCGGTGTTTGCACTGCTCAGCACAGGGGTCACTGCTGCTGCTGGGGACAGCCACAACCAGGGGCAGCTCCTGCTCTGAAGGACCCAGCACCCCCTCAGCCGAGCACAGAGCAGGAATTAATTGCCATTTCCTTGGTGGGGAGCCGAGGTACAGAAAGCCACAATGATTTACTGGAGGTCACATTAAAAGCCCACGGAATTCGCAGCCTCCTGTTGTGCTCGTGCAGCTCTAACACCCCGTTAGACCCTCTGAGTGTTAATCATTACCCACCTCCTCTGTCTTCTCGCTGCTCTAATGAGATTATTGATGAATTACTTAAAATGCACTTTCTGTAGAAGTTTTTTAGATGACAAGTTGCTTTTTACTAAACAAATTAATGGGAAAGTTGAGTTCTCTCGTTCCAGTCTGGGGAAAAGAAGTTTTGGGTTTGAAATGCCTAATTAGTACTAACTGAAATCCAATAGCTGAGTTTATTTGGCACTGTACCTGATATAAATATGCCATGGGGCCATTAGTACCCTGTGGTAGCATCAGGACAGAAATAGTCGCTCCAGCAATTAATATTGCAGTAGCTGTGGCTGTCAATAGAGGAGCAGAACAATTGCAGCCTCAGAGGTTCATCCCAAGCCCTGTCAAAGTCAAAGGGAGGCTCTCAATAAGTGCAAGACATGGAGCTCTAGCTGGGCTTGCCTCTGATAAACAAAGCTGAGACACTCCCAAACCTCGGGGCTGACATTTCCATGTCTCAGGTCAGCCCAGTGAGGCCAGAGAAGACATCCCCAAGTGCCTGATGTCCAAGCCAGCGGCTTCCCAGAGGGAGGAATCCAGGAGAATCCTCCTCAGAGAGCTGCAGTGGACCAGAGTCAGCGTCACCAGTTCCAGGTCTTGTCCCTGGGCCTCCTGCTCCAGCCACTGCAGAGCTCCCACAAGAGCTGTGCAAATGGAGTTCTCCATCTCCCCACAAAATCCTTCCTGCTCCAAGGGTTTGATCAGTCCTGGTGGTGTTTTAAAGCTCCTTCTCTGAAGTCCCAAGTAATGAGGTAACTCTCAGTCTGCATGTAAGAACAGAACTCCGAGACAGGCTGTGAGCCAGACACTTATTATTATCCTTTCTACAAATGCACAGAAGGGCTTTCTCTCCGTGCTCCAGGTCACTGAGATCATGTTTGAGGCATATGATTAATTTTCAGCCTTATTGTGTTAAGGGCCAGCAGGAGAAAAGTGAGATTTGTATTTTTTTTAGACCAATGTTAAATGAGGTAGAAGAACTTGTCACTTAGCAAGAGCTTTGAAATGATCTTTGCATAAAGCAGCAGCTAAAAAGTTAATAGACATGAAGAGCAATCTATTGATTTGAGGTATTCTGAGGGGTTTTGATGTGGGTGAAGGCAGGAGAAGGATTCTGCTTGGGATAAATAAGCCTTGGCTAACAATGCCTGAAGCCTTTAACGTGCAAGGAGATCTGCTTCTATTCAGCCCCTCGTACCAACAAGTTCTTGCACGGGAACAACAAGTTCAGTTGATAAAAAAGGTGTTTTGAAATATTTGTTTTTCCTCTTGGATGTAAATTGTTCTTAGCTCAACTCTGTTCCCCTCAAAGCTCTTTGTTGGCCATAGACTGACATCAAAGGTAAAAATAAAGCCTCAGTTGTAATAAATCATTTCTCTTTTCAACATTTGCTGCACCAAGCACCAGAACATCCCAAATACCATCTGATAGCTCTAGATTTCCATTTTCAGTTTTTAGATTTCCTCCAGAGCAGAGGGGCTCCAGCCCTCAGAGCCTCCTCTGCACTTGCTCCAGCAGCTCCACATGCTCTTTATGCAACACCAATTACAGCAGAAGATTGTTGTGTCCAACCCAATGCAGAGCTTTGTATGAATATTTTTCAGCTGGTCCCATATCCCTGAGAATTCACCCTTTCCTGAATGCAGACTTTGAACAACCCCCAAATTTCTGACTGTGCAGAGGGCCGGGAAGCTGCTGGGGTTTGAAAGGGAAGTGTAAATCAGTCCTCATTTGCACCTGGATATGAGGCAATGAGAATGTATGAACCTGCTCCCCAGCAGACACAGAGTTTAGAGTTTGCTGGAGCTCATCTGCACAGAGGTGGGTACAGAAGGAGTGAGGATGTGAATTTAAACACCCAGCAGCTCCTGAACCAGCACACAGCTCCCAGCCAGGGCAGGGTGTCCGTGCCCAGCCCGGGTGGCAGCCCCATGAGCTGCCCCTTGCACGGCAGAGCTCTGAGCCTCAGCGCCCACCCTGCTCGCTGCTCAGGGACCCTGGCACGGCTCTCGGTCTGAAGGAGGGCCTCCCCCTCTGTTTCTGCCCCGCAGTTACGGTGACATGGTGCCCAAGACGATCGCCGGGAAGATCTTTGGCTCCATCTGCTCCCTGAGCGGGGTGCTGGTCATCGCGCTGCCCGTGCCCGTCATCGTCTCCAACTTCAGCCGCATCTACCACCAGAACCAGCGCGCAGACAAGCGCAGGGCGCAGAAGGTAAGTGACCCTGGGCCCTGCCTGTCCCCGGGGACACTGGGAGCACTGGGGGAGAGCCCGGGGGCACCTTTCACCCTCACACCCCGAACAGGCACAGCCCAGTCCCTGCACGCTCAGACAATCCCCTCTAAACTATCCCAAAACCAGTCCCACACTGTGCCCAAAACCGACCAATCCCCCCAAGGCTCTGGAAAAGGGACACAGAACTGACAAAACCCACCCACAGCACCAAATGCAGCACAAACAGGACTGAGGCAGTGCCCAAACTCACACCCTGCCACAGGCACTGATGTAAACCCAGAGCAAGGTGAGGGACTGAGCTGCCAGTCCTCCCAAAACAAAACACGCACCCCAAAATAGACCAAAATATGCCATAGTACTTCCTGCTCAGCTTTTCTCCAGGACTTGTGGTCTGAACAAACCATTGTTGTCAGATTTCAGCTGCAGAACCCCCCATGTGTTTTAATGTTCTGATGGCAGCTCTGAGCCACATTTCACACCAGCTTACTGCAGTCCCTTCACACGTATAAAATTTTCACATTACATGTCATAAAATTACACCCAGATAATAACTTACCTAATCACAAGGAAAATAAACTCATATGATCCTCCAAAATTGCAACACTGGTTGACCCAAAGTCCAACCAGGATAATTTATACATCCTACCCTGGACACAGAAGTGTGTTCCCATCAAATATGCACCACCTGAAGTCCTCACTCCTGCACACACTGTACTGCTGTATTTTCGGCATCAGAAGCAACAGGGCTGTTATTACTCACCTTTCCTGCATCCTTGTCTGACACAAATATATATCTGTGTGCACATAAACCCTTAAATCATCCCCAGGAGCTGTTTATCCTTCTGGCTGCTCCGTTCCTTGTTGTCTCTCTGTAGTTTCAAATACACCCATGCAGCAACACGCACTTATCAGCACACATACCCCCCAAAGCTGTGACTGGAACACTGGGAACACACAAAAGCCCCTGGAAATGCGAGGGGATTACTGAATATTCCAAATTCTGAACAGTTTTTGCCAGTAGAAGCTCACTGAGTCACTAAGAGAGTATAAGAGATTTACTATACCTCTATTTCAATCTGCTAAATTACACCACAGCCAGAATCAGGTTTTTACAACAACTGCAAACTAAAGGCCTGAGGTTCTTTTTCTCCCCATGGAATGCCGTCTGCCAGAAATTCAAGACTCAGGGGACCTGACGGAGAACAGTAGTAGAAAAATGTGTTATTTCTGCTTCAGGCAAGCATCTGGGCTGTGCCTACTTCTTGCATCTCAGGGAGCTGACAGCAGGGAGCTCAGATACAAGACCTACAAAACCACAAAATTTGGCAGTCAAAACACAAAAGGGGAGTAGCAGAGAGACAGAATCGTGCAGGGATCAGCTGCAGCCTCGGCAAGTCACTGCTGGGTTTTACAAATCCCTGCCTGAGGTTTGACACAGCACACACGGAACAGGGGAGGTGTTTTGGAGGGAGAGTTGTTGATATGATCAGTCACACAGCACGACAGAGATAAAAGAAGTGTAAAGGTATCGTAAAGTCCACTCTGTGGCACGCACTGTTCTGTCAGCAGCTGGCAGTGGGATCCAGGCTGGATCAGCACACTCATTTGGAGAATTTCAATCATTTGCAGAGTGAATTGTCTGAAGTGAGGCTGCACCCAGACATGAGGGTTTGGGATTTCACCTGGGACAGGAACAGGTGAGGTGTCAAAGCATGGGAAGGACAGAGATGCTCAGGGAGAGGTTTGTGGGGACAGTGTCCAACAGCCCATTTCCAGAACTGAAGACTTTGAAAGAAAGCTTTTGCTCTACTGAAACAGCACCGAAACAGAGACAGAACCTGCTCCAGAGCCCAGCCCAGGCACAAAGACTTGGGCCAGACAAGATTTGGGCATAGCCCTGGGTCACAGAGAGGCTCCAGAACTGACTCCAGGTCTGTGCTCTGGGATGAGGCAGCCCCTCTCTCCAGCAGCAAACCAATGTTTCTTCCTCTGATTCAGCTTTTCCCTTTATTCACTGCCCTGTGATCCACTCAGTGACAGGGAGAAGTCCCACCACCTCTGGTGCCAATATGACTGATTGCAGCTTTTATAAAGGCTTGCTGTATTGACACACACAGTGTATAATTTCCCCCCATTTGAATTTCTAATTCCCTTGATATTGGTGGAATTTCTCAGTTAAGAAACTTTTCTCAAGTCAGAAGTGTGAGTAATTTTCACATGATCAGCACTGCATGAATACTAAAGAGAAGGGAAGAGAGAGAAGCACATTAATGACAGTCCCTGTGGAGATGGTCAGGAGGTACAAAGGGACATTAAGGATCTGCTTTGATACCACACTTGTTCCAGCACCATCCCACACTGAACTGAATCCCATCTTCAGAAACAGTTAAAACTCTGCCCCCACCTAATTAAAGTCACAAAGACATTTAAATGGCCTTTTCAAGAAGGTTGGAAAAATCTCTTTGCTCTCTCAGTCCATGAATATGAAGAATCCACCAGCAGACAGACAGAATCTAGGAGACAGCTCTGAATCAATGCACTGTCTTCCTTTAGCACACCAGAAACTCAGTGAATTATTTTTCTCTTTTAATTGAAGAGTAGTTTCTTGGGTATGCATTAGGATAAATGCTTTGGAAGTTCTGTTCAGTTCGAGAATCATAACTTTTGTGATGTACAGGCAGATTTCAAGATAAGGCTGTAGACCACATCAATCTTTTTATAGGAACTCGGACTGAGTGTTCCCAATGACAAATAACAGAGGCAGGAGCTCTGTACAAGCATCAGATTGGATTGGCATTCACAGGTTGCAAGGGTGGGGTGAGAGAGAAGCTGGACTCTCCAGCCTGTGGGGTTTCTGAGGGGCTGTACCCCAAAACCAGGCAAACACAGCCCAGCCTCCTGTCCCTCTGGCTCGGTCCTAACTTTGTCTCTCAGCTGCTGAGGGGGCTCTGGTCTAGCAGGAAGAGGTATTTAAGTAACGTGAATTAAATCCCAGGAGGTGGCTGTTACTCATCAGCATCTATTCTTCTACTAACTGGGGAGAAATGTTCCTTAAAAAGAAAAAAAAACCAACAAACACAAAACCAAACTACCAATGATCTAATCACTTTAAAGACAAATTATTCTTTGCCAAACCTGTACTGTGAGACAATTAATTACAAGGAGATCTGGCAAATCTTAATTCATTGCACTGTGGCATCAAATTCTGTCCTCTGGCATGCAGCAAGGACCAGGTCAGGGTGAATGCAAGATGAATTGATCATTTGTGACAAGGTTCATTTTGGTAAAATTGTTGTGTTTTTTTGCTTCCACAACGACTTTTTTTCTCCCTTTTTTGACTGATGTGCTAAGAATAGACCTTCCTGACTTTGAAACGATGCTGTTCCTCAGTGAATGTCACAGCCTTGGATTTAAAAGAGAATGTGACACTTAAAAAGCTTGACAATAGAGCGACTTTGTAATTCAGATGATGCTGGAGGAGCCCCTCTCGTTCAGTTTGCAGCAAAGATGCACCACGGAGGAGCAGGAGACAAGGAGCTGGTGCTGGGTGGAGGACAACACCTCCCACTTCTCCACCCTGGCAAGAAAAGGCAGAGGCAGCTGCTGACAGCTCCTGAAATGCTGCTCCTTTAGCAGCAGTGGGGAAGGAGAACAGTTCATTGTTTGGGAGTCCCAGGAGTGAGCACAGTCCCGAGGCACAGAGCAGGGACAGGGACAGGCAGGGCTGGCAGCCGGGGTGACACAGGGGGAACAGCAGAGCCCCCAGGGCTGGAGCTGAGCAGGGCTGTTCTAGACCTCAGCTTGGGGCAAAGCAAAGGCTCAAAGGGGGGCCTCTCACCAAACGAGGTACACACAACATCAGGGAAAATGTAAATGCCCAGATGCTGTGCAAAAAAAAGAAAAAGCCAGCCCTGTTTGAAGTGCATTTATCATTTAATGGTTAGATTTGCTAAATGAGCCGAGATGCTGGAATAGCTGATAATCTCAGGGGGATTGGCATCGGCCTCAGCGCTGCATTTCACAGGGGCTGCACTGAAGCTGCCAACAAATAGAAACCCTTGGTAATCACAGGGCTTGGTTTCAAGTCTGCAGTAAATGTGCTTTTGACGACTACAGCCTCTCAGCGTGTTCAATTCATTTCATTTATTATCTGGTGCCCTTTGACTCCCTGAGAACAAGCAATGTACTGCAAAAGCCTTGAGACAGACTTCTCATTCCATCCTCCAGGCTGCAAGCTTCCAGGAGAGACCCAAACACAGATTTAGGCAAGGCAAGGACTACCCAGGACAGAAGCATTTTGTAGAGCTGCTCCCACATGAAACCCTAATGTCGAGCTGGGAGCTGTATCCCAGGCTGTCAGAGAGCAGAGGGGATGGATGGGGTGAGGCAGGGAAGAGGACACCTTGTCTGGGGATGAATTAAAGTGTTCAATCACAGAGCAATGCCAGCAGCAGGGAGGGATGCTGGGTGAGGGAGAAGCTGGAGCTTCCCCGATGGAAGGGGATGAGGGGAAGGGGATGAGGGGAAGGGGATGAGGGAAAGGGGATGAGGGAAAGGGGATGAGGGAAAGGGGATGAGGGGAAGGGGATGAGGGAAAGGGGATGAGGGAAAGGGGATGAGAGGAAGGGGATGGAGGGAGGTGGTTCCATCTCCTCAGGAGATGGTGGCACACAGGCAGCTCCGACTGCAGCTGAGGAAGAGGTAACTATGGAGATGCTTAAAAGGGGCTCCAGCCAAAAGGAAGAAGAGCAAGGGCACAAATGTCTGGTTGTTCCTCGAGAGGCACATGGGAAAGAGCCTGTTCAGAGCCTCGGGAAGCAGGGCTGCAGCAGAGCACACAGAGAGGGGAGCTGGTGCTGGGGAAAGGCTTAATTCTGGATTTGTGTCATCCCCGCACCCGTGAGGAAGGCGGCCCACACACCTGTCAATAATGAGGCCATTATAATAATTGATTTGCTACAGAGCAGGGGAGTCAGCTTTGAAATGTTCTGTTTTTCAGCTGACACCCTAAATTTTGGAGGTGGGTTAGTGAACTTCAGAGCGTGGAAAAGAAGGGCCAGAAAAAGTGACTGGAGCTGTCTAAGGAGAGCTCAGCAACAGAACATGACTCAGTTCCAGCAGGGGATGGGGTTGGGAACTTAAGGGGAGAGAGAAACAATAAGGTTAAAACTGGAGCTGGCTGACATTTAAAGAACATGGTTTTTTTCAACCAGAATGAATCTGTGTGGAATATATTTTTGTTGTTGTTGATATTTAACAGTCTTTGACAGGGAAAAAAAGCTTTTTTATTATTTTTTTTAAATACATTTCATTTTTGCTGGGCTAGGTACCGCTTTCTCTGTTTGTCACATCCCTTAATGGAGTTCAGGGAGGATAAAAAAAACCCAAACAAACAAATAAGCCAACCAGGAATCCTGCCTCTTTTCTTTCATATCATCGAGGAAAGCAAAATAACATTTTCCATCAGTTCAGCTAGTCCAAATTCCCAGAGTCCCAAATTGTATAAGACAAGGAGTTGTCTCCTCTGAAAGGAAGGGCTGAAATCAGTGAGCTCCAGTTTATAGGCTCAGCCTCCAAAGCAAGCCCATACGTCCAAATATTAAAGCCTGCTGTCAACAGTGGCCCAGTGCCCAGCTGGAATTCCTTCCACACATGTCCAGAAGCTGCTCTGCATTTATTTTCAGTGAGGCCCTTCCACATCACGTCTCAGTCATAGCCAAAAAACAGCCTACAAAATACAGGAACCCAACTGACCATCCCCAGGGGCTCTCCTGGGTCACCTCAGCCCCAGGGTGTCCCTTTCCCAGCTGTTGGACACAGGTTTGTGGCAGCCTCTGGCCAGATGGCTCCACTCTGTAGCACAGTTGGGAGGATTTGTAATGGCTCATGTTGCCCACTCCATCCCAGATGTCAAAATAAATGCAGGCTGGAATCGCCTCGTCAAGGAGACCTGGATCAAAGCATTCAGCCAAAAAATGTTGGGAAGCCCTGTAATACTTTGGAATTGGCTTCTCGTGATCAGATTCTTTGCTGTCACCTTTATTATCCAGTTAATACTTTATCACCCTGCCTGAATAACCAGAGTGGGGTGGGCTGGGCACAGCTGAGCCCCCAGCAGCCCCCAAAGGAGCACAGCTCCCACCCCTGCACCACCTGCAGCATGTGCTGGTGTCTGATTCATGGACAGGGAAACATCCCTGGGCCAGGGGAAAAGTCACCGAAAGTGGGTGTAAATTGTGGACACTGATTTGTCCCAAGGCAGGGATCCTGCCCTCCTCCTCCATGTCCCTGTCACCGCCTCTGCCACTGTTTGGACAGACCGATGCCCCAGCAGTGCTGCCCTTCCACCCTTCCCTTCCGTGACTCCTCTGGTCACAGCAGTGCCCGTGACCCCGGCACAGCCAGGGGCCGGGCAGCACAGCCAGGGGACAGCCAGGGGCCGGGCAGCACAGCCAGGGGCCGGGCAGCACAGCCAGGGGCCGGGCAGCACAGCCAGGGGACAGCCAGGGGCCGGGCAGCACAGCCAGGGGCCGGGCAGGGGCCAGGCAGCACAGCATCCAGACAGGATTGTCCAGCCCCAGGAGGGAATCCAGGCAGGATTGTCCCTCCACATCTGGCAGCCCGGCTCGCAGCCAGCGTGTTGTGGCTGTCAGCGCAGGGATGCGAGCAGAGACACGAGTTCTGGAGTCTGCACTCACCCCACGGGAGGAGTTTGGGATGCATTTTTCCCTTAAGGCAAGAGATTTGTCACCACATCTCTCAGGGGCAGTTTCAGTAGGAAAGGCGATGGTGATGTGGCTTTGTTGTCATGTGAAGAGTTCTGGGCAGTTCTGGTTCTTTTCTCAGTGAGAGCTGAGAACTCTCACATGGAGGAGAGGGATGGAGCTCGGGGCAGCCCCCACTGCTGCCAGCAGGGACCTGTCCCACAGAGGTGACTCTCACTGGCCCAGGTGCTGGCAGCACCACCTGGAGCCCTTCCCTTCCTTCCCTGCAGCTGCCAACCATTAATTAGCGCTCATCTATCAGGGAGAGGACCCTGGCATGTGACACCAGATCAAATCCCGTTAATTCCTCCATCCCCTGAATACTTTATAGCTATTAATTAGGGGTGTGAGCTGTGTGAAAGATGTTATAAAAGTGAGCTCTGGAAACACAGATAAAAAAAGACAGACAGATAAATCACAGGCAGACAGATGCTCATCACACTTGGCTGCCAGTGAAACACTGAACCTTATTTTAGACTAATGGAGAACAGCAGCATCTCTGTTAATGATGCAGAGAAACATGAGGGTCTTTCCCTGAGATTTTTTCTTAAGTGATACATTTCTAGACAAGTTCTGACACCCTGATTTACACCCCGTAACAATTCCAGCTATTCCAGATTATTCCCACTACAACTGGGCACCTCTAACTTCATCCTGGGAGCAATTCTGACCTGAGCTCTAAAACTTGTTACAGCATTAATACCATTAAAAAGTGTGTGTAGGAATTTCTTTTATTATTATTTCAAGAAGGGAGAGAGAAGGGAAGAGAGGTGGTTTTGTCACTCAGCTGGGCTGGCAGCGTGGGAACTTCAGCAGAGAGGGAGCTTTGAATTTCAGCCAAGTTGCAGCAACTGTGTCAAACATAATTCGATCAAGGGAAAACTGTCCATAAAGCCAGTCCTTACAGAGATCGAGGCCTGACTGTAACCCTTACTGGGTGGATGAATACATAGATAACTTTAAAAAGGTATTAAAAATCAACAGGGACTCTTCAGAGGATAAAAATATGAAATGGCCTCCAGAAAAGCTTACTACTTAAAAGTCAAGCAAAGGAATTAAATGAGAATCACCAAGTTCTACAACAACAACAAGCAAAGTTTATTCTTTTCTTCGCTGTGGAATGCAGCAAACACCAGAAAAGGGATGGTCCATGTGAAAAGAAAATGACAGTACAATGACAACTGAGTAAGACTGGCAACAAATACACACAGGCTGGGAATCAGAAGAAAGAATTTCTGAAATAAATGTCCTGTAGGAGTAAGAGCTTGACTAAGTCTGAGCCAGAGCTTGTTAAGCTCAAGATGAGAATGTACAAAAAGAAGTTTACAACAGGAGGGGAGCAGGCCCAGTGCTCCAGGGGCTTCCTGACCATCCTGCCCGTTTTGCATATTGGGACCCTTTGAAAATTCTCTGTTTAATCAGCCAGGATATCTGTGACTGGTAGAGAGGCCCAGATCCATTAAACTCCATATTCTGTGCATTGTTCTATAAATAGCCTGAACATGATGTTCCTCGGCGTTGGGAAAGATTAAACGATAGAGTTCATTGGAAATGATGTTCTGTTGCTTTAATGGTGCCAAGGGTAAGGTAGCATTAAAAGGAGAGGCACAGAGGAGGAGAGGGGAACCTTTCATCTCTGGAAAGTAATGAAGAGGCCCAAAATAAGATCAAGGTCTGACTGTAAGTGGTTCTATCAAATTATATAGGAATATAATGAGTTCTACTCTATCTAATTTCCATATGCAGCTCTATAACATCTCCCCCAAAGCAAAAGTGACAGAATATTTGAACTTGGCTCAAAAGCTGTTTAATGTAAAGATTTGAGAGGAGGTAAAATCCAAATGTGCATACTTTGTTTCTTAGGGGAAAAAAAAAGGAGGTTAAAAGGAGAAGAAGAAGTTGCTCTTAGGTCCTGTACCAGCGCTGTGCTCGGGTGCCCGTGCCCACAGCAGATGGGCCCTGGCTGCCAGAATAACAATGCTCCTCACTGGCCACTGGCTTCCCAAAGAGCCTCATCCCACCCAGCTCTCACCCCAGGGAGCAGCCCCAGCCTTGGGCAGAGAGGGCACAGCAGCTTCCCAGGGCCCTAAGCAGGGCAGATCAGCAGCGTAGCCTCATCAGATTGAGCAAAGCACTCCACAGACAGTGGATTCATTTAATATCTTGTTCGCCCCATGATTTTTTAATGCTTTTTTTAAAATGAAAGACTTTCTGTGTTCTGCTTGGCAAGGAAAAGCTACCACAACAGGCCAGGGAGCTGAGCAGGTTTGCACCAGATTAAGGTTCCATCCATTCCCTTTGCAAGTTACATCTGTGCTCTGAGTTCCCGCTCAGAAATAAAAACTGAAGTCTCTGCTGAATTCCTTCCTGAATTTCATGCTAAAAATCAGTCAAAGGTTCCACAGACAAGATAATTTCAGGAAGGTGAGAACACAACCACAAGAAAACACTTTTTTGTCATTCCAGACTCCAAGCCCTGTTGTTCAGCCTGTACAAACTCCTCTTTAACTCTACAATCTGCTCATCACCTTTTCTGTCCTCCAAAATCAACCACGTTCTTCCCATCTAGAATTTTAAAACCCCAAATAAAACCCCAAATAAGCAACAAATGCAGACGACAGCAAGAAAATCAAGTGCTTGCTGAATGGCTGTGATATTTCACCTTGAGAACAAAAACCAGATCCAGAACGCTCTGTTGGTAACTTTGGAGAGCAGCTTCATTTCAGCCCTAAGGGCCCAGTGGTGTTCGCCTACTGCAGCAATCACCACTGATACTCAAACTATTAATTATTGGAGAATTAGCACACGAAACATGGTTTCTTACCTCATGTAGCTGCATTTTCTGCCAGAAATCTTCGTGGTGTGGTTTTAGCAGGAAAGGGAGGTGGGATGTGCACAGAGCCCCGCTCAGGTGAGGAAAGGCTGAGGGGTGGGACTGTCTGGCCTCAGGAAGGGAAGGCTCAGGGGGGCTCGTTAATGGATAAATACCCACAGGTGTGCAGGGTGTGGGGCTACTCAAGGACCCCCTGGACAGAGGGGGGAGGTGGCCCTGCACAGGTGGATCAGGTGACCTCGTTAGGGTATGAATAGCTCCAAACCAACTGACCAAGGGTGGCAGTTGTTCTAGGTCAGCTGACCTCGTTAGTGCTTAAATACCTTCAGGTGTGCAGGGTTTGGGGCTATTGAAGACAAGGGGTGGTGATTGTTCTAGGTCAGCTGACCTCGTTAGTGCTTAAATACCTTCAGGTGTGCAGGGTTTGGGGGCTATTGAGAACAAAGGGTGGTGATTGTTCTAGGTCAGGTGACCTCGTTAGTGCTTAAGCACCCCCAGGTGTGCAGGGTTTGGGGCTATTGAAGACAAGGGGTGGTGATTGTTCTAGGTCAGGTGACCTCGTTAGTGTATGAATAGCTCCAAACCACCTGAGCCAGGGTGGAGGGGGTTCCAGAGCAGGTGACCTCGTTAATGCACAAATACCCTCAGGTGTGCAGGAGCTATGGAAGACAAAGGGTGGAGGTGGCTCTAGGCCAGGTGACCTTGTTAATGCACAAATACCCTCAGGTGCTGTTCAAGAACCACCTGGACAGAGGGTGGAGGTGGCTCTGGATCAGAGTTAGACCAGGTGACCTATGCTGTGATTCCAGAGGTCCTTTCCACCCTTATCCTGGAAGGGATAATGCTAAAAACAGCCCAGAGGGAGGAATGGATGCAGGGCCTGCACAGAGAGTTCCTGACGCGCAGGCACTCCGCTCACTGCCTGCTCAAGAACAGAAGATCTTGAAAGCTGAAGTTGTCTGGCAAATATGGAATTGTGTCATTGGTTGTAGCTTAATAGTTTATTATCCCACATAAATCAAGAGTGAGCGCTATCTCCATAAGAACTGGATGAAAATCATTAATAAATAATAATTAGCTGTTTCCTGAGCCTGCCATCTGGTAAGCATTTCTCCCAGCCAGCAGCTCCTGCTCCCTGCACTTCTCCAAAAAGCAAGAAGATGAACTTAGGCTCTTCTCTTTCCTCTGCCAGTCCCTTTGGGAAGTGCAGACACCCAGGATGCTGCACCCTGCCCACCCCAGCTCAGCTCTCCACCCCTGCAGGTCTTCGCTGCCCTTCCTGCTCTTTCTGAGCCTCCAGCTTGTTAAAAACCAGCAAACCCCAGAAGTTACTGAGCCCTGCCTTCCATCCTGCTCTGAGAAACACGTGGGCTCCAAGATAACCAAATTAATCATTCTAACCTGTAAGTGGCTGTCATTAGTATTATTATTTTCATCATATAAATTATCTTCCAGATTAGGTCATATGCATTTTGAGATCCTGTGGTTTCCTAGCAACTCCTCTCCCCATCTCCATGCAGACACAGTGTGCCGTTTGCTTTTCCTTTTTTAGCCTCCCTGAGCAGGGGTTATATTCAGTAACAGTGATCTCAGGCCCGGCCCTGGTGACCTTTAGTCTGTCACATTTTGGGGGAGAAGATGCAGTAACAACCATCCCCCCCAAATGACGTCTGCAGCAGGAGGCCAGAGAAGCTCAGTCCTCCACTTGCCCATCTTCTGTGCCCAGAGCAGGAGCGCTGAGCTGCAGGACAGGGATGACAAAAACATCCCCACACGTGGTAAAAACTGGCAGAATTTGGAAGATCTTAAACCCTTTTTTACCGTCAGGCTTGGCCAAAGTGCCCCACCCCACACAGACACAGGACAGGTACCCAAACACCAGGCAGAGCTTGTGTCACTCAGCAGAGACACTGCCACGCTTCCCAAAGAATTCACATTTGCACACAGACTTTCACAGAAAAGCTGAACTGTTGTTTTAGGTTGTTTCTAGTCCAATGGAGGAAACTGTCTGGAGGGCCAAACCAATTTTAGGCACCAATTTTAATTAACTTCTCTAGCTGAGTTAATCAAGATATCTACCAAATTTAATCACGATGGGGACCCGGAGTTGGGCGCTGTGACGATCCCAGCCAATCCTTTGTGTAAGGAGAATAGGATTAACTTCTGTCCTGCCCCACTGACATTTTTTAAAATAACAATGTCTGTTCTAAACTACAAAAGCTGTGGGGCTTAATTATTTAGATAGCAAGTGGCCCTGTTTCAAAAGGAAAAGGGAACAGACCTCAGAACCATCTCCAGCCCACATGGAGTACAGCTATTAATATTTGATCCCCTGCTAGCCTGGAGGCAAAGGGAATAATGTTCATTACAACAGCCTGAGACTGAATCCACTTCAACAATTGACTGAACTGAAGATGAGGATGAACCTTTCCTGCTACAGGTGAGGTAAGCTGGGCACTGGCAATTCCTCCAGCAAAGGAGCTGATGTTTTATCAAAGCACAGGGAGAAATGGGAACCTTCAGTGGTGACCATCAGAGCATCCCCGGAAAAACCACCACTGCATCCAAAATCCACTCCTGATCACAGGAGAGAGGAGATCATTGTGAAACGTAAGGAACAGACACACAAAGGCACATAGTTGCATTTAGAAAAAACAATTTAATGGAAATGTGATTACCAGGATCAGAGGGACAATGCCATGTACCTGGAAATGAAATATTCCTCATTCCCTTATCCCGGCTCTCCCCCAGCTCTCCCATTCCATAGCAGCAGTCCCACGGATTTTGTTCCAGGTTGCAGCCTCAGTCCCTTTCAGGGCCTGGAGCCACTCAGCAGTTTGGGAAAGTCTTCAGGAAGAGTGAAGATCCAATTTCACCTTCTCGTTGTGTTCTCAGGCTGTGTCTTGCCCTGTCTCAGGCCGTGAGCGCCTTGGCCCAGCACAGAGATCTCACTCTCACACTGATTAGGAGGCTCAGCCTTAAAATGGGACAAGGAAATCTAGGCGAGGTATAGAAAATAAAGCCAATTTCAGATGTCCCCATTTTGGGGGGTCAAAAGACGACCTATTTTTCAGACTGGTCATAGTCTGTGTCACCCAATTAAAGCTGCAAACTTTACCCTGTGCATGTCTTTGCCTGAGAAATTGTCTGCTTGAGCACAAGGTCTTGATGTTAAGCAAATATTTCAAATATTTCCAATACTGAAGACCAGAGTAGCTCACACCTGGACAGGGACAGAGCTCCTGAAATGGCTCCACTCTCTGGACCCACTGCAGATATTTGCCTCCTGCCTTTCCTCTTCCTACAGCGTTTACCCATTAGCACCTCTAATTAGAAGGGAAAATCACGAGCTCCATGTTATTTAAGGGATTATGCAGCATTTTAAACTACAGCACAATGTAATTATTTTTTAATAGCTGCAGCTATTTAATGTATTTACTTTTAATGGTGTTTGAGTCATAAATTAACAGTAGAAAAGAAAAAAAGGCAAATCACTTGACAGAGAAGCAGGCAGCAATTGAAAAGAAAAACTAAAATGCTAAAAGGAATTATCAAAAATAATCAAAAAGGAAGAGGTAGGGTCAGTTTTCTTGTTTGCATTATTCTGGACTGCTTCGTATCACCGAACTTGTGCCCCTGAAGATGTGTATTTTTGGACAGTGTTCTTTTATCAGATGCCAAAGTTAATGCAGTCCCACGGCCGCTGCAGGGACACAGCTCTGGGCTCACTGAGAGCCCGCTGTCCCCGTGAGCAGAGCAGGGCACAGACACTGCCAAGGACAGGGCTGAGACAGAGAGAGGGGTGTGAAGGGCCCAGGGTGTTGGGGGGAAGGTGACAAATGAAGGCAGCACACGTGCAGAGCCCCTGAACATCCCCCACGGCCCCCGTGCCCGCAGCTCGGCCAGCACGAGGCTCCAGCGCTCTGCATCTCACCCCAAAAACCAGCTCTGGGAACCATAAAGGACCCAGCAGCACCCAGCAGCGCCCAGCAGCACCCAGCAGCACCCAGCTCCTGTCTCTGGGGGCTGGTAATACCCCGTGGCAGATGATGTGCTGCAGCTGTGAGCTGTGCTCAGCTGCCCCTGCACACAGACACACAGACACAGACACCCAGGCACACAGACAGACACACAGACACACAGACACACAGACAGACACATAGACACACAGGCACACAGACAGACACACAGACACACACACAGACACACAGACACACAGACA
>VWZT01008892.1:299435-314618 GCA_013397055.1 Pachycephala philippinensis
TCCCAACCCCTCTGTCCCCATCCCTGTCCCATCCCAACCCCTCTGTCCCCATCCCTGTCCCATCCCAACCCCTCTGTCCCCGTCCCTGTCCCACCCTAACCCCTGTGTCCCCGCAGAAGGCACGCCTGGCGCGGATCCGCGTGGCCAAGACGGGCAGCTCCAACGCGTACCTGCACAGCAAACGCAACGGGCTCCTCAACGAGGCGCTGGAGCTCACGGTGAGTGCCCGGCCCCTGCCCCCAGCCTCCACCCCCGGTCCCCCCGGGCTCCCTCCGCCTCCCAGCCCCCTGCCCGCTGCCAGCCTGGCACACGGGATGTGCTGTCACACGTGTGGGGTGCGGGCACAGCTGGAACCCGGCTGCTCGGCTGGATGGCAGGGAAAAGCTTCCTTGAGCTCCTCCTTGAGCCAGGAAAGGATCTGGCTTTCCAGCAAGGAGCAGGTCCACAGCTCCCTCTAATCCCTGGGTGTGACAGAGCTGTTGGAGTTGGGCTGATTTACACAGCCCACACTATAAATATCCACTGCCTTCCATTTATTTTTTAAGAGTCTAATATGTACTACCTGATCATCTCCAACAGGACAGGAAAATATTCCCTAGCTCCTGTTTCAGGCAGCCTGGTGGTGGGTTTATTTTCAAAGGCCTCCAGAGGCCTCTGGCTGCTCAGGAGGAGGAAAGTTTTAAACGCTCGGATTGCTCAGCAGAACCAGCAAACACGAGAGGAGGTTATTACATTAAGCCTGATCAACACCAGAGCAGGTATTAGCACATTTCATGGATTTCACTTCAAATAGATCAGCCTTTCATGCACGTGGGGAGCAAACAGAGAGATGAAGAATGTTTGATTGAGCCCTAGAGCTGCCTAGAACTCATTTGTGCATCCTCACTTGGGATCTAATCCTCAATATCACCCTGCCTGGGACACAGCCCTGCTTTTGTGCCCAGAGAGGAGCAACAGAGCTGGGGAAGGGTCTAGAGAATAAGTTCTCTGAGGAGCAGCTTCCAACCACAATGATTCTGTAAAATCAAAGCTGAAACCCTTGCAGGCTCTGCAGAAACTGCTCCCCAGGACGTGAGCCCACCCCTGCCCCAGCTCAGGGGAGTCGTGCAGCACCTGCCTCTGCCGTAGGATGAGCTCAGCCTGAGACAGACAAATGCAGCCCTTTACAACTGCAATCGTCCCTGAAGTGTTCCACAGGAGCTCTTCACACCAAGCACGGATTTGGAAGGTGGGGGGCCCGGAGCAGTTCTGTTCTCCCTTCCAAAACAAGCTGGATCCCTCTGACTGCACATCCAACGTTGTCTCCTGCTCTGCAAATGGCAGCCACGCTCAGAAATCTGTTCCTTGGACCATATGTCACTGCTGAGCAGTTCAGGAGGAGTTTCTGCAGCAAGGAAAGGCCATGACTGGTCACACCTATCCCAGAGCTTTATCCCCACACAGGAAAGGCTCAGGACTGGGAAGTCAGTTCTGCTGGGATTCTGCTATTTCATTACCCAGAAAACACACAAAAATTTGACTAAAAATTTAAAATTTCCTTTTAAACTTTAGGTTTCTGGTCTTTAAAAATTGCTAAAAGAGCTTAGCAGGATCACTCAGTTTGCACTTGATCTTCCAGCCTGTCACCCCCACAAGGATCTCCTCACTTCTCTTGTCAACCCAAACTCCCTGCCAAGACCACTTGGGGAAGAGCAGCTGACACACCAATGCTTAAGTCCAAAATGCACAAGGCGGAGAGAAATATTTGGCTGAATGGTTTCATTTTCTGGCACTTGCCCAAAATTAAGTGGGAAAAGGATCATTTTGGCTACAAAGCTACTGTAGACACAGGAAGGAAAACAGAAACATTTCTGAAAAGGTTCTAGAGGATTTTTTTTTTTTACCCATTAATAACTAAATTTTGATCTATAGGAGCTCCTATAGCAGGTTTTCACAAGGTTTTCTGGCTGACACTTCCTTCCTGGTGGGCTCATAGCTCTAAACCATAGAATCCCAGAAGGGTTTGGGCCAGAATCAAGACCCATCATGTCTCTCCATCCCCAGGTAGTGGCACTAATTAATTACAGAACTGCAGAGCGTTCTTCCCTTCAGGTGTACAGGACCAGTTTAACTCCACGAGGCAGGATTTTCTGTCCTTTCATTTTGTGGCAGAACAACAAACCCTTCTGAAGAGTACAAAATGTGAATGACAGCACAGTCTAGACAGCCAAATTTTTTAAGCTGTAAAAACGTAAAGGAACACGGCTTGTGTGGCTGCTATTACAGGCACCAAAATATTATCTCCATACTGTGCATATTTGTCAGTCAAATTAGTGTCAAACTGCTTCCCTGCGCAGGTACCAGTCCTGTTTTGACACCTTGCCCAGGATCTGTGGGAGCAGCAATGGGCTGCACGTGGCCAGGCTGCCACAGGGCTGCTCTGTCCCCAGCAGCAATCCCACTGCAATTCCTGCACGGCCACGGCCAGCCATCACCTCTGCCTTCACCTGACCCCACAGCTCCGGGCTCACTGCGCTTGTGTGACAATTGAGTGGCACTGGCAGGGGTCACCACGGCCCCACGCCGTGCCCGGGCTGGGCTCTGCAGCCAAACCAATAAATTGGGAAAGCAGGACTGCTCCGGGCTCGGGAACACGCGCCAGAGTGTCCTTCCATTGGCACCAGCACGAGCACACTGACACCCTCCTCCAAGGGAACAGCACGTCTCCAGCCCCAGCCTCCCATCAAAGTGAAGAAAAGGCAAAGAAAAGGATTCATCCAAGGACAGCAGCAGGAAGGAAATCTGCTTGCAGCAAGAACGCGGCGCGCGCCTCACAAACATGTGGATTTGTGGCATTTGCCATCTAGACACGAAGTACTCAGACTGTTTTCTTCTCATTTAGAGATTTTTTTAGTGGGCTTTATGTCAAAAGTGCTCAAGGGATGGTGAGCTCCTTCCCATGGCAGCAGCCTACATATCCTCTTAGCACTAATCTCCTTGTAGAGCAGCTGAAATTCCCTTTTAGCTGCGGTGCCAGGAGGTGCCTGTCCCGGGAGCAGGAGGCCGGGAGCTCTGGTGCCTTTCACAAGCCCCAGATCAGCTGTGGCCGTTCCCTGGGCAGGGCCAGCCCAGCCCCTGAACCACCTCACCAGGGCCCAGGGATGGAGCACTGAAATGGAGGTAAAGGGGAAGAATTTTGGATTTCAGAACTGACACCACAGTGTGCTGCAGCCTCCCCCAAGCAGCCAGCAGTTCACTGAATGACTTCCAAGGGCAAACTGAACGATAACTGGCATCAAATCCTTGGCATCCCTGCTCAAAGAGCAAAGCTTTCCTTCCCCCACCAGCTCTTCCATTGCAGCCAAACTCTTCTGCTGAAGACCCAGATTTTGTTTGCCTGCAGTAACCCAGGAACCACTGATGCAACCTCTGCAGGTTCCCTTTCCTCAGCACTACCCCCAAAATGCCAGGTGTCTGGGAGGTGGGCACTGGCCCTGGCCCAGGGCAGCAGCTCCTGCAGATCTCATGCCTCATTTCCACCTGGGATGGCCTCGGGGGGTTCCTGCCCTTAGCTTCTGGAAGCACTGAGCTGACTGAAAAGAGTCCCAAAGGAAGGTAAGGCCCAGGTCCCAGTCCCAGACAGTCCAGGCTGTTCCTGGTCACTGCCATCCCCTGAGCCCTTTCTCTCGGGGCCAAGCCCAGCCCTGGGGTGGGAGGCACAGGGAGAGCCTGGGCTGTGCTGCCAACACCTCACAACTGCCTCGGGTCTCCTGCCAGAGCTGTGGCAGCCCTCTCTTGGCTCTCAGACCCCTTTTAGATTCCCTCTCAGGCAAATCCTCATAAAAAGATGCTGTTTGCAATATGTGCTCTTCCTCTCTCTTTTCCCAGTGTTTTAGTGCAGCATCATCCTTGCTTTAGGGCTTCCAAGGGCCTCCACGGGAAATATTCCAAGCCAGACTTCAGTGGAGTCACTCATCTCAGCAGGAACCAACGGGACCTGCTGGATGTGTTACCTCACCAGGAGGATTGTTAATAAGAAAAATGGAACTGATTTTTTTTTTTTAGGCCACTTCTAAAAATACGTCTGGGAATGTTCATCCTCCAAAACAACAGCAACAAAAAATCCATAACCTGCCTAAGATGCATTCCCACAGGAATCTATTAATTCTGTGTACAGGAAGTCAGCTCCCTTAATGTCCCACTTCAGCTGTGTTTTGGCACCTGTCAGAGGCAGAGTTATTCCTTCACTTAAGCATCACAGCACCAGCCTGGGAATGGCATCCAGAGCAGGCACTTGCAGGGAAGCAGCGGGACACAGGGGTGCATTTAAATGCAACGCCTTAACCACAGATGAGTTTGATCCCCTTGAGAGCAACGAGCAATGTCTTGGCAAGATGTTCCGCCACCCATTTCCTCTCCTGAGCAGTCAGATCCTGCTGTTTTGTGTCGGAGCAGCGATTCAAGCCATGCACATCCATTTTTGACTTTCAGATCCAGGCATTACAGAAGACACCAGGCTCCCCTTCCTTCTGAGGCACAGGGACACATCTTACACCGCCTAATTGCTGCTTTAATGCACGTCATTGTCTTTGAGAGTGCTCATCCTCAAAGACACACAACAGATTAACGTGTCCTGAAATCACAGGCAGTTTCGAGACCAGAAACCTAAATAGCAGTAGGAGAATATCCTTAAACCCGAAATGTTCCCTGTGCCATTCCCTGCCCCCGTGTGCAGCTTTGGGCAGTGGCACACGAGCTCCGAGGGCCCGGCAGTGCCCAGGTCAGGCTGAGCCGGGGGAAGCAGGACAGCTTTGCTCTGCCTCCCAGCACAGACTCGGGGTCAGGGGACATCTGTTGGCATTCAAAGGTCGCGGCAAGCTTAGAAGTCTTAATGTATTTTGGAAAAGTACAGCAGCACAGATCCTTTTTTCCTTGGCCTTCTGGTTCCTGAGCTTGACATCGCAAGTCAGCAGCCCTTGCCATATTCCCTCCCCGGCTACAGAATACCGAGAAACACACAGGGTTTGAATCAGAGCTGAGCCCACCTGAGTGAACAAGCGAAATCAGTAAGAAAAAAATTGAGGAAACCTCCTACGAGTCAGGAGAAAAACCTGAGAGCTGGCAACACCGAAATTGTTATCTTTACCCCTGTGGAAGCTGCTGCTGGCTCTGTTTGTTTTCATGGTTTTACACCTGGTTTGGCTTTTGTTCCCCTCCTCTCTTTGTGGCTATCCAGGGATCCACCGAAGAGGAGCAGCACATGACTAAAGGCACCTCCTTAATCGAAAGCCAACACCACCATCTGCTGCACTGCCTGGAAAAAACAACCGTAAGTACCATCGCATCCTCGCACGGCCGCGGCTCCGGGCCAGGGCTCCCCGAGGAGGAGGTCACACACGGGATGCTCGAGGTGACCCGTGTCACACTCCCCCGAGGGTGGCACTCGTTCTGGGCTCCCAGGAACACTCTGCAATGGGTTAAATGCACTTCTATTCCGTTGTCTTTAAAATAATAAAAATAATTCCTGTGCAGAGGATAAAGATGGGATAATCTGCTACCCCTCAGTCACCCACGGCTGTACACAGCCAGCAGCAGCTTCTCAGCCAAGTTCATCTGAACACAAATAAATTTGTAGAGAGGGGTTAGGGAGCTCCTAGAAATCAGAAGTTTCATTTCTTCAGTGCTCCTGACAGAGAACCAAAGTGCATTTCCCTGGTGCTGTCAGTCACCCGTCACACACCCACCACTGGTGCTGGTCAGCACTGAGGGACAGCTCTGCTGCCTTGGAGGAAGATGCTGCTGGTGACTCCAGACCACAGCCTGGTCACCAGTGCCCACAGGCTGGGATAAAATAACCTTTAGCCCTGCAGATGGCTCAGAGAGGATGAACTCTGCTCAAGGGTTTAAAGGTTGCACAGATCTTTTCTCATCTCTGTCTGGCTGCAAGGGCAGGTGATTTATCTCAAAGTCAGTTTGTACAGCATGACGTTTCTGTTTGCATCCTGCAAGGTGTTGGGAGCCAGAGTTTTATTTTTCATTGCTGACTGCTTGTGTATGCAGAAGTCTTTGGGAACATTTCAGATATTTATTTGATACATATGTTTTGCTTCCAGGTTTATAGAAAAGGTTCTGCAGTAAAGGAACACATTATCTATACCATGATTCATTCTAGAGAGAATGAAGAGAGGTTAACACTTGAAATATTCATGCCTTTTTCTATCTGCATCCGTCATCAAATGTACTTTTGATTTCTGACTTGCAAGGGTTTCTTTTAGACAAATTGCCTTCACTTCCATAGTTTGGCTTATGCTGGAATAGCACCACAGAGATACACAGGCCTCAGAGATACACTGGAAGAAGCTGAGTAATTAATTACAGTGACCTGAGCCCAACGAGCTCTGAAGGTCACCGTGCCAAGGGCAGTGAACTGATTCTTCCTGTATCAATGACTACTGGATTTGTTTTATACAACTCATCTTGCCTTTATTTCAATGTTACATTACCAGCAGATATTTCACAACCTGACTCTTCAGTTTAAAACTTTCTGCCCAAAACCTTCAGTACTATGACCCGTATTTCACAAAAACACTTTCATTTGAAAACTTGAACAAATTGGCTGAAGCAAACGAGAGCTGACAGCTCTGCCTGCAGGGTCTGCCCTTGCTTTTGGAAAGGCTGTCCAGGGGCAGGTGAGCATCTCTGGGGCTGCAGGAGTTGCTCCATCACTCATGAGCTGAAGTAAGTGTGGCCAAAGAGTGCCCTAATTTGTGGTGTGGTGCCCTAATTTGTGGGTGTGGTACCCCGGCTGTGTCATTCCACCACACTGACAAAGGCTGGCTGCTTCCAGCTCACAAACCTGCTCAGTGAGTCTCAGGGATTGAAAATGTTCCAAATGTTCCTCTTTTTCAGCAAAGAATGGCAATAACAGTAATACTTGAATTTTGATTAAAACTCAGAAGGAGAACCTGCACAATGGGTTTTTCCCTCATGTTTTTGCCAGTTATTACCATGCTGTAGCACCAAATCAGCAGGTTTGGATTCCAGTCTGGAATTATCAGGCCAGAAAGTTCGATAGGTTTGTGTGGAGATCCTGTACTTCACGTAATCTATTAAAACACCATGCAACAGAAAATTTAAATTGCAGTAAAAGCATTTTTAAACACTGAAGAGTCATTTTGTGAGCAAGTTGCAGGAATGGAATGAGGAATGTACCATGGTTGCAAACTTGTTTCAATGGGCAATTCACCTTTCCTGAAACGAGGCAGAGGATTCTCAGAGTACATTATTTATTGACCTGGTCTCTGGGTTGTCACTGGCACACACTTCCAGCTGAGTGGCTGTGAATGGCTCACAAATCTGCTGTGTCAGATGACAAAGTGACCCTGAAGTACTCGTAGCCGCCACAACAGAGATTACTTTGTCATATTCCCACAGCAGATGGAGTTGGTTCAAACAAAAGGAGGTTTTTTCCCTCTCATTCCAACTCCCAGATTGAGTCTGGACATTCACATGCTGCATTTTCTCCAAGTGCTGAGTGCCTTGAACCCAGTCCTTCAACCCAAACCCTTCTTCTGTGTTTTCACAATTGGATCAAACCCCGCAGTCCATTGGTGACACAATGGCAAATCAATCCCAATCTGTGATTTGTGAATCAGCAGCTGAAACTTTGTTCACCTTCGGCTCTCAAAAGATCAAAGTAATAAAGTTGTTGTGGGTTTTGTTCCGTTTCCATGAACAAAACACTCAAAAGCTGAATTGCCAGAAGGATTCTGGTTCGGGGGTTTGAGAGAAGGTCCTGTTGCCCATTCAAACTTGAGCTGGAATGCTGAGGCGAGAGATGCAGTGCTGGGACTAAACTGGATGCTGGAATGGACAATGAATTGTGTTTTTATCTTCTGTTGGCATGTTGTCCCGTAGGGATTGTCCTATCTTGTGGATGATCCCCTGTTATCTGTACGAACTTCCACCATCAAGGTATTTCCTTTTCAATTCGATCTGTTTTCTCTGTGGTCTCTGTGACATGTCTGGACAGTGTTTGCTTCCTTCTCGTCCTGGTCTTGTCCTGGGGAGTTTGTGCACGTGGCTCCCTCTGGCTTCCCGGTGCTCTTGTTCCCTGTGAGTTGTTCCTTGTTCCAGTGGAATCTGAGGGCTGCCTTCAGCATGGTTGCTTTTGTTTCCCATCTTGTCTGAAGCCGACAGGGACTGGATGAAGTCTGTTCACTCTACCTGGGTGTTCATATCCTCACGTAGGAGTTCTTTCTTTCAGGATTTCTTGTTCCTTAGCACAAAAGCTCTTTACAGATTCAGCTTTCTGAATTTCCTTCCCCCTGAACACTTTCCCCTCTCCACTGCCGTGTTTATTCCTCCCAGCTCATGCACTGCAGGGATGCTTTGAACCCAACAGCCAATGCAAGCACTAAGTTCTATGGCCAGGTGATCATCCTGATCAGCTGATAAAATACAGTCCTGGCTTCAGGCATAAAGGAAAAGGAGCATGAACTCCTTTTGGGTCTCATAACCATGTGGCATTCCAGACTTTTTGAGACCATTCTGGAATCCAGACAAAAAATGAACAGAAATTCAAACCCTATGGGTTTGAACCCAACAGACTGACAATCTCAGACGGTGTGAGCAAGGCAGCAATGATGCTGCAGTCCACACTTCTGTCACTGCAACAGCTCCTCTTGTTTCACTGCTGACACAGGAGAGCAAAATCTTCCATGGTTGCAGTGAGGGCAGAGTAATTTCTTTTCAAGATCTGCCCGGTGCAGCCCTTTGCAGGCGCAGAGGCAGAGAGCATCTCCCTCAGAGCAGGGGCTGACACCCCCAGCCTGGTGTCCCCAGGGAGTGACGGCTGTGCTTCTCCCCTGCCAGAACCACGAGTTCATCGACGAGCAGCTGTTCGAGCAGAACTGCATGGAGAGCTCGATGCAGAACTACCCCTCGTCCCGGAGCCCCTCCCTGTCCAGCCACCACGGGCTGACCACCTCCTGCTGCTCCCGCCGCAACAAGAAGACCACGCACCTGCCCAACTCCAGCGTCCCGGCCACGCGCCTGCGGAGCATGCAGGAGCTCAGCACCATCCACATCCAGTGCAGCGAGCAGCCCTCCCTCACCACCAGGTACGGGGCAGGGCGTGCTGAGCGCTGGGGCCCGGCCGCAGGGCGGGCAGGGCTGTGCCCAGGGGCAGGGCTGTGCCCAGGGGCAGGGCTGTGTCCAGCCAGGGGCTGTGTCCAGCTGCAGGGGTGTGCCCAGGGGCAGGGCTGTGCCCAGGGGCAGGGCTGTGCCCAGGGGCAGGGCTGTGCCCAGGGGCAGGGCTGTGTCCAACTGGCAGGGCTGTGTCCAGCTGCAGGGCTGTGTCCAGGGGCAGGGCTGTGCCCAGGGGCAGGGCTGTGTCCAGCTGCAGGGCTGTGCCCAGCTGCAGGGCTGTGTCCAGCTGCAGGGCTGTGCCCAGGGGCAGGGCTGTGTCCAGCTGCAGAGCTGTGTCCAGGGGCAGGGCTGTGTCCAGCTGCAGGGCTGTGTCCAGGGGCAGGGCTGTGCCCAGCTGCAGAGCTGTGTCCAGGGGCAGGGCTGTGTCCANGTCCAACTGGCAGGGCTGTGTCCAGCTGCAGGGCAGGCAGGGCTGTGTCCAGGGGCAGGGCTGTGTCCAGCTGCAGAGCTGTGTCCAGCTGCAGAGCTGTGCCCAGCCAGGGGCTGGGGCTGGTGGCAGCATCTTTGTGTCCCTCCTGGTGACGACCCAAGGGAAGTGGCTCCTTCCTGTCCTGGGAAGAACCAGAATACAGCCAGGGCAGCTTGTAGGTGGATATCAGGAAAAGGTTCTTCCCCCAGAGGGTGGTGGGGCACGGAACAGGCTCCCCAGGGAATGGGCACGTTGGCAAAACCAACGGGCCAGCAGTGTCTGTCAGCCACAGCCGTTGGAGAGCTGGCGTGGTCCCCCTGGGACACTCCACTGATTTCCATTGTCCAAAAGTCTAAATTGCCACTCTAAGCATCACTGGGAAGCCAATAAGAGGAATTTCACAATGGTGTCTTAGTAGCTGTGACCTAAAAAGCCATAAAGGACACAGGTGAAGTGTCCCTTAATAGAAAATGTTTAAAATTTCATTTTATACATAAATCGCTGAAAAAGAATCATTTATTCACCATATAATCCTGCAAATATTAAATTACTTTCTAAATCCCCCTCAGCCCATTAAGATTTTTGTGCACCAGGGCTGGTTTTGAATGTCCCATTCCTCTTCTCCTCACTCCTATCAAAGGGATGTAGAAACTGAAACAAAGCTGCCTTTAGGGCAGCAAGCGATTACTTTGTGCCAGAAGGGAATTTCAGAGCATGAATTATGAATGAATAAGCACAAAACAAGTCTCCAGCTATTTCAGTTTCAATATGATAATATTTTAAACCAGCACCTGAAGCAGTAATTCAGGGGAATGTTGGCTGTTCTGGGTGCTAAATCAGACGCCGGTGATATTTTAAATGTCAACACTTATTTCTCTTGCTTACCAAACTGTGCAAGGATGGAGACAGAAAAAAAGCTTTTCAGTTTTCAGTGGAATGCAACCAGCTGGGTGTACTGGTTGCCACTGGCAGAAGCACCCAGTGCCTGAGGCTGCCCCACTCTCAGGTTGTGCCCGAGGCATCCAGGGATTGGAGTGGGTTCTGTTCTGGTGTTTGAGAGATCAGAAAGCATCCTCTGGTGAGTCACTCCGAGATAACAACAGCAACAGCTTCCCAACTGGGAGCTTTACATTTTGAAAGGACAGGCCTTGTGTTGAAAATGAACATGTTGGGCTGGTAATAGCAGACTCCTGTAGCTGTGCAGATGCACAGAAATCAACCTATCATTTTCCCTCTGTAATTAATTATAGGATGCAATTGATGCAGATCTAATAAGAATGCTCCCAGCTGTCAGATCCTTGAAACTACTGCAGAGAGAAATAAAATAGAAAAGATCAAGGGACAGTGAATATGAAAGAGGTATTTGAAATGCAAGAAAGACAGCATCTTTCTCAGAAAGAACTACCTGTGCTCTGAAAAGATGCAGTAGACAAGGCAGTGTATTTAGATGTCCTTTTAAATAAACTAGAATTATGCAAGAAGGAAATGGAAACAGAACAATTCGCCCTGTGAAAAGCTGTATCCTAACCAGGGGGAACGTTACCAAAGCTCGGTGTAATCTGTGTAGACATAAATGGTGCCTTGCAGGAACGGGGGGGACGTTTAAGTGGAGTCTTTGAACATTTCAGCTGAATAAGATCCTGATTAAGAACCACAACCATTCCCATCCTTCCTACTACCTCATTTTGAGAAACAAGCCAAGCACTAAATTTGTTTTCTAGTCGTTCCAGCCTCAACATGAAATCAGATGATGGGCTGAGACCGAACTGCAAAGCCGCCCAGATCACCACAGCCATCATCAGCATCCCCACGCCGCCGGCGCTGACGCCCGAGGGCGAGAGCAGACCCGGCCCGGGCAGCCCCGGCCACGGCACGAACATTCCCAGCTCGGCCACCCCCAACATCGTCAAGGTCTCCGCCTTGTAAGCCGTGTCCCGTGCGAAGGAGGCTGGAAGGAACCCGGAGCCCCTCTCCCTCCACACCTCCACGTTCCCTTCTCGCTGCACCTGGTGCCTGGATGGACCAAGCTGAGGTTTGTCCCCGAGGGCCCGAGCGGGGCAGCTCCTTCGGACACGGACCGAGGCGGGAGTGGGAGAGGGAGGAAGGGCTGGATGGAGGGAAAACCTGCGTGGAGAGCGAGGTGTGCCGTGGCACGGGGCAAAACGCACCTGCGGAGGCTGGAGGAAGGAATCATCGCGGCAACCAGAGAGTCACTGAAGCAAACGGAAATATAACACTGTGTATCGCAGCACCTTTTTAAAGGTTTTTAATGGATAATATTTATTCATGAGGAAATGACTGAAAAGGTGAAAAACAATGGATTTTGTGATTTCTTTTTTGTTCTTCATGGAGCAGAACCTTTAAACCAACCAAAATTTCACTTTTTTTTTTCTTTTATAGGAAAAGATTTAGACAAAAGAAGCCACCTGTCACAGCAGTCCCCCCCATGGCTGTGTGTGTGCGTGTGAGGGTGCAGAGCCCCTGAGCTCGAGGCAGGGCCGTGCCACGCTGGGTGCCCAGCTGCACCCCGGCTGTGCCAGCAGCCCCTGTGCACACCCACACGCACACACACACCTCCCACCCTGGATGCCATCCCCGATTTAGACTATTTTGTATCCGCCTTTTAAGTCAATACAGTGCAATTGCAAACAGTGTGTTTGTCTGCTAATTATTGTCTGTGGAAACATATTTGTGGAGAAAAGCAAAAACAACCAAAAAAAAAGAGACAGGCTTTAGTAGAGTTTTAGTCCCACCTGGGTATCTGCTTTCTATTTTTGTTATCACTTACTTGTAAGAGTATGACTAGACTACAGTTCTGTATTTTTAAAAAGGAAAAAAAAGGTAGGATTCTTTTTTAATACTGTGCACACAAATGGCAAAGAACGAAAGCACTGAACTCAACTGCGTCAAGCGTTCATGAGTCTAACAGAGGTTCCTTGTAATGTATGCCCATGATTTTTAAGTTTTGGTTTCGATATAGAAATTTCTTTGCTAGCACTGGACGTATAACCCATTGTAAATAGTAGCCAAATAATGTCTGGATTTATACTTGATAATAATTAACCCCAGAGCCAAATATCTTGCATGGACAGAGAGGTATTTGGCTTTTTCCGTCTTAGGGCTCCAGTTGTCCCATCCATGGCTTCTGGGGTGCATTGATTTTGGGGATAGACAAGGTCAGCAATTTCAGTTCTCCAGTCCCAGCACAGGATCTGCTTGAGAAGGGGGAGCAGTACTGGAGTTTGGGAAACATTTGATAACGTGTGGTACAGATGGCGTTTTCTTTTCACAGTTCTGCACTTGGTTTGGGCAAAGTCTAATCATGAACTAACAGATAACCAAAAACTGAAGAACACTGTGTGGTACTGCCAGGTACCTCCTCCTGTGACTGAGCCGTGCTCAGTCCTGGCACCTCGTCCTGAGACCTTTCTAGGAGTGATTCACCGTGAGGAAATCATGGACCTGACACATAACTGATTCCCCCCTGCCAAGAGGAACCTGCTCCTGCCACTCTGCCTTCCTGGAGCTCCCTTTTACAGGGGGATCCATGAAGGGCCGAGTGAGGAGCATCCCCCACCTTCCCCCTGTCCCACCCTGTCTGGCTGATCCCTGCGGTCATGCACAAACCTCTCCAAGGCCAATGCACTGCCCCCAACAGCCTGGAGGGAACAGGGAAAGACATCCCATGTCCTGTTCTGAGCAGTGATTTTACCAACATCAGAGTTAAAAGGACGGCTCAAAGCGTGCTTGAGGCTGATTCAGCAAAGGGATGATGTTTTTTTTAGCATCTGTCATAACCTCTCCTGATGTAATATTGATATGCACATATACATACACATGTAACTAATTACAGACTCATACACGTATAGATAATTAATGCTGACTTACATATAGGAGCTGGCACCCTGCTTTGGTAGCACTCGTGCTGCGAGTGAGTGATGGCTGATGCGTTAACTCAATACCCTCCTTAGAATCCTACAACACCCTAGGAACAGTAGGGCTTCGGCTGAGCCTCCAGTAGCTGCACCAGCTTCTAGTCATTTATCCCAGTGCCGTAATATGTTCCCCAAAACTATGTTTAGTCCTGTTTTAAAAGATTAAAATGCTCTGCCTTTTGCTGCTTCCTGTAGGAGGTTATACTGCAGTTAATCTGACCATTATTGAGTTTTTTTTCTCAATGTTTTAATTTAATTTTTGCTTTAATTTCATGAACTGTCATCATCTGAGCACCCCTGCCCTTCTAGACCAGAGGCCTTGCTCTCCACCACTTGCCACCTTTGCAACCTCATCTCCACTGGCACAGAGGGAGGGTGGAACGCCCCCGTGCTGACAGGGGACAGGAATAAAAATTACAAAGAGTCAGGGATTCCACATGGATTCTTGGTGCTGCCTTTCTTATTCCTGATTCAGTGTGGAGTGGTGAACAAGGCACTTCACATCTCTGTATCTGTAAATAGCCATCGTGGCAGCCCTCGTCCAAAGCACTACCGGGGCTTTTAATCACTGTCAATCAAACTTTTTGGAAAAGAGAATATAACATTCAATTTTAAGAGTTTAAGAAAAGGAGAAAAGCCAGTTCCAGGAGTTTCTGGCAGGCTGCTTGGGCTCTGATTGCCAAGGCAGCCATGGCCTCTGTTCTCTCCCCTGGAACAGGAATTGTTATCCTTGCTGGGGAACCACGGCTTGTGCCTCTGCCACAAACTGGGCAGGTGCTGCCCCACGCTGTCAGTTCCTCAGCACAGGCTCTCAGAGGATAAAATCACACAAAATTAAGGAAGTCTGAGCCTAGAGGAACAGGGCTAGAAGTATTTTTGATGGAGGCGTTAGGTCCCTTTATCCTCTGCAGCCGCCCGAGCAAAGCTCTGAAAGCTCCTGGGACTGCACTGGAGAATCTGGGTGTCCCCCAGGAGGGCTCTGAGCACCCACGGGAGCTGCAGGGACAGGGACCCATCCCTGCAGGGGCTGCCAGGGAGCAACAGAGCATCCCTGGGATGGACATTCCCAAGGAAAAGGGACAGTGCCCACACCACAGAGCAGGGGGCTGCACCACGGCCCCCCATTCCTGGCCAAAGGGAGGCACAGCAGCTCCCCAAAGCTCAGAGCCCTTACACAGCACCGAGAGAAGGCCAAGCCACTCCTGAGAGCTCCTCAGGCAGAACCTCACCTGACGGACGTGGATTCGTTCCCTCCAGTGCTCCCAGTGCTGCCCTGCCTTACCAGCACCCAGCCCCTCCCCGGGGCCACACACGTCCCCGGAGCCCGGCACAGAACCAGCACCGGCCGTGCCCTGCTGTCCGCCCCCGGGCACCGGGCAGGGGCTGCTCCCGCCGGTCCCTGTGCCAGGAGCAGCGCCAGGATCGGGGCACAGCCCCAGGATCGGGGCACAGCGCCAGGATCGGGGCACAGCGCCAGGATCGGGGCACAGCCCCAGGATCGGGGCACAGCCCCAGGACCGGGGCACAGCCCCAGGATCGGGGCACAGCCCCAGGATCGGGGCACAGCGCCAGGATCGGGGCACAGCCCCAGGATCGGGGCACAGCCCCAGGATCGGGGCACAGCCCCAGGACCGGGGCACCGCCCCAGGA
>VWZT01008892.1:330684-356632 GCA_013397055.1 Pachycephala philippinensis
TCCCGGTGAGCGGGGGCAGGCCCCGGTTATGGGTCGGGGGTCCCGCGGCTCCCATCCCCGTGATCGGG
Organism: Pachycephala philippinensis; assembly: GCA_013397055.1. Classification (NCBI taxonomy): domain Eukaryota; kingdom Metazoa; phylum Chordata; class Aves; order Passeriformes; genus Pachycephala; species Pachycephala philippinensis. Next base: position 330,753 of record VWZT01008892.1, read on the forward strand.
GGCAGGTCCCGGTTATGGGTCGGGGGTCCCGGTTATGGGTCGGGGGTCCCGGCGCTCCCATCCCTGTGAGCGGGGGCAGGTCTCGGTTATGGGTCGGGGGTCCCGGTTATGGGTCGGGGGTCCCGGCGCTCCCATCCCCGTGAGCGGGGGCAGGTCCCGGTGAGCCGCAGCCGCTCGGGGTCCGTCCGTCCATCGGAGAGAAACCGCGGCGGGGGCGTGCGGGGGCTTTAGGGACAAGCTGCCAGCACAGGTCAGAAATCAGAGACGCAGCCACAGAGATGGATAGGAACAACTTTCTGGGAATCAAAAGGCTGTAAAAGGGAGCGCGTTGGCACCTCCGATACGCTGTGAAAATACTTCTTTAATAGGAACGCCTTTGTCAGAAACGAGCGGTGTTTTCGCCCTCCTGCCGCTCCTGCTCGGGGGTAACCTCACTCCGGAGCTTGCTGGGGCTTGTCCAGCAGCCCGAGGGCTCTGCTGGGGCTCTGGGGCTGCCTGGGGTGGGCTGGGAGGAGGAACTGGTACTTCCCAAAATAGGGTTCCAGCGGGTCTGGCTCGGAGTCTGCGTTATCCTGATAAATAGATAATGAGAACAAAAGGGGAAGACAAGGCAGAGCAAGAACGGGTGGGTGAAGTTTCTGAATGCACGAAGCTCCCGGTTTGGACTGGAAAGGATGTTGATTCCAGCTGGGTTTTGTGCTCCCCAGCGTTCTGTACAGTGCCTGCATTGCAGGAAGCATTCCGTGTGGAACAACACCAGCCCGTCCCTGCGGAGCAGGCAAAGTTCCAGCTGCGCCCAGGGCAGGACCGGGGCTGGAGAGCCCCGTGCTCCTCCGGATCCCAGCGTCTTGTGAAACACGGGCTGGGGCAGTGGCCTTTTACTCTGAATAAATGTGGCAGCAGTGACATTTAACCTGCTGGCATTCCCAGTGTTTCCCCAGCAAACACAGGAGGTGAAAGACAAACTAAAACAAAGGAAAATGGGAGTCACTGGTGTGCTCTGCACTGAGTGTGATGAATGAAACGCAAACTGCAGACCAGGACATGTACAGAATAATCGGAGAGCTCTTGAAAATCTGAGTGAGTTGGAAGGTGAGATGGAAGAAGGAGTAACTTCCAGAAGAACATCTTAAGAATAAGGTTCCTAAATCAGTGTTTTGTCTTCTAGCCAAAACGGTTTTGTTATCTGAGCAATATTTTCCTAGAGGAGCCTAAACATTGCACCTTTGAGTCTAAAACATGTCCGTTTTGTAGTGCACAAAATAACTTCTGAAGAGTCAACGTATTCAACAGAAAGGCAGATCTCTCACGCTTAATGTGAAAGCCAGAAAAAAAAAATACTTTAAATGAGAAAATTCTGTCTTTGTTCAGCCCTTGCTATAAGGCAGGAATAGATTTTAATTGTAAAAATGCAACAGTTTTTGTTATATTAATAAACCATGAGTTAGCCTGGCATAAATCTGTGTGTATGCTCAGCTTTAAAAACTGGGAAGGGTCAGTTGTCACCTTCAGCTGGACGAGTTGTGACTTGACTGAGAGCAGCCTGGATCTCCGTACATTTGGTTTTCACCAGTCACATTCATTCCCCCTCCCACCGCCCAGTTTTTGTTATTCAGACTTAAAAACTTCCTTTCACACGAGTTCTGCGGGGCTCCGAGCGCAGCCGTGAGCGCGGCTGTGAGGGACATCCATGGGGAGCAGCTGGAGAGAGCCTGGGGTCCCCTCCTTCAGCCCCCCGCAGCCCCAGCGAGCTGCAGCTTCCAGTGAGAGCAGGAGCTGGAGCAATGAAAGCAACCATCAGCGGGATCCCGAGCAATAACAGCTTTTAGGAATCAATTCTGTCCTGATAGCCCGGAATTAGAATAGATTAATGTTTCCCTGAAGAGCAGCTCGCAGCTCGAGGGACAGCTGGGCCCACCTGCGCCGCGGGCAGTGGGAACGGGGCTCCGGGGCTGCTCCTCTGCCCCTGTGCCCAAGCCTTCGAATACACCAGAGCCAGAGGGAATGGCTTTGGCCACGTGGAGCCAGCCAGCCACCTGAGTGGGGCACAGCAGAGTCCGGCCCGGCATCCCCGTGGATTTCGGAACAGCCTGGCTTGTGCTGTGTCCAGGGAGCAGCCCTGCTGTGCAGGGAGGTTCTGCAAAACTTCCCTCTGTGAGGAGCCGGGCTTGCTGGGGCTGCTCAGTGCCACATGGCAAGGTTAGAGACTGTCCCATTAGCAGAAGTTTAGTTTGTCTCAGTGCAAACAGCCTCTGGTTTGGTAAACCAGACTTTTGGCCAGTTTTGAGGAGGGGATTTTCTCAAAAAATAGTGGATGTTGGCACAGCTCCCAGTTCCCAAGGAAAGGTTATCTTCCAGCGCAACTCAATCCCCCACCAGTGTGAGATAGGAGGATTCCAGCTCTGTTTTTTCTTTCCCTTGCTTTGTTTATTAAAAACATATTTTAAATGCTGGTGTGCTTGGCTGGTGAGCCCCCACATGTCACCTGTGCCCTGAGATCCCAGCGAGCTGTGCCAGACAAGTCACCGAGGAGTGAGGTCCGGGCACGCTAACCCTGCTCTTCCCATTTCCTCTGGGAAAGCTCTGCCAGGGCTGCCCGGGATGAATCTGACCCCTTTCAGTCAGCGAGAGAGCAATCTCCTGTTCCAGTCGCATGTTTTCCATTGTAAGCTGATAGTTTCTGGCATGTGTGGTGTCCCTTTGATTGGAATTCATTCAGAAGCTTCCACAGGCAAATGCTTCGCAGCCAGGGGAGCCTCAGCTGACACAGCCATTCACCGCGGCCGGGTGGGATCGGGGCAGCGCTGGATCCTCATCCCGGGCTGACAGCAGCCTGTGCAGCCATTCCGACAGGCTGTGCCAGCTCTTTGCACCTCGTCCCCGGCTGCAGGAAATACTTGAGACCTTGTTCTCCTCCGGGAAGCCCCTGGAGATTTATGGACACAGCGTGGCCTGTGGGAATGTGCAGCGCTGGTTTGTAGGTCTGGGGATGGAATAAGCTGTGCTTCTGCACTCCTGTCATCTGTCCTTGCAGTGGCAGTTGTGAAAGGTGCCCCAGAGCTTGGGAATCTGCCATTCACGCAATTAATCCTGATACTCAAAGCCCTTTTCACTGTATTGGCTGCATTCAGAATCTGCAAGCGTCGTCCTGAGGCACAGCAGAGCTGTGCCTGCTCCCCAGTCACAGAGCGTTATCTCAGCCGAAAGATCAGATTTAACAAGAATTGTCTTGCTGAGGGATTAGCAGGAGGAGTTTCGTTTCTGTGCCTCACGCTGCTCATGGCAGTGCCTCCCTGCACGCTCAGACACCAGCACAGTTTGCACTGATACCCACCTCACACACGTGCCGTGGGATGGGGGCCTGGGGCTCCTCTGCAGGTAGAATAAATCACTATTTTCTGCTGGGGACTGGTGAGTCCGTGGGGCAGATTTATCTGGCACCTTGGGTTTGTATGGCTGCAACAGGCGAGGGGCACAGCCACGTTAGCTGTGGTTGGAACTTTACTTCGCGTGTTTTGGTCTCTAAGATGAACCCAGGATATATCTGGGGTTTCTGTTGCTTTCTTCTAGGAGGAGAAGTATTTAAGTACTGTTTAAGTACACTCTGACTTGAACTTTTAATGTTCTCCCTGCACATTTGTCATAAATGGATTGAATTACTGAGTTTGATAGAGTCTGACTCCCTTCTTACATTAATTTATGTCCTGGTAGACAATGTTTCTTGCTATGAATATCCTGCAGGAATAGAACATTCGGTCCGAGTGAAAAATACAGCCAATTATTTTTACTCTTTGTCTCACTCTGGGTCCTATTCCGGTAACTGTGTCACGCTTCGAGAGGATCTGCTGTGTTTTCATTCCTGCTCTCTCTGGAGGGGCAGCTCGGGTGGTTTGCAGTCTGGGAGGCACAAATGAGAGCCCTGAGGGTCCCGTGTCACTGCTCCCGACTGCAGCAGGTGGGAACAGGCGGCTGCATTTGTGTCTCTGCTGATGAGGGGGTCCCTTTTTGGGTGACTTCACCCCTGGCTGCTGGAGCAGTGCCAGGAGGTCGGGTGGTTGTCACAGGATCTCATTCCTTGGTGTCCCTGAGGGAAAGGTGCAAAGGAGTGACTTGACAGCAGATGTCCTGTCACATGTAACTGGGGAGAAAAAGCAGTCACAGGCTTTGTCCTCTTGGTTATTTCCAGAGCAGTCTCCTAGAGATGAGGATGGATTTTTTGAGACTCCCAGCTTCACATATTCGGGAATGTTAAGGAGCAGATTCCCAGGGAAGCAGGTCTGGGCTGAAAGCTGACATTTTAACCATCAGCTGCAGTGGTCAGTCTGTCCATTGAGGCTGGTGGTCTCTCTTATCCTTGGGTTGTGAGAAAAGTCTGAAGATTGGAGTTATTTTTGGTCCATTTCTGTCCTGGTTGAGGAGAATTGATTTTTCTGATTTGCCTTTAAACACAGGGAGTGTGATTGGGAAGCACAGAACAATATCCTTGCAGTGGGAAGGAAGGTGGATAATGGAGTGATGTGAACCACGTCTTTCGTAGTTAACATCTGTTCAGGATCTATTTAAACCGTTGTGGGGGGAGTCTCTGGTTCAGTGTCAGCATCCTTCCTCTTTCAGATAAACTGTGAGCTCACAGTTAACATCCTCGTGTACACCTAAAATACCCTGGGAAGACAAGAGGCAAAAGAGAGACTTGAAATTATTGTGATAAAACACAAGGACCAAAGACAACTGCAGGCCCTTGGCATCCTCCAAGAGAAGGAAAAGAGAGGTGGAACGGGGAGCTGGAGAGCAGCCCTGTGTGAGCTGTGCAGCGAGGGCTGTGCAGCCTTGTTGGAGATTAATCCAGTTGGTGACCCAAAGGGAAACACAGAAACAATATGATCAGCTCAGCAGTTCTAAAATAATTTCGGTCTCTATTATGCCATCTGCTTTAAATACCAATTGTTTGTTGCTGGCTCTGTTGCCCATCAGAACTATTATTAAGAACTATTTGCCATTTGTTCTTTCCTGTCCTCTTAGCAATAATTTCCTCTCTTTGCATTTCTTTTACCTAAGAGCAGGACATCTGTCTTCCTCCTGGTTGTGACAAACACTCTCAGGGCTCTTCTTCCCAGCTCTGTGCTCAGCTGAAAGCTGGGGTGTTGCTGGGCTTTTCCTTTCCATCAGCATCACCCTGGGCAGGCAGATGTGTGGGTGGGCTGGGAATGTGGGCATTCCTGGAGCTGTGGCTCTAGGAGATTGACTGGAACTGGGTTCTGAGAGCTCGGTGAAGGGAGATGTTAATAGAAAAACACTGGTTCCCAGAGCAGCTGGAAAAAGTTCCTTATTTACCTGGGAAGTGACAAGGAAAATCCCCCTTATTTGTAGACCTCGGGTATTAGAGGCTGAATTTGATGAAATGCCAGTGACTGCTGGAGGAGGTTCCTTGGGACAGGCTCTTCTCCTGCGGTGTTAATCAGTGGTGGAAGATCATTGATTTAGCAGCTGTGTAAAGCAGTTGTGGGTTATCGTTTGGGGAGTGAGGAGATGGTGCAAAAGGTGGCTCCAAAGCGTTTGTACCTTTGCTGCTCGGGATGGGACATTGCCAGTGCAAAAACCCCTCTGTATCTGAGCTCTGGCAGGTCTTTGTTTGGTTCCCCCCCATGTCGAATATTCCCTGATGATCATTTGCAAGTGGAATTTTGAATTTTGCACTTCAGTTTTCAGTGCTTGGGGTGTCTGCAGTTGAAATGAGCTTTGCATTGGAGGAGCAGTGAGGCAGAGCTGCCTGCTCACACCTCCGCAGGGGGACTGAGCCAGGTAATACCTCAGTGCTGGAGAAAGGAACCTCTCCCATCACACACCAGTCCCAGGCACTGAAGGGAAGCACTCAGCCCTGTGAGTACTTGTCTTGCTTTAAGAGGCATGAGTTGGCTTGTGCAGAATTAGACATGAAATTTTTCATGCCAATTTTTAGGGATTGCAAAAGTTTCAGGAATAATGAGATCCAATTTGAGGCATCTGATTTTTAACTGGTTTATAGAGATAGATTTGGATAACTGCAAGTTGTCATGGTTCTAACAGGGCTTTTTTTGGAAGCAGAGAAGCCAAATAACCACTTCTATTGAAGGGCAGAGTGTCTCAGATTAGACAGCCAGGGGCCTGGAAATGCTGATGTATTTGAGCACCTTGAGCAGAGACCAGCAGGAGCCAGAGGGGAGGGCAGGCTCTGAGCAGACCCCAGCCTGGCAGTGCTGCTGCCCCTGTGCTCTGCTCCACAGCCCCACGGATCCCACAGCAGGTTTGGGGTTTGCAGCTCCCAGAGAGGCACAAGCCAGAGCATCTCCCAGTGCCCAGCTTACATAACAGCACTTGCATAAGCCCCAGTGCAGTCGGGGTCTCTCTCCACGCCGCGTTAAGGCTCTCTGGGGTTCTGTGTCACATTCACGCTCCGTTTGGAATCCGCTTCAGTTCATCACAAATTCGAGTTCCTTCTCCATGAAGTATGTGACCAAGAGCCAGTGAGGCTACAAGGGCTGTCCTTCAGCCTGGAGTTCCATCGCCTCCAGCAGAGCATCCCTTTGATTTCCAGCCCAGTCTGCTGAATTATTTACAGAATCCCTTTTTCTTCTCGCAGACCAGGTAGTTCAGTCCTGACCCTCTGCCAGGGAGGTGATCTCTCTGCTCTGGGACATTGTTCCTTTTCTGGAGAGTCTCAGAGAAGCCAGTCTGAACCTGGGAGAACTGAGATCTTGGCAAGGAGGAGAGGCTGGCAGTTAGACACTGGGGAAGGGTTTTTTCCCTCCAGAATTTTCTTTCCAAGGTGAGTGCTCTTAATTGCAGGTGGATGGAATCCAAGCCCCACAGGCTGTTTGGTCACCAGGCAGTGACTTCACTTTGGGCTGGGTTTCCCTCACTCTCCAGTTCTGTAAAAGACTGAGCAGATACCATGAAGAGCAAAAGATAAAGCAGAGGGGGTTGGTTTGCTTCATTTTTTAACTTGCACAACCCGAAATTACAGCAGCGTTTGCCAGCAGAGTGAAAAGGCTCAGGATGTTGAAAACTCTGTCGCTGCTGGTGGGATTCACGTTTGCAGAGGGACACTGAGACTCAGGCTGGGATTGACCCCTCCCGAGGCAGGCCACTGGAGCAGGACAGAGCAGTCACAGCCCAGAGCCTCCTCTCCTCCCCTGTGCTGAGGGAGGCTCAGCCAGGCATCCACATCTCAGGCACTGGCAGGAGAGGCTTTCCACAGAGGAAAACATGCCCACTTCTTTTGCAGCAGCTCAGGCTCCCCAGTCTGCTGCTGGCACCGGGTTTGGCAGCCCCGGCTCCTTTGTTCAGAAGGAAAAGTGCTGGGTTTGGAGCCGTCGGGGCTCAGGTCTGTTCCCGAGCTGCCCAGCAGATGCCAAGGGTTCCAGGAGCCCAGTCCTGGGGCAGGGGATTGAGGCCAGGGGGGGAATGGAGGTGCCCAGCAGAGCCCAGGGCTCCAGGAGCCCAGTCCCAGGGCAGGACCCTGTCACTCCCCACGGCACGATTACTGCGCCAGGGGATTTGGTGGGAAGTGGCCAATGAGGGGCCAAGCTGGCTCCAAATCCAGCTTTTTCCAAAGCCCCAGATCAAACAGACTGCCATTAATAAGGCAAGGAAGGTTAGGACGAGCAGCATTACAGCAGATCTGCAGAGGTAAGGTGATAGTTCTGTCTGAGGCTGGCGGAGCATCTGGCCCCAGCTTGGTGTGGGAACCAGGAGCTCGGTGAGGCTGGAAGTGGGACATTGTTTGCACGTCTGCAGCAGGAGTTTATTTGCTGATGTTAAAAAATGCCATTGCTGGAGGCTCTGGGTGGTGGAATCAGGAAGCTGAGCACAGATTTTCTGTATCTTTGTAGCTGTGTGCTCATTCTGGATGATAAACAACTTTCTTGAGAGAAAAGCCCTGAAAAATGACCGTAACCTGCTGGTGAGTTTAGTTTTAGACTCTGGGCTTTGAAATGGGGATTTGTGGTCAGAAGCTGTTGAGCAGTTTCTGCTTTTGGAGCTGGGTTGTTACAGTTTTCTGATGGCTGCTCTTTCTCGTGCTCAGCCCCGCGTACAGAGATGGAAATAGAGCAAGTAATTGAACTGGCTTAGTTAAAGTGAAGGAGAGGTAGAAAATAAAGCTTGGTAATGTAAAGCTGAACATAAGAAAAAAGAAAAAGCTGGCCTTTTTCACCCTAATCTTGAGATCCAGTGCTGTAGAAAAAATGGTGATGAGCCTTTTAACCTGTTTGTGGCAGCGTAGGCTGGAGCTCCCTGGATGGGGTAATCTCTTCTGCAAACGGCCTCACAGCAGTGACATGTCCTCACCTCCAGCCCTGCCAGCCCCTGCTGTTCCTCCCCTCTCCTGCCCCTTCCCACTCCCCCTCCTGCTAAAAAAGAATAAGTGGCAGCTGTTGGAAAGTGGAGCCCGTTTGCTTCATGGTGCTGCTTTGGGAATATGATCCAGATCCTGCATGAGAGAGAGAAAGCAGCAGAGCAAAAGAGGAGGGGGGGAGTTGGGAAGCTCTGGAGAATAAGTTGCTTATTTTAAGTCTGGTGTAGAAAGTTCAATCTTTGTAGTGAGGTTCAGGGATGAAGCAGAACTGCTACTAAAGGTCCTGGCCTGGGAATCAAAGAATTCCTGGTTGAACGTAAGTAATCCTGGAGTTTGTTGGTTGTTCTGTACGAAATTTCCAACGCATTGAAATGCCTTTGATTGTCCTCTAGCGAGAGGTGCCTGTGCTGAGGGCCTGAGAGCTGAAGATGTGTTATGGGGTAACAACAATTCTTCTTGGGGTTTATTTTTAATGTGCTTCAGCACTTCAGGTAAGGGAGGAAGGCACTCCCTGGAAGGCACCTCTGCTCCATGTTCTGGCTTCTGATTTCAGCTGGTGACAGGGCACAAAAGACACAAAAGCACAGGAATATTCTAAAACTGGCGGCAGCCAAAACCATTCATAATTCTACACCTTGGGCTTCTGCCAAGCAATTAATGGAAATTCAAACTCTTTATTTTTGTTGTCAGGTCAAACAATCCACTTCTGTCAGCTCCTCTTATTCCTAGAGGGACACTCCTAGAAAAATCTAAGGAAAATCTGAGTGCTGTTCGCTGAAATGGATGTGGTGCAGGTGGGATGTGGCAGGTGCAGTCAGGAGGGAGGGAATGTCTCAGGGAGCTGCTGAGCCCTGCTCTGCTGCCCCTGGCTCCCGCTGTTCCTCTCTGTGCTGGGGACACTGACAGCGTGTGCTCTTCCCTCCGCAGCTCTCCATGAAGGAGGTGGGCGACGGGCTGCACGAGCAGATGAACTGCATGATGGGCGCCCTGCAGGAGCTGAAGCTGCTCCAGGTGCAGACAGCCCTGGAGCACCTGGACATCTCGGGGCGCCGGAGCCCCGCGGAGCAGCGCCGCTGCTGCCGGAGCAGCGNACCCGCGAGACACCCCCTCCTCCTCCCGGAGCCTCTGCGGGGAGGACGTTTATCCCCCAAAAGGACCCTCCTCTGTGTCCAGCAGAGCGGAGCACGTCCGGCCCCGGACATCGGAGTCCAGCAGCCAGGGCACAGCGGGGGGGTGGCCGCTGTGCCAGGAGTGCCCGGGCTGCGACGATGGCCACGACTGGACATCGTCCCTGATGTCCCAGAGCAGGAACCGGCAGCCGCTGGTCCTGGGGGACAACATCTTTGCAGACTTGGTGGGGAACTGGCTGGACCTGCCTGAGCTGGATAAGAAGGGGGAGAAGAGCGAGGCGTCCCTGTCTATGAGCAGATCCCAGGAGCTCTGCAGGAAGTTCTCCCTCACAGCCAACATCTTCAAGAAGTTCCTGAGGAGCGTCCGGCCGGACCGAGACAGGCTGCTCAAGGAGAAACCCTGCTGGCTTCCTCCTGAGGACAAACAGCCCGAGATCTCCAAGAGGTCCAAAAAGATCAGCAAACTCAAGGGGACATTTTACTTCCCCCTTCACGGGAACCTGCAGAGCCATCACAGCAAAGCAGAGAGGTGCCCGAGGGCAGAAAGCCGTAGTGAGCACCCCAAAATGGGCACCAAGAAAGTCCAGGATTCCAGAGACTACAGCCAGGCGGGGTTTGACATCAACACAGCCGTCTGGGTGTGAGCCCTGCTCTGCCCTGCCCAGCGCTCCCACACCCCCGGGAGCTGCAGGCCACACTCACCTTTTCGGGAGATTCCTGAGCTCTCCACAGGGACAGGAGAGGGGAGTCCTGCAGAACAGGCTGCGGGCTTCGCTCCCTGCACATGGAATTGTCTGGAGAACTGCGGCTTCAGGGACTGCCTGAGCAGCAGCTGACACAGCCCCACGTGGGGACACCTTTGGGGACCGGTATTTGCAGAAATAATCCGAATCTTCAGCAGCTCTAGGGTGAGTGGTGCCACAGGTGAGCAGCTCCTGGTGCCAGGCCCATTCCATCATCTCCAGTTCGGCAGCTGCAGCACAAAACCCGCGGTGTGCATGTGTGTGTATGAGTGTGCAAATATATATATATATAGTTTTTTTAAAAAAATCTATTCCTGCTTGTGTGCACTTGAAACTGGGTTATAAACCAGGCATCCCAAGCCTTGTACCTGAAGCACTTGTTATTTAAATGGAAAGAAATAAGTTTGAATTTGTAAGACTTGAACAATTGCTGAGTGGGGGGCAAAACCCCAGTGTTGGGGGGGGTTCCCCTTAAACTGCATCCCTGGTGCCCTCCCAGCAGCTCTCCCTCCCCTGCCAGTTTCCCTTGTCCCTACAGACAGCTCCAGATAAAGCATTGCAGAAGTTTATTGTTGGGTTTTCACCCGGATGCAGAGTTCCATCCCCCATTTGTTGTTGTGTTCCCTGTTGCTGTTGTGTACAAACCTCGTCCTGACAGAACCAAGTTCTTCAGTGTCCGGCTCTCCAAGAGTTTCCAATAAAGTGGAATCGGTCTCGTCTCCGCTGTAGGACACCCTTGGTCTCTTCTCTCACTCCGGGGTTTTCCCCGGCTGTTCCCAGCTGGGATCGGGGAGTTTGGGGAGCAGCCAGAAGAGTTTCCATCCAAGGAGAGGCTGTAAATCACGGCAGAGCTCCGTGCCAGGGTGCCAGCCCCGCTCCAGAGGCACATCGCCCTGCACAGCCCCGAGAGCCTGCAGGGCTCCTGCAGCTTCCACACGCATCCTGCCTGCCCCAGCGCCGGGAGGGGCAGAGGGACCAAGGCTTGGGGCAGAAACTGCTGCCGAGGAAGAGCCTCAGAGCCACACAGTCCCTGGCTCGAGGAGGGGGACAGGGCCAGGGGCTCCTGCCACAGCCACGGGGAGCACAGAGCCTGGTGATGGCATTGCAGCCCCAGCAGATGCTCCGTGTGTGCAGCAGGGTCGTGTTCCAAAAACCTGTTCCACTCACTCCGGGTTTGGGAAGGGTTTGTGTGCGAGCAGGGGGATTGTTTGTTTTAAACATGGAACTCTATTCCTGTTGTAACTTCCCAAGGCAGAGGCCAGTGGGGCAGAGGCAAGGAGGGGGAATTCTTTTTCTCCTTTGCAAATTAAATATAGGCACAGGGCAGGCCCTGTTTGTGCCCATACAAGGAGAGGAGCGGGGCAGCCCCGAGCTCAGCACTTCTGCAGGAACCTGAGCAAGCTTTTGTCTTTGCTCCTCGTGGGCTTTAGGGCTGGCTGTTCCCCCTTCCTAATTTCTCTGAATGCTGAAAGGCTGCTTGCAAAGCATTTTGTTTTCCTCCTCTTTTATCAGTAGTTCATCCTGTTTGTTACCTCCCTGCTCCTTTGCAGTGGGTCAGCAAAGAGGAGTTTTCCAGAGAGAGGAGCAGCTTTTCCTGCACCTGCCTCAGTCCCAGAGCGTGGCCCCATTCCCTGCAGCCCGGGCACAACCTGGGGGTCCCAGCCCGGAGCCCGGGGCTCCCCCACCCCAGGAGCACATCCCCGGTGTGCCCCACTGGCACCAAAGGCACCCCCACCCCAGGAGCACATCCCCGGTGTGCCCCACTGGCACCAAAGGCTGAGCCCCATGGGGAGAGGAGCCTGTGCTGCGTGGGGATTCACTCAGCAGAGCTGAGCACTCCCACCTGGGGCTGTGTGAGCTCGTCCCTGGCACTGCCCTCGGGTGTGGTGGGCAGTGGTGAGGCCAGGCTGAGCAGGGCACGGCCGTGGCCACGGTGACATTTGGGACGAGGGGTGAGGGACACATTTCTGCAGGTGGCTGCCTCTGCAGGGCCTGGTGTGCCCCAGGACACGGGATGTGTGATGCAGGACGGGGAGATCTGCAGGACGGGGAGATCTGCAGGGTGGGGAGATCTGCAGGACGGGGAGATCTGCAGGGTGGGGAGATCTGCAGGACGGGGAGATCTGCAGGGTGGGGAGATCTGCAGGACGGGGAGATCTGCAGGACGGGGAGATCTGCAGCCCGGAGTGCCCACGGGAACCTTCTCCCTGGGGAGAGCAGTGCTCGAGGATGGCCCCCATCCCCTCCGGCCGGTGCCAGCCCCAGCTCCAGGGCTCTGGCAGCTCCCTGTCCCCCCCAAACGCTGACCCCAGCCCAGCAGCTGTTGGGGGCCGCTCCCCATCGCTGGGGGCTCCTCAGGAGCCTGAAGTTCCTCTGGAGGAGCAGCACTTGTGGCCCCCGTGCTCCCAGCAGCTGCCCCGAGCAGCGCCGGGTGCTGTGCCAGGAGGGCTCCCATCAGCTGCTGGCCCCGCTCAGCCTTTGTGTCCCTGCTCAGGGGCAGGCCATTGTTCCTGCCTGCTCTGGGAAGGGAGTTCTCAGCCCCAGCTGCCTCCCACGTGTTCCTTTCCCACCCAAAATGCTCCCGCTCCAGCCAGCACTGCCCAGGCCACCTCCCTGGGAGCAGGGACAGAGCGGGGAGCTGCTGGCACCCCACAGCCGCTCCTCCCTCCCCTTGGCTCCAGGGACACAGGAGGAGCACCTGGGGACAGAGGGCATGGGGGTTCCTTAATTTGTTCCTTTTCCAAAGGATCAGATCCCCACCACGGCCCTTTGCATGGACAGCTGACCAAACGCCCAACATGGTTTCAAATGTGTTGTGTTCTCTCTGCCTGTAAAGTGTATCTTCAAAGGATGTTTCGCATTAAAATAGGATTTTCCAGGGTGTTTGCAGGGACAAAGCCAGTGTGGTAGTCTTCAAACACTTGGAAATAGCGACAAAATGTAGCTGTGTCTCAAAGTTCTTAAGAGAAAAAATATTTAATAAATATTCTTTATAGACATTCAAATAATAAAGAATATCACCCAAGCCAGACATCCTCCCTAATTTAGTCTCCAGAGCAGGATCTGCTAATAGATCAGAGTTGGATTTGTGAATTACCATTTCACTTCTCCAGGGACTTTTCCTGAAATTATAATGGCTTTTGCTCCTCTTTTTTTTCATGGAACTGCCACAAAATTGTTCTCCATTATTAAGTATGAAACCCACCTAATTAGCACAATGACAGTGTCTAATGAGGCCCTGGCTGCATGGCTGATAGGAGGGGCTAATCCCAAACACGGGACAATCATTACAGGAGCAGCTTCCCCATGAAGTTGCCCGGGAAGGCAGCGATGGCAGAGGCATTTGGGATCCCTGGAAATCCCTGTCCAGTCTCACCGAGAGCTGGGTGAGCAGCACATCCCAGAGCTCCCAGAGCTCCCAGAGCCCAGGCATCCAGCACTGCAGCTCCCCATCACCGGGGTGGATGAGTGCTGGATCTGGCCCATATGGCTTAATGGGAAGAGAGGATTTAGCTCTTAACCTTAATCGAGTGCTTTTCCAGGAGCTGCTCCTGCTCGGCCTCCCTGGGCTTTCCCTGCCCCGTGCCCACAGCCTGCTCTCCCAGCCAGATGGCCTCCAGAAGGCTCCCAAATGTGCCTGTAATTAAAAAGCCTTTATTTTCAAAACCATTTCACAGCTTATTCTTCTGACAATGAGATGGGGCTTCTCAGGCTACTGCGGGGCAAGAGGAAAGGAAAACACGGCTGGGGCATTTCCCTGTGCCACTGACACGGGCTCTAATTACTGTTTGTGGAGTGGCAGGACAAGGGGCAGCGGCTTTAAACTGGAAGAGAGCAGCGTTAGATGGGATATTGGGAAGGAATCCTTCCCTGTGAGGGTGGGCAAGGCTGGCACAGGGTGCCCAGAGCAGCTGTGGCTGCCCCTGGATCCCTGGAAGTGTCCAAGGCCAGGTTGGAGCACCCTGGGACAGTGGGAGGTGTCCCTGCCCGTGGCAGGGGTTGGAATTAGATGATCTTTAAGGTCCCTGCCAACCCAGACCCTTCTGGGGCTCTGGTTTTCCACTGGCACTGAACTGGGGGTCCCTGTGCCCTGCAAACCCACACGGCTGCTGAAGCCCCAGGCCATGAACCATCCCTGCTGTGTGCCCGGCTGACCTGAGGGGTTTCTGACTGCAAACACAATTCCCCTCAATTCCCCTTGTACGGAGTCCAGCAGGAAGGGAACCAATCGCCACGTCCTGGCTGAACTCGGATCCATTTCAGTCCAAGTCCAGCACTGGTTTATTCCCTCCAGCACATTCCCCATCACCTTCATCGTAATATTCATCATCATCATCATCAGAACCCCTTCTCCAGGCAGCGTTTCCCCAGCACGGCCTGCACGTCTCTGCAGGGGGAGGCCGGGGTTTATTTCTCCTCCCTTTTGTTCGAGTTCATTTGTATCCACGTGGCATTTCTAATCAAGGACCCGCACCCCTTCCAGCTGGCAGGCAATCTCCTGTGCTGCTGCTAGAGCACAAATAGAAATGAGTTTGCTGCAACAATTTGCCTCGGCGAGGCTGAGCTGGGGCAGCTTTGGGGACCCCCAGCACCCCTGTGCCCAGCCAGACTGGGCTATCTCTCCAGGCTCCTCGTGGCCTTCCTGCAGCTGCAGGGGTCATTCCTGGCCGGGACCAGCGACTCCTCATCTGTGGTTTTTTGGGAGCATTTCCTGCAATAACAGTACTGAGCAAAGCCTCTGAGCTGGCTCAGATTTCCCGGCTTTCACTGGACAGGAAAGCAAGAGGGGGAAAATCAATATCCCAGCAAGAACTGCCTGGTTCTGTGTCAGTCCTCACCTTGGGCCAGCTGGAGGTTAATTCGGAGAGCACTTCCCACATGCTGTAAACGCACCCTGGAATCCCAGAGGGGCTGGAAGGACACGAGCTCTGGGATTTCAGGGGAGGCTGCAGGGTCCCAGCTCAGCCCCCTCAGCACCGAAGCCCACCCGGGGAAGGGGCTGGACGTGGCTTCACCCTGGAGGAGCCGAGGGACAGCGGCCTCGTGCTGCCCCTGCTCTGTCACCTCTGTCACCTCCCCAGGGGTCTCCGGGCAGGCAGAGGAGCAGCCCTGGCAGGGAGCAGCCCCCATGGCACGGAGGTGGCACGGAGGTGGCACCGAGGTGGCTTTGCCCGTGGGGCTCCTACGGCTCCGGAACGCGGAGGCACATCCACTCCTCATCACCAGCCCACGCCAGCAATCCAGGCTGGACCTTCCCCGAGGCTCTGCCGCGTTCCCCACGTCGGGCTGGAGCTGGTGATGTGACATTTCGGACCCGCAGATAACGAACGTGACGTGTCAGGGTTAATTAGTCCCTGCGCTCTGCCGGCGACAGCCGCTGCGGAGGCACAGCCCGGCCGGGGCGGGCAGGGACAGGGGACTGTCACCTCCACAGGCTCCCGGAGCCGCGGGGAGCAGCGGGGGGGACTCTGGGGCTGAGAAAAGCAGCTGCCTGATGAAGCAATTGCTTTATTCTTAAATGCATGTGCCAACAGCCGCCTCCTCTGCCTGCTTGGGATAACTGAAGGGTCACTCCAGGCCCCCACACTGTATTTTCTGTACTCTCTTATTTTCTGTACTCTGTTTTGTCTGTAGCAGCCTTCTGGGGCTGGAAAAGTCCCTCAGTGGGCTGGCTGGGAGCTTGCAGAGAGCAGGAACATTGCAGAGGATTGTTCAGCGCTGGCCCAGCCCGAGGGCATTGCGGCGCAGCTCCCTCCGAGGGGCAGCAGGGATGGGATCCCGGTCTGAGCTGGCCCCTGGGCAGGGGCCGCGGCAGGCAGCGGGGTCAGGGGGCGAGGAACAAACTCTCCGAGCACATCCGTGTGTCCGGCCGCTCCGCTGACCGCGTCCAGCCCCACGCTCTGCCGCCAGACAGCGCAGATGGCCAGGGCAGCAGGAGCAGCGTCCTGGGGACCTGGGGGACCTGGTCTGTCCCTCTGCAGCCAAGAGCAGGGCTTGGGTTCCTGGAGCCCACGGCTCGGTCTGAGGGTGCTGCTCCCGCTCAGCCCATCCCGGGATCGCTCAGCTGCAGCTCTCCCGAGATACCTGCCCAGAGCTTCCCCCTCCTCCTCCGTTCTTTCTGTTCCAGACCAATTACCGGGAGCTCGCACCCAAAGGCAGCCAGCCAGGCGTTTATGCTGCAGCTGCCTGATCTGCATGTGCTCATGCTAATGGTGTGGAAACGATTCATGGTCGGCTTTGTGCTGCGTTTCCTGTGCCCTGAATTGAGCTCTGCTTGGAAAAAGGAGAGACCGGGTCCTCTGGATTTGAAATAATTCAAGAGGGGAACTTTCTGTGTGCTGCTTACCTGGTTTTGAAACGTGTCGCTGATGTAACGCTGTTGGCAGGATGATCGGAGCTTGGCACGGAATGTGCCTTAAAGAGGCAAATCACAGATACATTCCTAAGAGGAATTCTTATTTATTCCTCAGAGGAATGGGAGAAACATTCTATTTGCAGCCGCAGAGTATTGGGAAATTCTCGGGAGATAAGACGCATTGCCAGGAAAGGCGAGCAAAAGTCCTCCTTCCGCAGAGGTTTTATGGCAGCTCTAAATCACTCGGAGATGGACGGGATAAGACACCTTAAACAGCCAGAGCTGCAGGCAATTCCTCCTACTCCTCTTCCTCAGCTCGGGAACAGGGGCGAGTGCAGCTCTTCCTGCGGCGTGTCGGGGCTGGGTCACCCCCGGGAGCCCGGCCCGGGCACGGCAGGGTGGCAGCGTGGCACCACCGATGGCTCGGGGCGACAGCGTGGCGCCGGTACCTCGGGGTGACAGCGGCTGGCTCGGGGTGACAGCGTGGCCCCTGTATTTCGGGGTGACAGCGTGGCACCAATGGCTCGGGGTGACAGAGTGGCCCCGGTGGCTCAAGGTGACAGAGTGGCACCGATATCTCAGGGTGACAGCGTGGCCCCGGTGCCTCCAGCGCCCCAGCGGAGCCGCCGCAGCCGGGCAGGAGCGCCGGGCTCCATCAGGGAGCTCTCTGAGTGTTTACAGCCCCCTGGAACACGCTGTCGCTCCTGCAGCACGTCCCAGGGAGGTTTCCCGGTGTCCCCACCCGAGGGGATTGTTCCCAGCAGGGCTCCGATCCTTTGCCATAATATGATTTAAGGTGACAAGCGTAATTAGATGTGACACATCTTTGCAACGATTCCCTACCCTGGACAATCACAAACGAGCCGAACATCAGCGGGATGCAGAGCTCCTCATCCCTCCGTGCATCGCAGCTGGAAAAAATAAGCACCAAGTTACGGACTTTCAGCGTTTCCTTTGGGAGACAGCAAAGTCCTGAACACGATACTATAAATTAATTATTTAGATTCCAGCCCTGCAATGAGAGCCATCTGGCCAGATGCCTTTACCCTTTCCAGAGCCCCCAGGAGCTCTCAGCACTCCACGCCGGAGGAGAGAGCTCTCCACGTGTATCTGAATGGGCTGAGGCTCCTCCTGCCCTGGAAGAGGCAGAAATAGAACCAAAATGCCTCTCAGCACGTGGGTTCCTCAGCCTCTCCGTTTCCTCTGGAATGAAGGCCGCCCGGAGCCCTCTGTGCCGCAGGAAAGGCGCACACGGGTCCGTGGGCACCGGGATTTTGGGATGGGAACCGCCCAGGCCGGGACCTGGGGCACGGCTCAGACAGTTCATTAGGCACGGCGAGGTAATTCCCATTTCGTGGGGCCTCCGTTCACAGCTCAGGTGCAGGAGGGACGTGTTTTCCTCTGCCACTGTCTCGGATTAGCCTGGATTTAAAGGCAGTTCCGTACTCTCAGAGTTTCAGATGTTTGTAGCCTTCAGGTGGTGGCAGTGCCCGTGTCCCCCACAGAACCGGGGATGGGGACTGCGGGGAAAGACAATCCTGGTCTGGGAGAAGCTCTGGAGGAAGCAGGGAGAGGCTTTTTCCTGATAAAACCTCAGCGCTGGCTGGAGCAGACATGACCCAGGGGAGCCCCGCCTGCCCTTCCCGGGGAGGAGACAAGAGGGAAAGGGTTAAAAACTGTCTCCAGGCAGGAGAACAAAAACACCATTGCACTCATCTCGCTCGCTGTGCTCATCTAATTACGTTATTTAACAGGATACCCTCTCATTGATTTTAATTACTCACATAATTTGGGAAGTAATTCACAGCACATCCCTGCAGGGTGCATGAGGCTGAGCCGGGAACAATGCGCTCGAGTCTTCCCGGCTACATGGAACGAGGGGAGGGGGGGACGAGCCCCAGCCCCGCAGCCCGGGGCCCTGGGGACGTGTCCCTTGGGGAGCCGGGATCCCCGCAATAAAATACCGTCCCCCGTGGGGTGGCCGCAGCTCCGTCCCGGCCGGCACAGCCCCGAGCCCGGCGTTTTGGGGATCCCTGGCTCGGGAGCGGCGATGCCCGGCCCCAGCTGCCGCCTGGAGGGATCCAAGCGGGTCCCCGTGCCCCCATCCCCCGTGCGGAGCAGCTGCGGATTAATTGTCCCTTTGGGTCCTGCCAGGGCCGATTCGCTCCTGTGGCACTGACGGGGGGATGCTCATCCCTCCAGAGCCCCCTGGCTTCCCTCAGCCCAACATCCCGGAGCGAGGAGCCGCTCCTGAGCCCCCAGCACCGTCCATCAAACACTCCCCATCACTGGTGACTCTTAAAAAAGCTTTTACCACACTCCTGCAATTTTAACTTTTTTTTTTTTCAAAGCCAGTTGCACACGGTTTAGCAAAATTGCACCCCCAGCACGCACTTGTTTGGTTTCTTCGCTGTCTTTTGTAAGTTCCCCGCTTAATTAGGATGCAAACAATCCCAGAGGAATGTTTAATTAATATTATAAAGCAACAATGGGATGATTAAGCAAGTCTGGGCAGCTGCTATTTATACACAGGACATGTGGCACTTGTTGGGGGCGAGCGTGTCAAGGAAAAATCATTCCACGGATCTCTCCGTGCAATTTTATTGCTTGTTTTAATTGTCTGGTTCGGGCCTTTTCTCCTCTTTGTGTTCGCTCAGGCAGAGCGAGAGAAGCAGAGATTTAACTCGGTCTCTTGTTCAGCTTAATTACAGTGGAAGCTTTCAGCGAGGAGCCTCCCTGCCACCCTGCCCTGCCCAGCCCCGAGCGCTCCACAAACAGCCCAGCGGAAGCTTCGGGCAGGGAATGCCCTAAAACTGGGCCAGGAATAGCATCTGGGAGGCCCCTTGGAGCAGCAGAACATCCCCGAGGATGGGGGCAGGCTGGGAGAGCTGGGGGGCTTTGCCAGGAGCAGCAGTGCCCGCTGGGCTCCCCCGTGCCCGGGCAGGGCTGGGGTGGGGTGTCCGAGGTGCCCTCCCAGCCCTCGGAACCCACGGAACCACAACGATCTGGGTTGGAATGGACCCTCCAGACCATCCCGTTCCACCCTGAGCCGTGGGCAGGGGCAGCTCCACGGGGGTGAAACGTGCTCCTCCAACGGCTCCGTGATGCTCTCATCATTTGGTTTCAGGGCATTTCCCATTTGGAAATGATTTCTCCGTTGCTTCTCAAAAGCCTGTGCACAACCTGAAGTAATTCTATTTGCCTTGGGTTGAACTCTTTTGGCACTTTCTATAAATAAACACTCGATTTCTTCTCCTTCCGATGGAGCTGCCTCTGCTGGGAGCAGAACCCAACAAACTGGTAAAAAATTAAAGGAAATGGGCAATCCAACAGAAGGGAAGCGAGATGGCAGCAGCACAGCCCCAGTCTGTCAGGAAGGTACAGCTCACACCAGGCAGTGGCAAATAAATTCGGGGATGGTCCTGGGCCCCAGCTCTGCGTGCTGGGCGCTGTCCCTCCCTCGCTGCTCCTGCCCTGGCAGCTCCAGCCTTGGCACAGATGAGCAGAATCCCAAGCCCGAGGGTGCTCCAGGGCAGCAGGAGCCCGGCCCTGAGCCAAGCACCCAGAGCAGCAGGATTTGGGGAGCTCTGCACCCCAGCACAGCCCCCAGAGAACTCCCTCCCTGGCCGTTCCCCCCAAAAATCAGCTTCTGGCAGCTTGAGGGGCTCGGTCCCACCTCGGGCAGCAGGGGAGACACTCAGGAGCCTTTTCCCTCCTGCCCCAGAGCAGCTTTTGCTCTGACTCAGCCTGACGTGTCTCATTCACCACCTCACACTTATTCAATTATTACTTCAGCCCTGGTCCCACTCTGGGAAGCTTATCTCACACCAAATCCTTCTCAGTCAAGCCCTAAACGCTGATTGTTTCAGAAGGAAAGGGCCAAAAGCTGCCTGTTGGCTGCTAATCAGCCTCTGCATCGTGCACGGAGCAGAGGGAACACCCTGAGCAGGCAGGGCAGCACATCCAGGGCCTGTCCCTGCTGAGGCTGGGGGGAAACGTGCCCCAGCTGTGACAGTCATTTCTAACACCAAAATCACAGCCTGGCCCAGTGCACAGAGCCAGGGACAGCAGCGTCCTCGGTCCTGCTCCTGACACCTGGATCGAGCCAGGTTCACCCAGCACCCCCTGGCAGAGGGTTTTGAGGCAGCCAAGCCCCTTGTCCAAGGACTCCTTTAGCCTGAATCCATCTCCTGGGGATGCTCAGCACTTCTGAAATCTCGGGGAGAGGGGCAGATGGATGCTTTCCTTCTTTCCGTTGAAATCCCTGTACACTTCCAACAAGAGTGCAGAAGACAATTGGCTCCTGTTTGCCAGATGTCGGTTTCTTGCCAAATTTTGGTGCTTCTGCACTGGGCAGTATCAAGAGTGAGCTGGCCAAGGTGCACGGGACAGCACAGAAACCCTCAGGTATGGAAGTGTTGGTTCATCACAGTCACAGAGGTTGATCTCTGAGATCAAGTCCAGCTGCCCCCAGCACTGCCAAGGCCACCTCTGCCCCATGTCCCCAGGTGCCACATGCACAGGGCTTTGGGACACTCCCGGGGTGTTCATTCCGTGTTTGGGGGAGCTCTGATGGGGCTGCAGCTGGAGCTGCCCACAGCCAGCCCTGCCCCTGCTCCGCTGGGCCTTTCCTGTTCCCTCAGGAATCCGTGACTGGAGCTGGAGCTGGCCGGTGTCGGGTCTCCCTCATTTCAAACATCATTTATCATAACGGATTATCCTGCAGGGGCTCCCGTGCAGTCATATTTAATAACATAAACTGCTTCAAATCAAATGATTTCTCCTGTGAATTTAAGCCAAACTGACGCAGAAGCTTGACACTTCTTATTGCCAAAGCCAAATGAAAAATGGGTGCAGGACGCTGGATGTCTGAGGCCCTCAAAACGTTACACCCACGTTTAACCATGGGCAGGGGGAGTCCAGGAGCAGCGGGGCTGGAGCCAGTTTATCCAAGGATTTGTATCCCTGGGGAGGAAAGGGCAGCAGAGCTGCAACACTGCTCCTTTCCCTCCGTTCTCCCATCACTCACCCAAAATGGGTTGCAGGAAACTGGATTTCCATGTAAAACCTGCAGGGAAGGAGGCAGGATTTGGGATAATGCCCATGCGGCAGAGGGCTCGGCCGGGGGGCTCCTGCTCTCCTTGGGCCGTCCTGGAGGAGACCCAGGGCCTTGGCTGGAAAACGGCGCTCCAAGAAATCAATCCTGGGAGCCTCCGAGCCGAGGGGGTCCCGACGGGCACAGAGGGGCCACCACCACCGCCGGGGCTGCCGGGGGCTGCAGAAAGCTCCAGAAAGCTCCAAAAAGCTCCAGAACGCTCCATAAAGCTGCAGTGTCCCCAGCCCACGGAGCCGCTGCCGCCCGTGAATCTGTCCTTTGTTGGTGGCCCGGGTCCGTGGCAGAGGGAAGCAGCAGCCACCGGGGCTGGCAGCCACCGCCGCGCCGGGCTGGCCCCTGGCGGGGCTCGGAGCATCCTCCCTCCCGGCACAACGGGCTCCTTGTGCCCCGAGCCGGCCGTGCCAGCGGGGATTTGGGGCTGGAATCGGTGCCTCCCGAGCAAAATGCCAGGGATGTTTGACCTCAGGCAGGGCCAGCGCTGGGGAAATGGGCTCGTCTGAGCAGTCCCTGGGTCCCAGGGTCCGGGGGGCAAGCGGGGTCGAGTCCAGAGCTGTCGGGGCCGAGCCAGGACGGGCACCTCCGACTCCTGCACGGGGCTGCACCTCCAGCTCTGCCCCCGGCTTGTCCAAAATCTCTGGCGAATGATTTCAACCCCCGCTGGTGCTGCTCCCTCTGAAGAGCATCCCGCTGGAGACGAGGGACAGAGGATCCAGGACAGCGTGGATAACGGGGGGTCACTCACTCACCACAGCAGGAACGAGCAGAGTTTACTTGTGTGCGGCTTCCTGCAAAGCGAGGAGAAAAGGCTGGTTTCAGTCCCGGGATAATACAAACAGTGTTTCCCCGTTTCCCTGGAATTAGGAAGTCACGGAGCTGGAGAGCTCAGCCCAGCCAGGAGCGGCCGCAGGGGCAGAGCAGGGCCAGGGCTGGGTGCTGCAGCGTTGGCTAATTGGCCCTGGCCTGGGGCTACTGAGCCCAGAGCCCCCAGTCCTGCTCCTCCCCCTCCCCCTGCACAGGGTTTGTCTCCAAATTTTGGGAGTTTCTTTCCAGGAGGAAAGCCAGCGCTGTGTCTGCAAGCCAGAGCACTGACCAGCTGCTGCAGGGAAAGCAGTGCCAGGTCCCAGCCCCAGCCAGGAGGGTGGGAAGGATGTTCAGCCCCAGCCAGGACGGCTGGCACGTGCTGGTTATTCACCAAATGGCACCTGGGCCTCTGGAAAATCCAATTTCATTCCTCAGTGCCTGGTCCTGGCAAAATAAATAAAACATTAATTAGTTTTGGTGATTTTGCAAAGGTTAATGGTGAATTTAACATGAATTTTCACATTTCTCTGGTGGCTGCTGGATGCAAGACCTCCCACATCAGCCACTGCAATGGCAGGAATGCAGCTCAGAGCCAGTGGACAAACCTGGATGTGAGCAGCGTGGGAAGGTGTCCCTGTCACTTGTTTGGGCCAACATCACAACCTGCAATTAAAAGTCCCCAGTGAGGCAGGACGTGTGGGATCATCCGATCCAGCCCACACTGGATGGGAAAACACGACTTAAAATAACCTTTAGAAAACACTGGAAATAGACAGGTGAATACAGGCTGGGGCGTTTGAGAGCAGCGTGTGCAGAGGTGGCCAGGAGTCTCTCTGGTGGAATTCGTGCACAGCTCAAAGAGGAGCTCGATGGCTCCAGGGGCTTCAGTGAAATTCTAAATGTGCCCCTTTGCTCACAGCAAAATGTTACTGTGCTCGGCTGGGTTCTGCTCAAAAGCAGGAGCCTGGGACTTCTGGGAGGCTTTTCTTTTCCCCTTTCTTTAGGACATGCTGCAGTGAAGTGATTTTTAACCCAGTGAGACATTACCCACCGAGTGCTTCAGGACATTTCTGTTGGACACGAGACTGCAGCGGCTCAAGCGTGTCCCAAGGCAGAACTGGGGCTATTGTGCTAAAATCCATCCAAGAAGAACTTTCTTTCTATCCAGTGAGAAAACGAGCGCATTGTGGGAGGCAGAGGGGAGAGGAGAGGGGCGGGAACCCTGCACCCAGCCCGAGCTGTGCTGTCAGCGGCAGCCCGCTCCCTGCGCCTCTCCCACACTCCCATCTAGCGGCAACCCCGGCTCGGGAGCGCTCCCCGCCCGCTGCACCTCCCTCCAGCCTCACACCCCCTCACCGCTCACCCATTCCGTGCAAGAGACGTCTAGCGAACACCGTGCTCTTTGAAATTACTTTATTACTAAAATATTTTTACATTTAGTAAAGAGAACCAACCTGCGAACACCGTGCTTCTGCTCCTCCTGAAAAAGGAGGCGCAGGGTGGGTTGAAGACAACCAACTGCAGTAACTACGCTTGTCCTAGTGCTTGGAAGTAGGCAGATGCTGCCACATTATCCAGATGTTTTCATCCACTCTTGTTTGGGCTGCATTTAGAAACTGGGATCTCTCTAATTCAACAGCTGCATCAGGAACACAGTTGTAGAAAAACCTATTTACAAAAACTTCTCCCCCTGGTTTCCAGTAAACTCTACAGCGGGTCCAGAACATCTGCCACACTTTAATTTCCCCTTTTAACCAGCAGGACAAGGCCTGTGCTGAGTTTTCTCCACTGTGAAGATACATTTCTCTTCTCACTTACTGGGAAGTGAAGCAGGAGCCATTCCCCAGCCCTGTGGGGATTCCAGAGCATCCCCCGAGGACGGGGCTGGGACCCCAGAGGTGGCTCTGAGTGCACAGACACGAGGATGGAGCACCCACGGGTCTCTTCATGTCCTGCTCTTTGAAACTTTATGAAACCAACAGGTATTAAAAAAGATACAAGGAACAAACCCAAAATGGAACAAAAAACCCCTTCAGCTGATCGGGGACCACCAGCCAAAACCGGGTTTGAAACCGAGGATCATCCTCCCAGTCAGACCTTGGAATGAAACCAAACTTGTGCACATCAAAGCCATGGTACAGAGGAAATATTCCCAGCAATCCAATCTTTAAACAGCCAAAAGAAAACACGAGAGTTGCCTGCTGTCCTCTGGGAGGGAACATGAAATACAACACGGGGGAGCGGAGACACCGCCTCGGCAGAACGGGATGGGGCACCTCAAAAACATCCCCGATCCACCAGGGTGGGAGAGGAACTCACAAAACGTGGAGCAAACCCAAAGTCTGGAAACAGTAACAAAAACACAGAAACAAAAATGAAAATGTACTAAAATTTAATCATTCATAAAAGCTGTAATTTAATCTGTGACAGTAAAACACAAGAAGCAATATTAGAGTTGGTTTAGTATATTATATATTTTTGCTTTTAAAGCCATAGAAATCAGTTATCCCAGTTTTTTTTCCTATAAAAGACCCATTTTTCCAAAGCATTATGCACAAACATTTTTAATTAGAATATAATGGCAGAATGAAAATAATGATATTCTGTAACTTTTAAATATAAAATGAAGTCAATGACTCAAAAAGTTATTTGTTGCAGTGAGTTCAAAGGGAAATTTTGGATAATATATATCTATAGTTATAGATATAAAATATAACAGTGGAACATTTTTAGTGCTTGATGGGGAGAAATGATGATAAAATGGTCAATATGAATTTTAATTATAGTAGCAATCTCTAACATTTGAAATGCATCCATGCTCCTTGGGATAATCATATGCTAGAGTCAATTATATTTATTTTCACATCTGTTAATTGCTATTGCAAAGGAGGAGGAATATTGGCTTAAATTTCCAAGAGATATACACAGAGCAACTGCTTCTTCCAGGGACTGTGTGCAAACCATTTTTAAGATCTAAATTCTTCTCGTAGTATATAAAAAACAGGAGAAGCTTCTTCTGATATGTTATTCATTTCCATAAGGTTTTGAAGTTGGGAATGCTGGCACTTTCCATTTAGGCAACAGTTCTTCATTCCTGCAATCTGGGGAGAGTAAAACAAAATAAAAACAGAAGATAATGGAGGGACATTTACTCTGCTGATGAGATCAGTGGTCTCAAAGCCCTGAAAGCCAACGGCCCGGGCCCACAGGCAGCAGAACTCATGTTTCCCAGAATTCAGGTCTGTTTCTAGGTACAGAAAGCAGGAGACTGTGGGAGGTGTAACTGTCCAAGATGTTGTTTTATCAGGGCCACAAAGCAGTGACAGACAACTGCCACCCCCTTGCCCCTGCCTGATAGCGCCAGCACCCGGCACCACCAGTGCCCAGCCCGGCAGCTCCCAGC
>VWZT01008892.1:356789-384883 GCA_013397055.1 Pachycephala philippinensis
GGCAGCTCCCAGCACCACCAGTGCCCAGCCAGGCAGCCTCCAGGGGCTCTGCAATTCACCCTGAATGAGCAACACAGGCGAGAGGGATTTCATCTTGTGTATTCTGAGATGCTCTCAAAGCCTGATGAGTCAGAGACACCCCGAGCCTGGATCCAGGCAAAGAATCGGGAGGAGATTTAGGGAGAGCAGTGGAAGGAGATGGGCTTTAAGGATCTTGCCAACCCAAACCATTCCATGACTCTGTGATTCCAGGTGACTGAACACAGGAATTCCTTCAGCAGTTCCCAGTAGGAGGGAGAGGGCAGAGATCGCTTCCTCTCGGGCTGGGGAAGCCCAGTTCCATCCTGGCTGGGCAGGAGGGATCACCTGAGCAACAGGAAAAGCCACTTAAGGCTCTTCAGTTTCTCTTCCTAAAGCCATTGCTTCCCCCCAGCCCTGAGCTGTTATTTTCTGGCACCCAAAGCTCGGGCTAAGAGCCTCATCCACCAGGGCAGCCCATCAGCTGCCCCGAACTGCAGAGCTCCACTGATCCTCCTCAGCCACACCTGGGCTGGGACAGCAGGGAACTCAGGCCTGGCAGAGTCCCCTGTTCCCAGGAATTCAGCCCTGAAAGCCTTCTGAGTTTGTCTCTAATGCTGCAGGACAGGGGCAGCTGAGCTGCTCTGCTTGATCAGCACAGGACAGACAGAGGCTCTGGTGCATCCCAGGAACCCCCCGAGGGTGACAGCCCGTGCAGCCCACCATGACAAGGGCAGCTGGCAGAGCTGGGCCATCACCCAGTGCCCTCCTCTGCCTCCAAACAGGGACATTCCTGTCCCAAATCTGGGGCTGCAGAGCTGCTGCTTCCTTCCAGGAGCGCGACAGAACAGCTGTGAGCACACAGAGCTCCCTGCCAAGATACACAGGAAGATCATTTATAGCTGTGTCCAGCCTTGGCATGGTTTTTTGGTTGGGTTTGGTTTTGGGTTTTTTATGTTTGTTTTGGTTTGGGGTTTTTTTTGGTGGGCAGCTTTTTATTTCTGTGCCATTGAAACCCAAGTCCCACCCAAAGCGATTTGTAATTGTCCCCAGAGCTCCCAGCACGGGGATAGCAGTGACACCAATATTTATCAGAGGACAAAAAGGAGGCAGAAGTGAGCCCTGGTGGCTCAGAGCTCGGTGTCACAGGCCAGAGGGAGAACCCAGAGCAGCCCAAAGGAAGCTCCTGCTCAGCCACACTCCAGGAGGCGCAGCAGAGGGAAGGGGAGCTCTGTGAGGAGCAGCTCCTGCTCTGCTCACCTGCCCCAGGCAGGGCTCAGACACCTCTTACCTGGCTCAGAGCTGCTGCGTGATGGGAGTCTAAAGCAGCAGACATGATTTCTTTTTAGGCTTCTTCTTTTCCACTGGTGTTTTTCTATTTATCTGTCTGACCAGGTCATAAAAGATCTGCAAATGAAAAACACAAGCTGAAAAATCCAAGTAATAAAACACAAGCTGTCCAAACCGAGGCAGGCTGGGGAGCTGACAACTCTTTCCTGGTGGCTGTAGTTGTGTAAATTGAATTAAACTGCTTGAATTTATTAAATGTTTCTCAAGCAGCCGCTTATGGAAGAAGAAACACAGAGCTCCCATCAGTGTGCAGAACATAAAGGAGCTGGAAACTCAATTTATCACCACCAAAGCCTTCAGAAGAGCACAGCAGTGAAATGGCAATGATTTCCTTGCTTTGGAAAAGTGGGAGAAAACTTGGGAATACCAAAGGGTTTTTAAAGAAAGGAATAATATCCTCAGGGATCATCTCAGTGGTGCCCCCGGGCTGGGGGTGTCTGCAGACCCTGCCCCAGCAGCCCAGAGCAATCCCCTGCAGGGAGAGGACAGGGAGAGGACAGGGAGCCCTTTCCCTTGGCTGTCCCTCCCAACATCTGCCCCCAACCCCGACATTCCACCAGGGGACATCACAGGGACCTCTTTCAGCTGCAGAGGTTTTGTGAACGCTGCTGCTGTGAGTTGTTTTCCCAGCAAGGCTCAACCCATTTATAGCAAAATGAGCTTTGCAAAAATGCTTGGAGCTGGGTCACAGCATTGAGGAGAAATATTTCAACCTTCAGAGGGCTCCACCCTTGTCCTTGTTTATTTTTTTTCCCTTCCTGGAGTGGCTGACAGCTCACAAATTCTTGTTGATTCCAAAGAAATTCAGAAGACAAAGAAACAGTTTATAACATACTGTAACAACTGAAATTTAAGATTTTCCTTTCTCATAAATTAGATTATTTAGGTGCTAGTACTGACTGTGAGTACAGAAGTCTGCAACAAGGTTTCAGGAATGCCACCATCCCTAAAAAAAGTCAGTGTGCTGCAAAAGCATCTCAGAGGTCACCAGAAGGACACTTGATTCACTCTGGATTAAAAGCTTATTATCTGAAAGGTTCGATTCACATTCAGCAAATGCATGCAGGAATTTATCACTCTTTACCTAGATTTAACAAATTTAGAAACTCTGAAAGCAGTGAGAAAGCAAGAATAAACCCTAAAATAATGCAAATGCTTCCCCAGCTCAGGAGCCAGCAGGACAAACTCCCAGTGCACTGAGCTGCTTCATTCACAGTTTCTCTCTTTGATTTCCTCAGCTTTTGTACTTTTTGTAACTAGAAAATATCAATTGGCAGGAAACCAGAAAATGAAGTTCACAACGAAACCAGAAACTCATCTCCCAGATAATCACGTTCTTCTCTCTGATGTGACCTCACTGGAGGCTGCAGAGCCGGCAGGGAAAGGGGGAGACCCAGGATTCCCACGCTGGGGTGAGGGGGTGTCCAGCCAGGCTGTGCACCCACCCCGGGGCAGCCCCGCGCTCTGCCCCACAGAACCCCCTCGCCACGGGGTGAGGCACCTCTGCACCCCACACTGGAAATGCCAGCAGCCCAGGGTCTGTCACAGCCCTGGGGAGGTGTTTGATCACTGAGCTGCTCCTCGCTCCATCGCCAGTCCCAGTTTTACTCCAGCACACAAACAAATCCCTGCTGGCAGCAGCGTGGCTCAGCCCTGCTGGATCCCTGAGCGCTGCAGCCGGGCTCATCCCAGCCCCAGGAGCTGCAGCTGGTGGAGCCTGCAGCTCCCTTCCCTCCCTCCCCACCAGCCCCACGCAGCACATCCCGCTGCCTGCCAGAGCAGCCCTGGGCCCGGGCCAAGATCCTGCTGCTCCTGCTTATCTCACACCCCCTAAACGGTGCCACTTATCTGCTGGCACCGGCCCAGCCGTGCAGCACGGGGTCACCTCAGCTTTGTGCCTGGAAACTTGGCCTCTGTCACAGGCAGATAATTCCCAGCACAGAATGAAAACTTGGTGCCTGATGCGGAGCAGAGCTCCCTCAGCACAACCCCACGGCCCCAGGCAGCAGGAAAAGGCAGCCCAGAGCAAAGGGGGGCTCGGGGAACTGCTCAGATCTGGGTTTGGGCACAGTTTTGGCAAGCTGGGGGCTTACAGAGGGCTGTGACGAGGTGTGTGCAGCCTGAAATGCAAATGCTTCAAAACCAAGAGCCAACACCACACAACAGGACAAGGAGTACAACAGGGCAAAGATCCATGTTCGGAATAGCAGCAGTTATCTGGGCAAAATATTCTTTCCAGATAAAGTTTATCTAAGCTCAGAGTCATGCAGCCAGCTGGGCTTGCTCAGGACCCTCTGCTGTTCATGGCCCCTGACAGAGGCTATAGAAACACTCACCTGGGAAGTCACCCCCCTTGCAGAGAAAAGAGAGCAAATCTCCTTAAAACACACAGGAAGTACCTAAAGACACTGCATGGCAACCCTTTCCTAGCTGAGAATCCAGGATCATCCTGAATCTCCCCAGGTCAGACACACGTGCTGGTTTAATGCCATTTTCATGCTGGGAACACAAGGGAACAGGTGGCACTCACCTCATTTACGTTGATTTTCGACTTTGCAGACGATTCTAGAAAGGCACAGTTACACCACTGTCGTGCTAAGTTCTGCCCCTGCTCTTTGCCCACGACTCGTTCTTCCTCCAGGTCACATTTATTGCCAACCAGAATCATGGGAACCTGCAGAGGAGCAGGTAGGAGGAGAGATCCATCAGCAAACTCAGGTACAGCGAGCTCTGTGCTGCTGTGGCTCTCAAACTGAGGAGGGGGAAATGCACTAGAAAAACACAGTATGAAAAATACAGTATGAAGTATGAAAACCAGTAAAAATCAGGATTTCAGCGGAGCTGACAGACCAGGCTGGAATTTAGATGCCTGCTGGGAAAGGGTTGAGCAAAGTTCACACCACAGACACCCTGGTGCACGAAATTAAACACATACAAAACCAAATTATAGTATTTCAGCAGAATTTTAAGTCAGTAACGTTTTATTTTCTGGTCTCTACACCTTTCTAGTCCAAAACGTAATTTACTCCTGAAATGCATTTCAGGCCTTTCCTGTGACAGAGGCTGAGCTGCTGCCAAGAGCCCAGCTCAGAGCTCTTCTGTCTGTCTAACACACACACACACACACACACACACACACACACACACACACACGTGTGTTTTCAGACATGCATTCCATGTTTCCTCTGACCTGCCCTGGCAAGCCACACAATAAATGGAAGCCCCAAGTGTCCAAGGGCAGGCTGGACAGGGCTTGGAGCACCCTGGGGCAGTGGAGGGTGTCCCTGCCCACAGATGAGCTTCAAGGACCCTTCCAACCCAACCCACTCCAGGATTCTGTCACACCTTAAACAAGGGAACAAAACCCACCCAAAAATCTCTCCCTGACAGCCCCGACTGTCACTCCCAGGTGCCATTTGCACACCTGCACGGGGACAGCAGTGGCCCCAGTGGTTGCCCAGTCTCTGCCCAGCTCCATTTCCCCCTGGCAGCCCCGAGGGAGGCAGCTGCAGAGCCCAGGGCTGGGCACACCTGGGAGCTGTGGGCTCTGCTCGCCCCAAACTCGCGGTGGCAGCTGCACCCTCGGCTCTGGGGATGGCAGGGGCTGAGAGCAGAGCAGGAGAGCAGGGCTGCCGCAGCCCAGCACCATTTCCTGTTTCCCTCACACTGACAAGCACAAAAAAACCCTAAAGAGCTGCTGATAAGGGTGTGCACCCGCTCCATTTCCTCAAACATTTCATTCTTTGAGCAGAAAACGAGCCCTTTCCAGCTGGAAAATAAATCACTATCCACTTCCTTTGGTAATTTACAACACACTGTGTGTTTTTAATCTACTTCAGTGTTAATACTTGTAGTCTCTTCCTGACACAACTACACTCAAGATTAATTTCTGTCTTTAAAACTCCCAGCCATACCCATCAGAAAGTGATCATATTTTTATTTTTGAGACATAAATTTTACTTATTACATTAGGAATCTGAAGCCACAGTACAGATGAAGCAAATGCAAAAAAAGCTCATTTGAAATCAGAGATCTACAGGATATTTACAACTCTATCAGCTTAGTCAGAGTTGTAAATATCCTGTTCTTTACAGCTTTCTGGACAGTTAAGAGAAATTTTCTCATAGTGAAACATGAAAATGTGTTTTGAACATGTTCAGCAAAAAACTAAAGATGTGAAATAATAGGGCAAAAAGTGATCCTGAGATGAGTAAGCAGGACAGGTTTGAAAGACACGAAGCTCTGTGTAAGGTTATTGCAAAAGGTATTAATGGTTTATCCAAAAATGGAGTTTGGTGAGCAACTACCTTTGATCATTTCCTGTTAGGTGTAGAAGATTGGAATTTAATCTCTTCCAGACACTTATAATTTAGTGATATATGTATTGGGACTTTAAGACACATTCTGATATGACAAACAGCGGGGAGACATTTCCCAACTCAGCAAAATGCAGCTTAAACGTTCAAAAGGTTCTCAAGCTTGGATTCCACAAGTACCACACAAAGCAAATAAATGCATTTTAACACTGCAATCAGATCCCTGCAGTCCAAGGGGAAGCAGCAGTGGCTGTGGTGGGATGAACCTGCCCAGCTTAGGGTGCAAATTCCCCGTTTGTGAGCGCAGCCGAGCTCCCAGCACAGGATCCTGTCAGCAGGGATTTACCCCGGCATAATCCCTGCCTCAAGGAAAAGCAGTTTTGCATAAATAGAAGCTCAGAGTGACTGAGAGCTGAGAAGCTGCTCCAGGGCTCCAGAGAATTCCCAGCTGACCCCTGGAAAACAGGACAGCTTTGAACTTCAACCTCCCCTTCTCACATCTGGAATAACCCCTGTCAGTCTCCAGTGCAAGACAGCTGCAGAGCTACCGAGAACATCACTACTGTTGAGTTCAGCTATTATTTTTCCTTACATTTGAAGGAAATAAAGCACAGCTAAAGCACAGAGGAAGAAGAAAATGCAAATCCTGGAAAGGAATTTAAAGGAGAAAAAGTAAATAATGTCATTTTCAACCAACTCCCACCATTTCGAAAGACTGTGGCTTCCAGGACATGGGAAAATCTGGTTTTGTGATGCCCCTGAGCAGGTGCTGGGTCTGAAACAACAACACTGAAAACTACAAGGCTCTGGAAACTTACTCAACACTAACCAAGAATATCCTTCGAAAGAAGCTTTGTATGTAAACATGCAGGAG
Source organism: Pachycephala philippinensis (assembly GCA_013397055.1). Lineage (NCBI taxonomy): Eukaryota > Metazoa > Chordata > Aves > Passeriformes > Pachycephala > Pachycephala philippinensis. The sequence goes on from VWZT01008892.1 coordinate 363,348, forward strand.
TTTGAGAGCAAATGCTTTCCAACCATTTGCAGAAATAAAAACAAACATGTTCTACTCACATCTTCAGTGTCCTTAACCCGTAAAATCTGTTCCCGCAGGTCCTGTAGGTCGTTAAACGTGGACTGTGCTGTTATAGAATATACTAGTGCAAACCCCTGCCCGTTCTTCATGTAGAGATCCCTCATGGCTGTGAATTGCTCCTGCAATCAAAGATTTTTTTAAGTAATTAGCTGGTGAATGCAGCTAATGAATAGTTACAAAGGAATACTTTTATTGTACTGGAGACAAGAATACCGTGCCACACAGCATGGATTTACATATTTAGCCCTCACAGAAACCCACTGAAGCACGGAAATTGAATAAAAGCACTAACACCCTCTTTCCTTTTGGTTTTTTTTTTCCTTAATAGAGAAAAGAGCTTCTTGAAAAAATGGGAAAAAGATGAAGAGCAGCAATAAAAACATCTCTGCAGACAGAAAATACCAGAGCAGGGTGGACAATGCCAGCTCGGAGCTGCCTCTGCCCCACCAGGGAAAGGATTTGTACCAGACCCACACAGCCATTGCTGCTTCTGCTGGTGAGAATCTTCAACTCTTTCTCAAATCAACTTGCAGGGACGTGCTGCCAGCCCCCCAGGGTTTGTGTGCTCAGGGACAGGGCTCTGCCAGCTGCAGGTGACACTGGCACTGCCAAGGGGTCACCCAGCTGTGAGGGACAGCGAGGGAGGTGCCAGGGGTCAGGGAGGGTCCTTGGCAGGTGCAAGGCTTGCTGAGGAAATGTCCCCACGCAGGCTGATGTGACGTGCTGGGAGGCAACCCCTGCAACCCCTGTGCCTGGCATGGCTGTGAGCTGCGTCCTTGCATTCTGGCCACTTGCAGAATTCATGTTTAAAATCCTCCCGGACCAGAATGCTGCTATGGGGGATGGCAGAGGGAAGGTGAGTGGCACAGGAGGCACCAACCTTTGTGTCCCAGCCCTGGGGCACCAGCTGGGGACAGAGCTCACCTGGCCACGGGCACTCACCACACTGGGTTTGGGTTATTTAACAAAATCCTTCCACTTAAATTAGTGCAGCTGATTTATTGCTTTTGCTTGGGCAGGATTATCATTCTTAACAAAGGAACTCCACAGCAATGAGACGAAGAAATGCCACTTACTGTCCCTGCTGTGTCGAGGATCTCCAGCATACACTGTTGACAGTCTACTTCCACTTGCTGGGGAAAAAAGGGAACAAACAGTTCAAAAATTGTCTGAAATGGGACAGGCAAGAGGGATCTCGGCTCAGTCTGTACTTCTGCCACAAAGGGCTCTTAGCAAAGAGGCACCTGCACTTCCCCAGGGCTGAGCAGGCTGCTGTTAGAGGATTAATTCTGCCCCAAGCCAGGCATTTGGGTCAGCTCACATGCTCCAGGACTCCCTTCATTAGCAAGGCTTAAATGAGCAGCTCACTGTAAACATCTCAACTTAAGTGAGATTGTAAATATCTCAACTTAATCCACTCTTACAAATCAAAGCACCTTAAAACTTTAATTTTTCTTTGCTGCTGGGGGAGAAGGGAATAAGGAAGAGAAGAAAATGCAAAATATTTCAGGATCCTCACAGTAAGACTTTGCAAATCTTCCACTCACTGAGAAATGTCTCAGATCTGACGAGGTTAATTCCAGGAAAGTCAAGTAAATTTAACAGCAGACCTCATACCACAATTTACATTTAATTATCACAGGCACAAATGTCACAAGTTTTTAGTGTATGTTTTGGTGCCTTTAATGCTGGTGACATTTATGCTAATCCGTGAAACAATGGGTCACTTGACATCCATCCAGGGAAGAAAGCAGCTCTGTGGCTGGAATTACGTAACAGCTCAGGGATCCTACAAGGACTTTTGCTCAGCAATTCCAGCCCTGCATCCAAACAGCCCCGAAGAATTTCATATTCTCTGTGAGACTCGAAAGAAATAAAACCGATGGTATTTTACCTTTCTGTATGAATCTTCTATTGTTGGGTCATATTTTTCAACAAAAATTCCCTGAACGAACTGTACAGTCTGGGGAGGAAGGAAAGGAGAAAAAACCTAAGTGAGCTGAACATAACCAGAAACATTCACCAAGAAGCACTTTGGGAAAAAGTAACAACAGCAAAACTGCTCTGCTCTTAAAAGTCAATAGTGAAGACCAGAGAAAAAGACATAAAATTACAATTTTGAAAACAAAATTTGTGTATTTTCTGTTAAAATTACTTCATTCAAGCATGTTTTCAAAACATTTTTGCATGTCAACTATTTGCTTGCTTTTCTCAGAAAAGATGATATCCTCAAAAATGCCTTTACTCCACTGTCTGTGACTTTAGATGGATAAAAATCACCAAATATGGAAGACTTGAAATTGCAGCAGAAGCACTGGCAACCTGTGCACTGTGGAAAATCCACATTTCAGTGCAAATGAGCCCAGAGGCACCGTGGAGCTGCACAGCCAGGGACGGGCAGAGCAGCAAGTGCAGCCTCCAGCCACTCCCTGTGCAAACCACGGAAGGAGGAGCCCTGACTCCATTCACAGGGGAACTCCTCTTCCCTGTAATCATTCAGAGCAAATCTACTCAGCATTTCCCACTGAGCTGTGGCCATCCCTGGACAGCCCAGCTCTGTGCCTCAGCTTCTCCCAGGACAGAGTTTTCCTTCTCCTCTGGGAGGCAAAGCTCCTTTCTCCTTTTCACCCACAATAATTTGGAGTAAAACAGCACAGGAGCATCTGAAGATTTGGGTGATATTTGTAAAACAAGGTGGTGTTTGTTCGTGAAACTGAGAGCTGAGATCCCAGCACTTAATTTTGTCTCTTGAAAATCAAAAAACGCATCAAATATCTTTTGCCCAACTGAACCTTTCACAAGTTTTATCCACGAATACTGCAAATTTGTGAGGAAAGTCTGAGAAGCCACAACTACCTCCTTTCAAAATCATTCTACATCACTAAATAAATGTATTTTACACTCCAGTGAACAAAGTCTCTGCCTCTCCAATATTTTCTTGTCACACTAAACAGTTATCCCAGTCTGCCTGAGGTAACAGATCTCAGCAAAATCCTTACAGTAAGACACCCCTATGAACGTGGATCACAGTGCTCCATCACCAATAAACCCAGCAGCCAGAGCTGTGGGTTACAGATTGTGGTTTGGGATTGTTTCTGTGTATTTCAGCACGGTCAGGTTAGCACAGCTGCTTCCCAAAGAGCTCCAGAGCAGGCAGCTCTTTGCCAGAGGCTCACACATGAGCACTGTCACATCTGTCCCACTCTATTTGGGGAGCTCTCTGAACCAGCCCTGAGTGTGAGAATCTGACAAACCGCTCCTGACACGTCACACTCTTGATCTCTGATGGACTCTATTTCTATTTATTATATGTGAAAAGAAAGGCCAAGGGAGAAGCTACAAATCTGGGGGTGGTTTTGGGTTATGTGTAGATCCAAGACTTTCAGAAGTTTCCCTTAGTCAGGGTTGTGCAGCCCAACTTTAGTTTCCAGTTCTATGTAAGACCTTGCACCACTGGACACACTTGTAAATAGTGTCACCCCGTCACTCCAGGAGATTTTTAGCCTCAGAAATGGGATAAAACTGCTGTACAGGAAACAAAAGCTGGTAAACAACTGTGGCTTTATAACTGTGAAGGTTTTCTGCTACTCCCTCGCCATTACAGAAGCACCATCAGCACTGTACTGGCACAGAGGAGTTAAAACAACAAGGAGGATCTGCAGTGAAACAACCGAAGATTGTCATCTGCACTCAATGGCAACAGAGCTGGAAATGAACACCAGGCTCTTTGTTGCACAGGTCAGTTTAAACAGTTGGAAGAACGAAATTTAAAGTGACCCCCATATTATTTTAAATCCCACCTTGTAACCTCTCCCTGCTAATGCCTGTAAATAAGTACACAGACTCTTTGAAAGCTAAATATTATCCACTCTTAGCTGCTAATTGGCACTTACTGTGTGCTCCTATAAACATAATGGATCTGTGCTGCATATGAATTACTGAATATGCTGACTTAGCACCCAGCCTGTCAAAAAGAATTTAACTTTTGTTTACCAGACTGTTTGAGTATTTGCATTTCAGCTGTTAAAAAGGTCAGTGATGGTGCTGACTCAGATTTCACATCACAAAGAAGGAAATTCAAGTATGTCAGATGCTGAGTAATTTTTATTTACAGCTTACTACTAAGTGCCCCATTTCACCTAGTGAGTCTTTCAGGGTTACGTAAGAAAATTAAGATAATCGAGGAAGTGCTGGTGGAAAAAGTAATACAGATTGCTTAAACTGCTGTGGAAGAACAGAGCTTATGAAAAAATTACACCTTGTAAACATCTCGTAAAGATTAGGATGGGATTGCTGAAAGAGTGCATCAAATTTGATACATAATTGAATAATCTCTCCTGTTCACCAGGATGCTGCAGGTGATTTCCCAGGATTATTACCTGGTTGTAGCAGCAGAATGAACAACGGGGCAGGACATGAAAGGCTGCTCAGCCACTATCATGTTTGTGACAAGGAACACTGCAGTTCCTTGTCGTAGATAACTTCACACTTGACCAGTTCTCTGCCTTTCTGTTGGAGAGAGCTGCTTGACTGGTGAGTGATAAATGGGTGACACAAGTCTCTCACAATGCTCTGCTATCAACCCTGCTATGTAAACCTCTCCTTGGGAACAAGACAGGCACTTAAGGAGTGCAAAGTGTCATCAGCCTGCTCCTCCCCTGCTCTGCACAGGCTGCAGATCGATTCTCGGTGTTTGAGCCCAGGTGCTCACTCCAGATGGAAAATGCAGTCTTTGAGGTGTGCAAGGCTGAACCCCCCAATTCTGTGACTGATTCCAGCCAGACTTCTCTTGCTGTACCAGGCTGGTTGGGCTTTTAACACTCCCACAGAGATACTCGTGGACAATACTACACCCGTGCATGAAATGCTAATTATCAGCAATTAATCACGTCTCCAAAACCATGACACCCCTCCACAGCTGTCTCAGCAGTGTCACAGCGGCTACGTGGAAGTCCTGGCACATATTAAAAGTCACACAAATTCCCCCAAGCATCAGTAACCTGCTCTGCAGTGAGACAGGCAGCTGCAGGGCTGTGTGTGGGCTTCAGAGCTGCTCCCCCAAACTCACCAGAGCGGACTTGCCCACACCTCCTGAACCAAGGACCACCAGCTTGTACTCACGCATGGTGTGGTCTGTTCAGAGAGCGACCTGCAGGGCAGGAGAAAAGGCAGCAGTTAGAACACAGAGCTGTGACAACGTGTCCTGAAAGCAGCAACGCTCTCCCTTCACCCAATCCTCCTGAGAACGAGAATCTTTATTAACAACTCTGAGTTTTGCTTTTCCACCTGGACACTCAGGTGGGGCACGCCACTCCGACAGCCCCAGGTCACAGGAGTTTGCCAAAGCTGGATCCCTGAGCCTGGCAGTGCTCAGACAGGAAGAGGGTGGGCACACCACGGGACAAACACAGAGCCTGTGCCAGCTGTGCCGGGCACCACGAGCTGTCACTGCCTGCCCTCTGCTTCCTCAGCATCTCATGGCACAAACCAGAGCATGGGACAAGAAAATTAGATCAGAAAGATGCAAGCAGAGAGGTTTCCTTCTCCCCTCCACCCCCAGCAGGGAGGGATTTAGGTCAGTGTTTTCTCCCTGGAAAAGGTCAGGCCCAGCGCACGGCTGCCAAGGCAGAGCTCTGCTCGCCCCGCACAGACTCTGCCTTTTTATGGAAATCTCGCAACTCCCTCAAGTCACTACGCAGCACCAGAAAACTTCTCGTTCTCCTCGAGATTCCCTGACAAATAAGGCAAATGACAAAGCTGGTGATAAACACTTTACTGTGTGTTTACACGAGAAGCCAGGCTGGGCTGTCCCGCTCCCGGAGCTGCGGCAAACAATGAGCTCAGCACGAGCCCCCCGCTCCGCACGGACAGCGCTTCCTTCCCAAGTAAGGCTGCACACTGGAGCCTGGGAGCCTGGGCAGGCTCCCCTCCTCTAAGGCATTTCAAACTAACGCTGCACACGATTTATGGCTTCACTGGCTACAGCCTTTAAAAAGAAAAACGTCTTCCAAGGAGTTTGATAGAGAAACGTATCACCTTGTGGCTGCCGTGAACGAGCCTGTGAAGAACAGGGGCTGTATTTTTAGCTTTGCAATGTGGACAACTCCCTGACAATCTGTGTCTCAAGTTTATGTAATCATCAAATCGGGACAGGTTCTCTTCTGTCATTCCAGCTCCCAAGGGGAAGATGTAAAACAGAGTCAAGAGGGATCCCGTGTGCTGCTGCTCACCCATCACCAGTGAGAGCCGAACCGGGACCCGCTGCTCAGCGGGGAGCTGGAGACCCTCCCCAAACATCCCCCCTCAGCCCTCACCCTCAGCCACAGCCTGTTCCACAGGCTCAGTGTCACACAAGTACGGGTTTAAACAAAAATTTAAATATCCCACGTGCAGCTGGAGAGAGACACACGAATTTCTGTGTTTGGTTTAGCATGACTTTAAGCTCATTTTGAAGCCATAATAACAGAAATAAAGGACTTGCCTGTGCTGAGGCTCTCTGCAGTCACACAGACAAGCTGCCCTTCCCTCATCCAAGCCTTGGAGAGGGAGGAAGGCTCAGGCTGTCAGTGCAGCCCATCATTTTAAGCACCTGGAGGAGGCTTTTCTTCTACTCTTGAAGCCCATGTGAGCTGCAATTGCCTAACTGCAAATTGTGAAATCAAGTCAAACTGAAAGGGGTTTTCCAGAAACTGCCTAAAAGCAGAGCAGGCAATGTCTGTGCACTCCAGGACACTGACAACAGCTTTAGCTAAATTCTGGGAACTGCAAGCTCTTCTGCTTGAACATTTCCCTGAGAAGTAACATTCACTTCCTTTCTTTGAAAAATCATGATTTTGAATGGGAAGGAGAGGGGAAATTCCAATTATTTTCTCCTTGATAACCCCTAGAAGTTAAAAGGTGATGCATTTTTTATAAAGCACAAATGCAACTTATTGATCCAGTTTGTCTTCATTTTCCTACAATTCCACAGTCAGTTCTACCAAAGAAAACCCGGAAAGCAATCAAGCTAAGGGTTAAATTTAGCTGTGAACTATTTCACTTCTTATTTATAGTAGAAAATACTTGTGGGAAAGTTTTAGCTGGGAGCAGTACAAGACTAACTTCTCATTTCTTCTCTACAGTATTTGCTGGTTTTTTTTTTTCAGGTGCAACAGGAAACCAAGATCCTGAAAGGCACGAGCCTTATTACTGTAAACACCACATGCCTTAATTATCTTGTAGCTCTTTCACAAGTATGTTAATGTTATCTGTTTATACAACATGAATAGAGTGCTCAAGAAATTACTATGCTGCATCCCAGCCAACTTTTCATTTGGCAACTGTTGAAGCCCACCTAAATACAGTCAGACACAGCAGCATTCATTTCCATCCAGAGCTCTCTGTAGTAGAGTCACATGCTGTGAAGCAACGGCTCCATTTCAAAATGGAATTAAATTATGGGTGTCAAGTGTTCCTTTAGAGTCAAGAGAAGAGTATGATCACTAAGAAGTATAAAAAAAATTAACTGTAAATGTTGTGAAACTGGTCTCGTTAGTTCTGAATGCTGTGGTGCAAACATGAAGCAAAAGCTGAGTGTGTCCCCTTGCTCCTGGCTCCCTTTTCCCAGGAGGGAACCCGAGCTACAGCAGGACAAGCCCAGGGCACGGAGCACGTGTCACAGCCCCACCACTGCACCACTGCCCTGAGCTGCAGCTCCCTCTGCCCACCTCATCACCCTCCAAACCACCTCCCTCACCTCCAGAGTAACAAAGCACAGGGTTCTTTCATCTGTAATCCTGAAAGCTTTGCTTCTACCCCATCCAACACCTGATACAGCAGAATTCACCTCTGCTCTGTATCTTTAACAGGAGCTGAATCGGGGCAGGAAGAAGCAAAACTTTGAGGGTATTTCCCAAGCAGCGGAAGGAGCGGGGCAGAGGCTGGGGGAGGTGGGGACAGGGGCTGAGGCCCTTCAGGACACAAACCCAATGCAAAAACGAGCTGCTTCTGTTACAGAAGTTTCAGCAGCTCATCAAGAAGTTTGTAATTTGGTCGGTGGGGAGAGAGAAGCATAAACCAAGATAAGCAAACACAGCACTGAAAGAGAGTGAGTGCAAGAACTTCGCTTATCAATCATCCACTCCAATGTTCACAGAAATTTCATTTAAAACATAATGAGAACACTAAAAAACTCTTACCTTGGCATAAAAGATCTCTCATCAGTGTTAGCAGCTCTACTGAAGGTTCTTCCAGGCTCCCCACAAGGAACTGAAAAAAAGAAGAATTAAAAAAAGAGTTAATAATTTTTCAAGGGTCAGCATTTGCAAAGCATCTCTGTAGTGCTTAAGCCAAACCATCCTGCTCCTGTGGACTTCTCCTACCTAGAGTACTCCAAGGAAGATTTCACTTACAAAAGACAAACTCAAGTCAAACTAACCATGTTTGAGGCTGCATCAAGTTCACAACTAATTTTAGAAGACGAAAACTTAGCACAGAAAGTACTACCAGAAACGCAGGAGAAAGATTTAGAGCAGCCCAAAGTCCTGATGATGTTACAGGGGAAAACCATCACTTATCTGCTCCCAATCAGCACTGCCATGGTAAAATCCAATGCAACACCTACAAAGCACAGTTATTTTAGGGAATCCATCAGGTTTGTGGCAGGGGGTGGAATGAGATGCGCTTTAAGGTCCCCTCCAAACAAACCATTCTGGGATTCTGTGACAGTCCCCGAGAGCAGAACAATTCCAGCAGCAGCATCCCCCCGCCCCAGGAACCTGCTGGCTCCTTGTCCAAGAGTTTTAGAAGGCTGTAACACCTCCAGCATCCCAGTCCTTTGTTCAGTAACACTGAACAGCAGCAGTACTGATACTTCAGACAGTAACCACAGCATTGGCTACACCCCGCTGCTATGACAGGCAAAGGGTCCTGTCTTTTATAGGTTCAGCACTTTATCCTTTCTTTTCAAGGGATAAAAAAGAATCAATTGTTCCTCTGGAATCATAGAAAGTTTAAATGAAAACCTAGTAAGTTGGTTTTTTGAAAATATTTCTTTTTAGCAGCTCTGGAGTCACCTTGGAGTCACAGAAATCAAAACTGTTTAGAAACAGATAATGAAGCTCTCATAATCCTTGTCAATTATTTTTCCAAGTATAAGAGAAAGTGAGTCTAGAGGGCAGGGTTAGATGGGATATTGGGAATAAATCCTTCCCCATGAGGCTGAGGCCCTGGCACAGGGTGCCCAGAGAAGCTGTGGCTGCCCCTGGATCCCTGGCAGTGCCCAAGACCAGGCTGGATGGGGCTGGAGCAGCCTGGGACAGTGGAAGGTGTCCCTGCCATGGCAGGGGTGGCACTGGATGGGCTTTAAGGTCCGTTCCCACCCAAACCATTCCATGATTCCATGATTTAAGTGAAGGCGCTGCCAGCCCCAGCCCCAGTGCTGCAGACGGATGATGGTGCTGCAGCACCGGCTGCGCTCACACCCAAAAAGCACAGCCTGGGTTTAAATGAGGGTGAGAGAAAAGGAACAGAAAGAAGTGAGGCACAGAAAGGAGCAGCACAGAAACCACAGCATCAGTTCCTAGAGAAATGTGAGACGGCCTCTCAAGGTGCAGCTCCTACACCCACGTGCACTGTGAGCCTCAGGGGTGTTTGCTCTCTGCTCTTCCCCAGAAAGGTGCACTGGGATAGAGAAGGATGTCCCTGGCAGAGAGGAGAGAGAGGCAGGGAGCAAGCACCACTCACCTGGCAGCAAGGAAGAAAAAAGAGAACAACTCCTTGCTTGCTCATCACTCACACCTCCCTCTTTCTGATTCTCACCAGCGGAAGCCGGAATATTGAACGTTTCCAAGGGAAAAGTGCCGTCAGCACTGTGCACATTTGGGAGAGAAGCACAGATGTCTCTGTGAACTCCAGCACCTCCACTCAGGCTGGCTGTGCCACTCCTGTGGCCGTGCCCTTCCCATTTCCCAAACGAGAGGCAGATTCCTGGGATGTTGCAGCCACACGTCCTGGTTATTTTTATCCTGGCAGTTAAATACTGAATCGTGGCTACTATAAACAAACCTGTTTAATTTCCAACTTGTAAATGTTCTCCGTGCCAGTTTTTTTCAGCTACTATAAACTAGGCCATGGAAAGGGGTGGATTTTCTTTTTTTAAAAGTGTCAACTAAACATTCCTCAACACTCTACCAAAATCCCTCCATTACTCAGAGCCATGTTGGCAAAACAAACCCAAACCCAGCACTTCTGCAAGGGGAAGATTTACAGTGATCAAAACCACACTTAAACTGACAGATTCCCTCCACGATAAAAAGAAAAATCCAAACAAACAGAGAGAATGATACAGCAGTGAGGGCTGGAAACACCAGAGCCAGGATCTCCCCTTGGCCTGAAGCAGCCCAGCCGCCGTTCCCAGCACTGCCCAGCGACAGCTCCACTCAGCACCTGCTCCCTAATTTGTTCTACACCATGTTCTGAGATATTAAATTACTCAATGAAGTCGAAAGCACATGAAATACTTCCCTAATGCTCATCAAAGCTGTCATCAATTACGCAATGGTTACACGCGAGCCGTGCCGGGAACAGGGATGTGCATCCCAAATGAAATGGGTTTGTCTGGAAATCCCACAGTTCATTAGCAGATACCGACCCTAAACAGCAGCAAGACAAACGCTGTCACAGATCACCCTGTTAGTTAGCAAGGAGTTTATTTAATTAATAAAAATCACTGCCATGGATTCACTTGCCAAGCCCCTTCCCCAAGGCACTCAAACTCCCTGGCTTTAGGGTACGGGGAAAACCTCCTCCACCTTTCCTGAGACCAAGAACACCAGAAAAAATGAGAGGGAAGAGAAAAACAAAAGACTAAAAGACCAGACTAAGCAGAAAGCAGGACTTCAATGTGACTTCAAAAGTACAGTTTGACAAACTTCCGTTCACAGACTCTGCATTTTTCTTACTCATTATCACTGCGGTATTTGACACCAAAGTAAGTGTGTTTTATATATTAACATTACGTAAGAGGTAACATTTTATAATTTGTGCCAGGAATCTCAGCCTCAGTTTTGTAATTTTGACAGTAAAATCATTTCCACTGACTGCTTTCAGCATCAAATCAAATACCCATCAAGGCAACAAATGTGTAATTAGCTATGCACAAGCCTGTTGTCTGGAATATACACACTGCTCCTTGTCCAAGTCATCAGTGACTTAAGTCTAAATACATTTTCCTTTTGTTTTTCAGGTAACAAATAACCCCAAAAAGACACAGCAACAAGCACACGCAGAAAATAAAGCTGGTGACAAGCCAAATAAGCAAACAGGTATTTGAGAACACAGGAGAACAACGACACTGGCCAGAGGTGTCATCTGAAGAGTTCTATCAGAAAAGGCAAGAGAGCAGCCTTCAAATCTTGCATCCATTCCCAAAAACTCAAGGCCCAGCCGTGTGCTCCTCTGAGCCACATCCCAATCACCACTTTCTCAATCATTCCGCATCCTCCGCGGTGTGCTGGGAGGTGCCTGAGCCACGGCCAAGGCCATAAAAGCCTGGGCGAAGAGTAAAGTCCTCTAGCAACAGAGCCCTTCCGACTCCAGTGTTGTGCTGAGCTGGAGCTTTGAGCAAATTAACTGCAGCCCACACAAACACGGCAGAGAAACAAACTTCTTGGAAAACAGCAATAATTCTGTCATTGGAAATAGTCATTTTGTGCACAAACACTCTGGGATTGATCCTCCTCAGCCTGTAATCTTTTGTGCAATCAGCTTCACGCTGAACCTGCAATTTCAAATAACATAATGTTAACTTCTATGGAAGTGACTGCCTAATTATTCATTGGAAATTGCTTTGCTATAGAAGCTCTCCAGGCAAGGAACAAGGGCTCTGGGCAGCTAAAGCCTGCCATGCTGAAACGGCTAATTTATTTTTTGTCCTATTGGTCTGCACTTGCAGAAAGTTGCTAGGGACATGTGCCAGCCAGACAAAGGCAGGGGAAAGGAAGCCAGCAGCACAACTCAAAGACCAACACACACTGCATCCCCAAATTAGAACAAAGCGCTACGTCAGTGGCTGGAGTTGGCAGCCTCCCCTCCGGACGGACTGCGGCACTCTGCAAATTAATACTAACGAGCACCGAGCTGCAAACAGGACACAGCCACCTCAGCTGAGCACACCCAGGGCAAAACACACTCTTCTCAATTACAAATATCTGAAACTGTTTGATAGGAAAGATAGTGAGGTCACAGGTCCTTCCCAAGTAATGCCACGGCTGCATTCGCCATTTCTCCTTTTCCCATCTAGCCCTACTGGAGTGGTTCAGGAGAGGGGTTTACACCATTCACAGCAGTTCTCCACAGCTTTTCTTGGAAGAAAAAATGAAAAATATACTTCCTTTCCCCCTTCCTCATCAGCCAAACATGTAAACATTAAAGGGCATCGCCATTAGACGCAGCAGCCATTTAGGGGACCTCCTCCATCTGCTGTCTACCACATCCACAACTTGCCACTGATTTTTAAGCCCTGTAAAGTTTTTTATTCCTCTCCATTTCCTTTAGCAGAAAAAATATCCTGACCTTTTATAAAACATTGAATTCCAGACAGACCCAAGGAGGCTCAATCGTAGCAAAAGACCAACTCCACTCTACTTGGTAGGAATAATTTGTTGTGCTGATAGTAGCTTGGCAACGTTCGCCACTATTCTTCCTGGTTTATATAATTAAGAGTAAGTAAGTGACATGAGGTAGATAGATTGCCACTGCAATTTCAGCTTGCACTTTAATTATTTCATTTCTGCAGTAGTAGTGACCAGACATTGGTCATAAAGTCCAGTTTTACCTTACTTGGTCTCCAGCATAAAAAAATTAATGGAGAGGCGAAGCTTCCAGCCCACTAAGGGTTCTTTGAAACTTCTCAATGAAATAGGAGAGGTTTAAACTGCTCTTCCCATGTATTTTAAACTGACATTGGGTAGGCTAAGATTAGGTATTGGGAAGGAAGTCTTTACTCAAAGGGTAGTGGGGCCCTGGCACAGAGAAGCTGTGGCCACCCCATTCCTGTAAGCGTTCAAGGTCAAGTTGGAGCACCCTGGGACAGTGGAAGCTGTCCCTGCCCACGGCACGGGGTGGCACTGGACGAGCTTTAAGGTCCCTTCCAGCCCAAACCATGCCATGATTCTATGATTTACACCCACCAGTGATAAATCCTAAGACTAACACCAAGCCTCTAAACATGGGGCACTTCCCAGCCCTTCAGGAGACTGGGCTAACTCACAAATTCCAGAAAATATTGAGATTCTTTAAATCTCCGTGGCACAGCTGCAATGATCAGTGTGTGTGTGTGTTTATACACTGGATCTGCCCATGCAGCCCATTCTAAAGGTCAGCTTTGCATGTGCAGCCCAGAGATTTTCACTTGCCTGGTGTGTGGCAGCCACAAGCAAGCAAACCCCCCCTGCCCTGTTCCCACGCAACTGCCGCTCATTAAACGCCTCTTTTAACAACGATTTTCAGAACGAAAAGCCCCACTGACCATATGGCCACTTATTAATACTACATTTGTTTATCAGTTTAAATAAACCCCCTACAGCAATGAGTATCCATGTAATGAGGACTTAAACACAGCTAACAACGGATGTGTTTTAGCACTGCCAAGTAGGACTGCACCTCTTGAATGCTTTTCATGGCAGATTTTAAGGCTTGATAGGAACCTGAATAGCAGTAAGCGCACAGAATTAACTTCAAATAGAGGGGAAAGTAACAGTTTCATTATGTTTCGTAAAGAAATTAAGTTATTTAATGTGGTGCTTAATCCTTCAGTATTTAGCTCAGCCCCTTAATGCTGCTTCCTGGAACCTTGGGGCAGAGTGGGGGTGGAAACTGAATTTTCTTCTACAGTGAAAATGAAACTTTCTTCTGTGTGAAGGTTTTAACTGAAGGAATATTCAAATAGTTATTAACACTTTAGTGCTGGAGTAAGAGCTTCAAGGCCAGGGGGGTTTTAACCAAACCACTGCCAGAGCTGGCCTCCGCACTGGAGCTTCTCTGAAGTTTTTTAATCCTCCTGAACCTACTTAAAGAGGCAAAACTCCTTTGACAATTCATCCTGGAATTTCCTTTATGGTGAATAAAAGGTGACATTAAAGGAAACAGCTCCGATAGTTTAATCAGTTTTATATGAGCCATTTCAGTATTTATAGGTCAAGCTTGATTACAACCAAAATAGACAATTATACAGCTGCCTTTAAACAGCAACAAGCCCCAAGGCCAGGGGCAGCTGGAGTCCTGCTCCCAGAAGAGGAGCAGTGTTTGACTCACACGGAAGGGAGGACACATCCTACCCATGAGCAGCACTGGCATCAGCCAGTCCTTCCCCTCCACCTCATCAACACTATTCAAACAGGAACAAAAAAAGCCTTATTTTTAGAATGTGTCTTTGAGATGATAAGACGTAGGGCAAAAGGAAAAAAATCATCTCTCCCATATTAGTATGTAAATTTGTCAAACACACGGCCTGGGGACAGCCGGTTCTGCACCCTGAGCAGGACCTGAGAACACCCCACACTTCCCTGGAGTGTTAAACGCCATCTCCCACAGCTTCTGTGCTCTCCCCGTGCTGAGGACACCTTCCCACCAAAGTTAAAACTCCCAGTCATCTGTTTTTTCTAGAGCAAATCTGCAAATACAGCATCAAACCCATGCTCTCAGCACAGTGCTACCATCACTGGTTTTAAAACGTTCCTGAATATATTTCAACTTCTGCCCGTAGAGGTGCAGTGGATGTGAACTTGGCACGAAAAGGACAATGAAAGGACTTAGAGCATCCCAGCTCTGCAGACACAACTTCATTCTTCTGACAGCTGCTGAGCCCCCCCAGCACCCAGTTCAAGTTTGCTTTAGTGCCAAATGGATTTGGACTCGATATTGTGTTTATGGCAAGGGTTTGGGCAAACAGTTCATTTAACAGAGGCTGCAAATACTGAAATTACAGAATAAAGGACAAGACCCACTTTCTCAGAATCACACCGCCGAGGAAAGTGCCCTGGAGCATTACAACATCTGTTTGATCATTTCAAATGGGATTCCTGAAAAAGCTCTGACTGCATTCTAGTGATCAATATGCCAATGCAGTGTATTCACAAAACAAGGCAAAGCCATAATAATACTGTAATCTCCACGACTTCATAAGTGATCTGATGAGTTAAAAGCCCTAAATGCATAAATATTTCATGAGAAAGGCTGCCTGGAACCACTTCAGTCTGTACCTTTAATCTTAATGTTATTTTCAGATACAATTAGTGTTATAATCTAAAGCAGAAAGCAACAACTGGCTAAATTTATTTTATCTTCACCTGCATGAACTTCACAAATCCATCAGGATTTCCGTTCTTCGGGCCTGATACCCAGTAACTGTTACTCAGCACAGGACTAACAAACACATCAAATCTCAGGGTACAGCAAGATGTGCTGGAATGAGACTGTTACACAAAAAAAAGGAGAATTGTGCCAGAAATAGCCTTGCCCAGTGAACTATGAGTTACTTTTAACTATCACGTGGTGAGTGGCATATAAAAAGATATTATTCTGCATGTCAGCTGTCTGTAATGAAAGTTTTCTTCTTCCCAGCTGCCCCTCCCTACAACTGCAAGTTTATTTGCATGAGAGGAAAGAATATTACATAAAAATACAACATAAAAGGCACTGCAACCAATACATCCAGCTGAACTGCTCCTCCCACCTCCTCCGCTTTCCAGATTAAGGGTCTATTTCCAAGTAAAAATGTGAGAAATGCCTGATTCCACACAGATTCTTGCCTTGGACAAAAACCTACAGCAGCTTTCCTTGCAGAGGCAGGGAGCAGTCCCAGCCCCAGCTGCAGCCAGAGATGCTCAGATCCATCACGAGCAGATTGCACTGCCCTGAGTTCACACGCAATACCCTGATTTTAACATGACAAGTTCACATTTTTTCAGTATTAGAACACTGCAGAACACAACATCATTGAATCCAACAAATATTTCAACTAAAAAAACCCCAAAACATTCCAGCCAGCCTTGAATCTGCAGTTGTAGCCACTGACAAGCGAAATGCAAGTGTCTGTTTTCCTGCAATGCTCCAGCAAGCAGCAGTTATGCAACACGCTACTAGTTGCAGTACATTCCCAAAAAGCAGGGGTTTTGACAAAGCAACAATCACCTATTACAGAAATGCTCATCCTGCTCGTTACATTGAGCAGATTTCTGAGTGTATTTTGCCTCCCTGAAGTGATGAATAAAGATTTGTTTCAGCCCTAACACAGCCCCTGCTGTGGGCACACCCAGACCTCTCGCTTCAGTGCCCCAGATGGATTTAAGTATTTTCCATCTTACCAATATTCAAAATAAATAACAAACCACAATGCCTCGGGCCACCTGCTCAACAGGACTGCCATTGCCTGGCTCCCCACATTTTAAGTTAAACAAAGTCAAACAGGTGAAAAAGCCAAGAGAACCACCTGCAGCCAGGGGCTGTGAGCAGCCCTGGAGACTCCTCTTTGGCTCTCTGTCCTGTTACCTGTTTCTTCCCTGGTACTGACACCCTGTGCAGCGTCAGACTTCCCCCCGCGACAGATGATTTTGTTCATCAAAAGAAAGCAACCAGCAGTTTTCAAAACATACCAAGTCTGCTTTTGTCAGCATCTGGATTTCTCAACCAAAAAAAATCCAATCCGTGCCTTTACCTGGGTTCAGGTCAAGCCACTGCAGCTGCAGTGAGGAAGTGCCTGTTCAGGTATAGCAGGTATTTCCCAACTGCCAGCACCCCGTACCTGCCCGAGCACTCGCAGCAGGGAGCACAACACACATCAAAACATCAAAACACCGTCTTTATGTGGCCACGTCGGGGTTCGGCAGAGCCACCCGACCTGCTCCAGCAGCTGACACGGTGAGAAAGAGCCCCAGCCCTGCCCTGGGCACTGCTGCCACAGGAGAAGCAGAACCAGGCAGTTTTGAGCTCACCTTCACCCAGGTGTGCTGCCTGCTACAGGGTTCTGAGCGCAGCCCGCCAATATAAAAGTTACAGACCCCAAAATGACTGGAGATCCACATTAGGGATGGGTTCTGGTGTCCCACTTCTTCCCACACACACCCCAAAGGATCTTCCCACAGCACTTGAATGCAATTTAAGTTTAAACACAGCATTTCTGATTAGGAATGTAACACTCAGTGGCTCCTCCTTGAGCACCACCCTTCTTCCCACAGGCTCCTCATTTTAATTTCGTTAAATGGATTACTTTAGACAACCTTAATTATTGCAGTATTTGCAAGGGAAGAAGTGATCTCTCAGTAACCAGTTCCTGTCCCTTTGCAGATCAAAACTTGTTTCATAGCAAACCTGGGAGTGAAATGGCACCAGGGGTGCAGCACAAAGTGCTTCAGTGTAAAAACCAGGTACCGAGAGCTGAGCAGGCCCAGGTGTGTCCTGACTGATGCTCTGCTGTCACTGGGTCCCCTTTTCTACAGAGGGGAGCTCAGAAAAGAGGCATTAATTAACAAAATTATGCTATCACAGGAAATAACAGGAAGCTTCTAATAATGAGCCATTTAGCTCCGAAGGGTTTCAGTCAGACATGTCAAACCAGCTCACAGAGGATGTCAACAATCACCAGCAACAAGCACAGCCAGATGAGAAACAACCAGGGGAGACCCTCAATTTGCTGCAACAGAAAGGCAGCTCGATGGAACTCCCATAAATGCAGGCTGGTCCTTGCAAATAACAACCTGGTACCTCTGAGGACAGAGACCAAATGTCACCTGTCTGGTATTATCGTGGCAGCCAGAATAAGCCACAGGTCACGTTCTTCCCAGCTGTCACAGGGAAAGCAGAGTCACCACACCACCCCTGCTGCAGCACAAGGCTGAAGGACGCTGCCCTGGGTCAGATGTGTCAGGAACTGCAGTTTCTTGCTCTCGTCCCAACTCCTTCCCTCCATCAGCAGTGGTGTTGCACAATGAAAGTGTATCTTCTTCACACCTTCTTTAATCCTTTCTCTTCCAGCGTAACAGTTCAACAGTTCTTCACTTAACCAACACAGATGGTTTTCTCACTCTAATATTTGTGCTGGAGACACCAAACTGCATCAGCTGGACTCTACTGGGTTCTTGCTTCCAAGAGTTCCTGAATGCTCAACGCTAAAAGCTCAACAATGGGAAAGCAAAGGAGTTCAATCTCTGACTTGCCTCACTCACCTCACAGCGCAGCTGCAGGGGTGAGCATCCCACTGCTGCTCCGAACTGCAGGAGCCAGCCACTCTGGGAAATGTCTCACCCACAAAATCTGGGCCTCTCTCCCTGGCCTGACCTATCACCTGTATAGGCAGGACTGGCATAAACTCATCTTCACAACTCTGTGCTCTATTTCACCATTTCCATTAACTGAGATGTACTGAACTGGATTCGACCTTCCAGCACCTGCAGGGAGCCCACGGGAAGGGTGGAGAGGGACTGGTCACATCTCACACAAGTTTTAACACCTGAACAAGACAGGCTGGACCAAGTAACAGAGCTCAGCAGATGAACATTTCTTTCAGAAAACTTTGGGACATCCTTACTTATCTCTGCCATTAGGTGTCATGTTTCCAGCAGCAGCAACGTTCCTAAAGTGCAAACACAAATGCCTACAGGAAAATCTGACCCTGGAATTTAGGAGCACCCCTTTAAGAAGACGCCTCCATTAAAATTCTGTTTAATTTCCAATTCACTATTAAATAAAAGAGTAAAAGCAAATCAATAACTACTTCAGAGCTCAACATAAAATGAATTGAGGCTTTACTTGAACCACCATCCTCACTACCTCATCTTCAAAAAATAACCCAACACCCTCCAAATCAAGGCCAAAAAATCCAAATACAACCCTAGGACTTCAACAAGTTTTAAAAGCAGTGTCTCTCTTGAATCTGCTTCTGCAGAATTAAATACACAATGTTGTAAGAAGTGATTGATTAATGTGGCTCATCAGAAATTAAAAGAAATTAAAAGGAAGTGATAAAATAGGAAGTCTCCCGTATTACCCTAAAACCCAAAAGTTTTGATCAGGATCCGCAGCCAGAGCCAGCTGAGCTGATTTCAGGAAGGTTGAAAGCAACACTGGATCGAGGATAATCCTGAACTTCAAACAGCTACACCTAAAAAACATTTTGAATATAAAGCCTAAAGATTTGAACTTACGTATGTTCAAAAGATTGACTCTGTTTTCTCTAGGAAAACAGATAACATGTTCCTGTTGTCAGAGTATTAGGATTCCTCTTGAAGATGATGTTTTAAGTCTGCAGAGTTGCACAGAAGCAATCTGCTCTCTAAACACTGAGCACAAGTTCAAAGTGCCACCGAGTGCACTGTGCACGTGCAGGGCACAAGAAAAAGCACTGCAATATAAAGTACAAACAAATGCTTGGAGTTGTTTATGCCCAGGACGATGATTCAATATACAATTAAAACTTTTATGTTCAAGTGCATCCACATGTTATAGTCCTGCTATTTAATTACTTTTCAGTTTTTTTAAGAACAGTCCTCAGACTGGCTGAGCAGCCACGAAATGTATCATTCAACCTATGTCTGTATATTTGCAGCTTATGGTTTCAAACACAAACTGTTTCAATGCTCTGTGTAAACACGAGTCTCCAAATAAAAGCATTAACCTGTCACTGGACTTATGCTGTGCGAGTAATTCAGCCCGTTTGGCAGGGAGATCCTCTCAAAACCTTCGGCAAAGCTACTTACCCTAAAAACAGCCACGCCAGAGGCAGGACACGTGATGGCAGCGAGCGCTCAGCTCGCTGGGAGCCCTGGGGTGACAGCCCGCCTGTGACACCGAGCTTTCCTTGCGCCCGTGGTCCCTTCGCCAGAGCCCCACAGCCTCCTGGGCACCCCCACGCACAGCTGGGAGCAGGAGCTGCTTTTAGGGGGATAACTCAGCTCCCCGAGGAGGATCTGAGGAACACAAACGCTGCGTGGCAAACACTGCGCATGAAAACAGATTATTTTTAGAAGCGGTGCGAGCACAGCACTTCCTGCCGACTCCACCTTGAAGAACGACAGACGCTCTGTCACCCTCCATTCCAAAACCAGGATTTCACAACTTCTGCTACCTGCCACAACAGAGGGAGGCAAGGGACAATCTGCCGAGAACGGCAAGTGACAATTTCCCAGTTTATAACTTGGCACTAGGAACTTCTGTTGGAATATGTTGTCAGTCTTCACTCACGTCAATACATTGATGCCTTTTTTCCTGCCACAGGGATGAACAGAACATTTAATGTTTTTATTTATGACACTGATTTTTTCCATAGCAACCGGATGTGAACATGGCATTCCCAGCGCAATGAAGTCACTATAGCAACGTGATAATGATGTCAGAATAATCAGACAGCATTTCATACTTGTGAAATACATCGCTTCTGTCAATTCAGAAAGTTGCAGAGACCACAAAAGCAAGAGAGCTCCATCTGGAACTTCCCTTTAACTCGCCTGGTTTTGGATAACTTCTCGTTAAAGGCACAGAGCTTTGCTAACGCACCATTTTCTGTTTCTCCAAGCTTCATCCATTACTTCTGCGAAAGTCGCACAAATTCCCACATTAAAACCCTTTCAGATCTGAGGATCTGCTGCACCAGGGAGAATTACTGACACACCATTTCGGCACGAAAAAAGCAATGACACAAATCACAACAGTGAAACATTTCACAGCAGACAGGCACTGTCAGCTGAACAGCCGCTTTCCTCAACTCTTCAGATAGTCTGGTGTCTCTTTACGTGGAGCAACACAACTACTCCGAGAGAATTACAACAGCAACAGAAATTACAGAGTGCCAACACAATACTCCGAAGGCAGACAGGTGTTTTCAAGTCAAACAACTATTTTAAGAAATATTATCTCTCCGTTAAGCTACTGAAAGGAAAAAACTCGGCGTTTTCATGGTTTGCCTTTCCTGTTTGCAGCTCCTTCCAAGCTGTGAGCTAAGCAAAGCCCAGTTCCAGCTCTGTGTCAGTCGGAATCGATGCACTGTGTCCAAACCCCAACCCTCCCACTGAGGAAGCTTCGCAGGAATCCCTGCACCAAACCCAAACGTTCTGTACCTCAAAATATCGCAACCAAAGATACCAATTAACGAGAAGTATCGAAACACCAAAGTTTCCCTACGCAGAGAACAGTTTCTCTTTAAAGCGACTGAAGGAAGTGCAAGAAACCTTTTCAGAGCTGAGGTGGTCTGAGACAACCAGTCCTTGGGAGCGGAGGGCGAGGATGGGCCGGAGGATGAGGATGGGCCAGCAGCCCGCTGTTCCACGTGGCTCACCAGGGGCTCCCCCCTGGCTTGTCCCACTGCCCAAACCCCCTGCCGCCCATCCGGGGTGCTGAAGCGGAGTGTCCGGTGCAGCCTGTCCCTTGTCCTGCATCCATCCCCCTGTCCCAGCCCACCCCCGTGCCTCCAGCCTCGCCGTCCCTTT
>VWZT01008892.1:397105-411018 GCA_013397055.1 Pachycephala philippinensis
CAGCCCCGCGGGCAGGCTGGCACCGAGGGAGTGCCAGCGGTGTGGGTTATCCGTGGGTAACTCGTTAACAGCGTTTATTGCCAGCCTGATCTCTCCAGTGTGAGACCCTGGGCGAGGCTGTCCCGGAGGGTTGGGGCCACACTGCCATGGGCCACAGTGCCATGGGTCCCAGTGTCATGGGTCCCAGTGCCATGGGTCCCAGTGCCGTGGGTCCCAGTGCCGTGGGCAACAGTGCCATGGGTCACACATGCCATGGGTCACACGTGCCGTGGGTCCCAGTGCCATGGGTCCCAGTGCCATGGGTCCCAGTGCCATGGGGTCCCAGTGCCATGGGCTGCACGTGCTGGTGCTGCTGGGGTGGGAGCAGAGGTGCTGAGGGTCAGGGGTCCGAGGGCCCTGTCCACGGCCGGACACCAGCCCATGTCCCAGCACCATCTGCAGCTCCAGACCCTGCGGTGACCCAGCCTGGGGTTCCACACACTCCCTGCTTTCCTGCCCTGCTTTCGGTGACATCCGGGGCCAGCCGAGGCTGAGGCTCTGCCCCGTGTTGCCCTGGAGGGCAGACAGCAGCCAAGAGGCCCTGGCACCTTTCCTGGCTGTTCCAAACACTGGTGAGTCACCAGGAGAATCCGAGCCCCAGCACAGTTCAAGCTCAGGAAATGGGATATGGAAGGGCAGAAGAGCTTTCCAGATCTGATTCTCCTCTGACAATTTGCTCTTGACAGCAGTTGAAATCATCTTTGGAACCAACCCTGCATTCTAAGGACAGTGAACTTTGCCTTTCAGCACAGCTGTGTGTGTGCCAGGGGTTTATTCAGGTTTTTGCATCAGTGAGAAATCCCAGCAGTGGTTTTCCAACATCACTGTGCCCCCATATGGAGGGGTGGGTGAGAAAATCCCAAATCGGGAGTTTCAGAGGGAAACCAAAAGGGTTCTGCTCCTGTCCAGCCCTTCCCAGCTCTGTATAGACCAGATTAACCCTCCTTTTACCATGGATGGGGAAACTGAGGCATGGTGACAGGACACGGTCCCCCACACCAGGCTCCAGCCTCTCATTCTGGCTCGTTATTCACCAGACCACAATCACCCTCTGTCACACCAGATGTGATTCTGCTCCACATTCACATCCTCTCTCTGCCTTGCTTTCACTTCCTTCCCAGGCAGGGAAGAGTCAGGACAGAACTCGCCACTCGCCACCTCTTGGTTTATCAGTTACTTGGGGTGTTCTCCTATAAAGTAAACATTAAATTTTGAAATCCAGACAAAACTCCTCCACACCTCCTGGCACAGGAGCAGAAGCTGCTGGGATGTAAGGAAAGAGGGGACACTGATGTCCCAAAGCAAAGAGGGCGGCTGTGCCTGGGACACCCTGGCTGGTCACAGCCGGACCCCCGAGCCCCCACGGGGGTGCCAGGCAGGGCATTTCGGGCAGTTTGCCTTCGAGGAGGCTGCTCTGTCCTCCCTGTGAGTGTTCTGCAGCCCCACCAGGACAAAGGCGGCCGCGGCTGTTGTTGACGCACACGAGAAGATCATTGTTGTGGGATATTTCTTTTTTCTGTGTGTCACTTACAAATAATCTTCTTCTAGCAAATTTGCTCTCCTCCCCTCCGCCCCCAAAGTGAAAAGGGAATCTGCGCTCAAAGCCGCAGCTGAGATTGCAGAGACCTTCCCTTCCTGATCCTTATCTCACCAGGATGTAGGAGGATCCTTGGGGAATAGCTGGAAGCCTTTCGCTGGAGCCATCCAAGAAACGAGCAAGCCGAGTACAGCCTTTAAATGGCAAAACCATCAAGTGCTGGGGACCGGGATCCGAGAGCCCTTTAACCCCATCTTGCTGCGACATCCCCGGGTTCTCCACACGGGACCGGCCCAGCTCTGATCCCAACCTGCCCGGCACGGGCTGCTCCCGGAGCCCCTCTCTGCAGCCTCAGCTCAAGAACGGCGTCTAAAAATACGCCTTGGAATCCTGATCTGCACCAAAGCCTTCAGGGCTGCACCCAGCCCCGCTGCAGCTCGCTCGCAGGTCGGGCTGGCAGCGGAGCAGGGCTGGGTCTCTCCTGAGCTGCGCCTCGGGCAGGCTCGCACCAAACCCTCCCTGAGCCCACGCTCCGGCCCCCTTTGGCTCCTCTGTGCATGCAGCGTTTAATCACTTTGCAAGCTGTAAAAACCTCCAGCCCTGCGTTTCCTGAGCCTGGGGCTGAAGGAGAGCCGTGGGAGAAGGGCCGAGTGCCCCCGGAAGGAGGACGCAGGGCCCGAGGAAGGGATGCAGCACCTGCAGCACCCCAGGGCTGAGGGAAAGCCGTGCTCATGCGGGGCAGGGGCAGCAGAAGGGCGCAGGCTCATCCTCCTTTGGTGACAGAGGAGTCACAGCAGCTCAGCACCCTGGCTCTGTCATATTTAGGACAGGAAACAGATGCTGCCTGGTGAGGAAGCACCTGAGGAGTATCGGAGCACCTTGTGCCTGCCCCGGCAGGAACCTGGTGGGAACAGGGGGTGCTGGGTGGAACACCCCCGGTTTGGCCGCAGCTGGGCATCACCCTCGGACACAATGTCCCCACGGGAAAGCAGCTGCCTTCGGAGGGAAAGGGATGGGCAGAGCCAGAGCTGTTCAATCTGAGCACTGCTGCAAACCCCCCTTGCACAGGGGCTGCTCCATCCTCCAGCTCCAGCCCCAGCTCCATCCTCCAGCCCCAACTCCAGCTCCATCGTCCAGCCCCAGCTCCATCCTCCAGCTCCAGCTCCATCCTCCAGCCCCAGCCCCAGCCCCAGCTCCATCCTCCAGCCCCAGCCCCAGCCCCAGCCGCCCCGTCCGGCCGGGCCAGGCCGTTCTCACAGGGAGCCTCTGCTCCAGCACCTGCCTCTGCCTTTACAATTTGGTCTTCTTTCTCCTTATCCTACTCTGATTTGATTGGGAATTAATTTTTCCCCAACTCAAGTCTGTTTTGCCATGTTGGTCATGGCAGAGTGACCTCTCCCTGTCCTTACCTTCACCCAGGAGCCTTCTGTTTTTTAATGCAGCCGCCTTCAACACCCCCGAGCTGCCTCAGTTGTGATAGTGACTGTGGACAGATTAACCGGAGTGATAAGGGGCAGCTTTGCAGCCAACTGCTGTTGACATTTTTGCACTTCCAAAACGGCTTGAAAGAGGAACCTGTAAAACTATTTCTTTATAAGTTGCTGGTAAGAAGGACTGTGGAAGCTTTTCCACTTTTTCCCTTCAAAATAGCTCCCTTCCCAAGGCACTTTGCTGACTCGAGGCTGCTGAAGGGATGCAGTGAGCTTCAGGAGGGGTCTCCGGAGAGGGGAACAGTTCCTGGATGCTGAGATATCAGCAGCTGGGGGAGGCAACAGCTGATTTGCTGTCTGAGTGCTGAGGACATCAAATAGTGCGGAGGTCTGGATGTCGGAGTGTCTCTAGAACAAGCGAGCAGCAGACACTGAAGATCCCACACGTGGCCATTGACACCCACATTTCCTTCCACAGCCGCAGCCGGCGCAGGAGCAGCTGCAGCAGCCCACGATGCCAAACAACAGCCTGGTCCTGAGCAGCCTGGATGGGATTTACATCGGCAGCGAGTGCCTGGTGGCTCTGTTTGCCACTCTGGGCAACGTCCTGGTGATCTGGGTGGTGAGGCTGAACGCGGCGTTCCAGAACACGACGTTCTATTTCATCGTGTCCCTGGCGCTGGCCGACATCGCCGTGGGGCTCCTGGTCATGCCCCTGGCCATCGTGGTGAGCCTGGGCATCACCATGCCCTCCTACAGCTGCCTCTTCATGTGCTGCCTCTTGGTGGTGTTCACCAACGCCTCCATCCTGTCCCTGCTGGCCATCGCCATCGACAGGTACCTGCGAGTGAAGCTGCCCACCAGGTGAGGCTGCCCCACCTCGGGCTCCTCTGCCCAGCTGCTGCCCCACCTCCTCTGTCCTCCTTAACCCGGCCCCTTTCTAACAAATAATTACTTGAAGTGGATGCTTGTGCCTCAAAGCCCACCTGAGATGAGCTTTCCAGAGACCCGGGGGTGCTCATGAACAGCTCGCTGTTACCAGGTGTTATCACTGATCCGAATTTGGTCACAGGATGCGTCTGTGGGCAGAGAGTTGAATTTTTGGTGCTTTGGTTAATTGCACAGGATGCTGAGTGAGGTTTCTTTGGGTTTCTGAGGCTTGTCTTTTAAATAAAATTCCTTTTAGTATTTGCTGAAAATACAAAAGTAGTAACAAACTTATTAACAGTTAACTGAAGTTTACATTTAAATGAAAAGTACACAGGCTAGAAAAGCAAAGCATAACCTCAAGCATCCAAGAAGTCATATTTTATAATGGGAAAGGACCTGTGAAGCTGAAGAATGAATTTTAGTCCTAGAAATGGCATAAACCAAACATAAAGAGGAAGGTACACCCAAGGAAGCCAAGAAATAAGATAGGACTGCAGCAAAGCAATATCCTGGCAAGAGGAGAACTAAGATCATAATGAAAGAAGAAATAAAATAGATGAAAACTTCCAATTTTAAACAAGGGAACTTAAGCACAGTTCTTACTGATGCTGCAAAGTAACTGTTACAAGTGAAGAGTTGGGGCTTGTCTCAAGATAAAATTTGGTTTCCCCACAAAAACAAATTAACACTTCATTTTCTAGCAATGATCCTGCAGTACCTGAACAGGTGAGTTCATCCTTAACTACTTTAAAACACTTCTCTTTAACATGACCTGGGATTTCTTCCCCTACAGATATAAAATAATCACTACAGAGAGGAGAGTTTGGTGGGCCCTGGGGCTGTGCTGGTCTCTGTCCCTGCTGGGAGGGCTCGTCCCCATGTTCGGCTGGAACAAGGTAGACACAAGGAGCTCCAGCTCCCTCAGGTGCCAGTTCATCTTGGTGATGAGCATGGATTACATGGTGTATTTCTGCTTCTTCACATGGACCCTCGTGCCCCTGCTCATCATGTGTGCTCTGTATGCTGAGATCTTCTACATCATCCGCACAAAGCTCAGCCAAGGGACCAGCGTGAGAGGGGCTGGGGCTTTCTACGGCCAGGAGTTCAGGACAGCCAAGTCTCTTGCACTTGTTCTCTTCCTGTTTGCAATATCCTGGTTGCCTCTGTGCATTATAAACTGCGTTTCCTATTTCTACCCCGAGTCTCAGATCCCCCCGTATGTCATGTACTTGGGAATCCTCTTATCCCATGCCAACTCTGCCATGAACCCCATTGTCTATGCCTTCAAGATAAAGAAGTTCAAAACCACCTACCTTTTAATTTTAAGGACCTATATCCTGTGCAAAAAACCAGACCCAGATCTTACAGAGCAAACAACAGACCCACAGTCATAAATAAAGGTAGAAGCTGCCAGTAGGTCCTTTGCTAAGGAACTCTTGGGAAACTGCAGCAACCTGTGGCTCTGAAGCTGCTCTAAAGCTGTGTGTGAATGTATGTCTTTATGTAATATAATTTCTAAACAGAAGATGGAAATTTTGTCTTGTGTTGGGTTTTTTGGGGTTTTTTAACATGAGGATTGGTTGAGTTGATTGAAAAATGGGATGTGTTCTTTGCTGTTCATAATCCAGCAGCACACAAGCTCACTGGCTGTTCTCATACCATTTGTCTTGTCTGTCCATTTACACTAAACTTGAGCCTGGTCAGCTTGTCCTTCAGCCAGTGTTGTCACATTTTCATGAGTAATAATAAATATTAGGTGGATTGTACATTAATTCAGCCTGTTGAGTCTTCCCATGACAATAAAAAACTTTCAGTGTCCTGCCTGGGATGGCACAGAAGTTGCAGTAATTGTTACACCACAGCTGACACAGCCCATTTTTAGGGAACATGGGTCAAACTGAAAAGAGGTTGTTAAAACCAGGCTTCTTTTCTTTTCTCCATTGTTGAATAATAAGAGTAGTCTAGAAAAAGCAGAAAAGGGAGTGCATCATTCTGTTTCTTATCACAGAGAGCGTTGGCATCTGCTCCTCTAGCTGACATCAGGCATCGCATTTCTTATCTGATGTAACCCTTGTCACAGGCCAGAGCCCTGCCCAGTGACACAGCTCAGCTCTATAAATAAACAAGGCAAAGGAAGCCACTGTGCAAGAACACGAGAACTTCACTTGCTGCAGGATCTCTTACGATCATTGATGGACCTGATTGCTTTCAGCAGAAAAACAGGTCCCACCTAAAGAGCAGAAAGTTATTGGCTAGAATGGTGCACAGGGACCTTTGCTGATGTGGTTTGGACAAACGGAGGAAAGAGGGAGCAACACTGCACAGAATGCCTGGCAGGCTGCCTGGCAAACTCCAAGGGAATGAGGCACAAGGACACGGAGGAAGAACAGAGAGGACTGAGAGCAAGCTGCAAAGCAGAGCAGTCCCAGCCAGCTGACCTGCTCACCCGAGGGACCCCAGCCCACAGCTCACCTTCCAGTGAGGGAGGGAACTGCTCCCCCTCTTTTCTTTATTAAACAGAGCTTGAAGAAACTGCCAGCACTGAGGTGAGAGCAGATAACAGCGAAACAAAGACCACGAGTTCTGCTGACCCTCTGAAAGCCTGTGGCACCCGCAGCAGTCTGTGGCCAAACCCACACCACCACACCCCAAATTTCAGAGCATCGGAGCGTCTGGCCACACTTTTCAGTGGTCCCCCGAGTTCCAGCAGCTGCTGGGAGGAGGAGGCAGGAGAGCCCAGGGGAGCTGGCGGAGCTGCAGCCCCTGCTGTGGTGCGGGGCTGGGAGGGCACCGCAGCAGCAGCACAAGGAACTGCAGCGGTCCCGTGCCCGGCTTGGTGCTGCCATCAGGCGGCACCGCCTGCCCGCTCCTCCCGAGCCTCCGGGGCTGCTCCGACACGGCCACTCGCGCTCACTCAGCCCCGGGTCATGCAACGGGAACGATTTGTAACTTTTTTACACTGTACTTAGAAAACTCTGGGTAACAACCAGTGAATGAACATTTCCAGAGGTTTTCACTGTCACGCTGTGATCGTGCATTTCTTTTATGGGACCCAACCAGGAAGCAGAGATTTGCATACTAATATTTCATTATCATAATGTCAATAATAAAAAAATAACTAAGCAGAGCACTTGGCAATCAAAAAACATATGGAAAATTCTAGAGTTGGTGACAGAAAAGGGAAACACAAGGGCACAGATGTGGATAGATGCAGAGAAACATTTTCATTTCTCAATTCTCTCTGGTAGTTCTCACAAACGGAAACTTTACAAGGGCAGGGAGATTTCTACAGATGAGGAAATCCTGTATAGAAAACCTCAAATTGCCCCCAGCCGTTGGCAGCCAGTTTGGAACAGGAGACAATTTCCCGTCATAACTACAAAAAGAGCTGTGTTACAGAGGGCATGGGGGCATTCCCAGAGCAGGCCTTGGTGTAACATCCTGGTGGCTTTTGATGTCCAGAAAGTGGGAGCGTTTCTCTTTCACTCAAAACTTCCTCATCACACGGCCAGCGGTGTCCGGCCCCGCTGGAAGACCAGAGTGCTGTAGGTCACCTCATTCTGGGGATGTGAGAGAAGTCACAGACATTAGACAGCACACAAGCACTGCAGGTCAGCAGGAATTCCCCACTTTTAACTTGTCCTCAACACCACACACCATGAACAGCCATGGGGGAAATTGCTAAATGCTGGTTCATCTCACTGGTCAGTCTGGCTCAGGGTTCTGGGTCAAGTCTCCTTTAGGAGCTTCCAAAGAATTAATTTCACAGAGGAAAAGTGCAGAAATGCTTCTCCTTTAAAAAGATTTCTCCTACCCCACCTGTGGTTTAGTTAAGCCCCAGAACCCCTGAAGTTCCTTGTTAAAAGAACTGCTGAGTAACAGTGGAGTCTCAAAGGCGACTTTTCTCCCTCCCACCCCAAATTAATATTTACCCCACTGTCCATAATGTGAAATATCTGCACAAAGTGTTAGAAATAACAGTTGTGACGTTTACCTGGGTGCTCCTAGCACAGTCCTCGGCTGCTATCTGGGAGAAAACTTCCTCTTGTAAATTTTGGTGGGATCTCTTATGATCTAGGAAGGAAAGGGATCCCAGTCTCAGCTGTTTGCACTGTGTTTGGAGACAGCAGTGCAAGGGAGGCTGGAGAGGGATGCCAGACAGGTGCTGAGCAAACTCTGCCACAGACCTGCACAGCAAAGTGGCAGTTTGGGCTGCCCAGTCCTGCCCGCCTGCTGGAAATGGCCAGGGTGAAAGGGACTGAGGAATTCTGTGTGGCCAGGATTAGCATGAGAAAAGCCCGCAACCAACAAAAGCCTCCACAGCTCATCAGTGGCAAAGTTAATTCCTTCCTGCAAACAACCCCGGGATGATTCACGAGGAGTTACTGCCAGGGACGAGCTGTTTGTCAGTACAGAGTTACTCAAGGCAGACATTATTTGTGCCACTTTGTAAGTACCTCCTGCAATCACCGCCACTCTGCTGTTATGCCCCTGACTGTGTCACTTACTTTTCCTGAAGAGGAAGATGATTGCAAAAACCAGGACAGTCAGGAGGATGCCAGAGATGAAGGCCAGTGACATGTACAGTATTTCATGGCTGTTGATACACAGAAAATCCTGTCAGAATTCCCAGTTGTAACAGAGGGGTTGAAGCATCAGTAGGGCTCAAATTCACCAAACTTTATGGAGTGTAACACATTTATCCTGAGCCCCATGAGATCAACAGGCACGTATCTGCATTGAGCATCTCTAGGAATCACCCATCCAGCCACAGACTAGGAAATCCTAACCAAATTTTAAACACCAAGATGTTAAATATGTGATATATAACCCTTCCCTTGCAGAAAGAGGCTGCAGTCTCAGGAAACTCTGGGTCTGAAGTCAGGAAATAAAGGTGCAACATTTACTTAGTAATCCAGCATCTCACTTCTGCAGCTCTGAGATCATCTGCAGGGGTGTGGGCAGTGGTGTGGACGGTGGTAGGGACAGTGGTAGTAGTGGAAATGGGTTCTGGTACAACTGCAATAGAAAAAAATATAATCACAAACTTGTTTTAAAACGTGCAAATTTCTCCAGTAGTACTGCAAGCAACTAGAAGCACATGGAGGCCCGTGTGTGCAGGTCTGTCTGAAAGCAGAATCACCAGACAGGAAAATTCAGCTGTTCAGACGATGACTGTGCCAGGCAGCAGCCATGCAGTTCTTCCCCAAACTGCCCCGGCTGCTGAGCCTCCCCCACAGCAGCCCTGGGTCAGGACATCACCTCAGTCAGCGACACTGCAGCGAAGGAAATCCCTTAAAAAATCAAATACCTGGAGCTGGATTGGAGGAAGAGCCTCCCATTCTCTCAGAGCATTAACTGACAGGGAGGGAAGCTGAAAGAAAGGGGAGAGAGTTATATTTATATACACACATGAGCAAAACAAACCTGTCACCCTCTTCTAACTCAAGAGACTTCATTTAGTTTTTATCCATTTCTTTGAAATTTTATGAAAGTGGCACAAAGCCACTCAAACCTGGCAGTTCCTCAGCATCAACCCCTTCCCTGTATCTTGTTCCTGCACACACGAGTTCACTGCTCCCTGGTGGGCACAGAGCCTTCTCCACCCAAAAAATGGAGGATATTTAATAACTAAAAAGCACCTACAGGGTTATTTTTGCAGCAGCTAAAACCATATGAACATGTTCAGAATCAGAACCAAAAGTTCCTCCCTTGATGTTTTTGACTTGAATTGACTTTTCCCACCAAAGCAGGAACAGTAACTTTCTTCTCAGATTGGGGGGTGGAATCTTAAAGATAGGGATTCTTAAAGATATTTTACTACAATGGTGGCATTTCTCACCACACGCTCTGCAAACTTCATGTTGTGAATAATGTGAAAATATTACAACAACATGAAAATAAACACCCTGTTCTCTGCTGCTGCCACTTTTCCTACTGTCTCCCATGGTTGCCCACATTCCAGAGGAGTCAAACCATGAAACCTCCCAGTTTCCCACAGCAAACCTCACGGGGTGCTGTGTTTGCAATAACAAAATGAACAAGAAATGATACAGCTCTCTCTTACCTCCCACCATGGAAGCGCTGCTGGAAAACTCCCCAAGTGTCAGCACACCAGTTTAACCACTTGCTTTGTGAGAAGAATCTGTCACACCACTTAAAAGCTCAAATGTCAATCAGATGTGAGCTTACACAATTGTGGAAGTTAAGCAACTTCACTTTTTCATTTAAATCGACAAAAAACAGGAAACCATGTAAGACACCTGCATTCTCTGGAACTGTTAATCTAAAAAAAGTAAGGCAGCTTCAGCTTAGGTTGGCTTGAAGTAAGGTTCTTGCCTCTGAAGAGCACCATTTTGGTGAACTGGTGTACTGAAAAGTGGAGAAAACCGTGTTTCTTATAACCCCACTGAGAAACGGGATTGCAGGCACCCCCCAGTCTGCCCACTTGGGTTTATGGACTACAAAAATCACATCCCAGCACACACAGCAGTTTATTCGTGTGTGTGCTTTGCTGGGATTTTTAACAAATTCCTTCAGGGAAAAGCCTCCTATAAAAAGAAAATGAAGAGAGGAAAAACCCCTGAATAAACTTACCCATTTCTCTCCCTGTTTTAAACTGAGGACTCACACATCAGCCCAGGCCATGTTTTTCAGGAGCTTTTGACACATTTCCTGCCCAATCACTCTTTTCCCAGAACCCACTCTCAACACTACACGAGGCTTTACGGTGAAAGGGGGTTTCCAGCTCCTTAGGAAACAAGGACATTCACTCAGAGCCCCTCCAAGCACAGGGCCAGGAGAATGGGAGCACAAATCATCCTGACTTTAGAACATATGTACAAGGACAGCAGGTATCTGGGGTTGTTATCACACAGAATTCTAACACAGGGATCGGTTTTAGCACCAGAATTTTTCTCTGTGAAGTTCTGTATCTCTGGAAGTGTCCATGACCAAACAAGGAATCCAACAGGATCTCACACACCGTGGTTTCAACTCATCCCCCACCATAAACCAGCTGCAGTGGTTGGTGTGACCATGCAGTGACTTCAGTGAAAGACAACAGAGGGGTTTTTTTTGTCTGTTTAATGATATTTTAGAGTCATACAGTTTCCAACAGTAGGTATTGGGACACGTCAGTGGGCTCAGACTGCTCGCACAGCTGCTTGGGCGCTCTTGGACAGCGCCTTCAGGTCCAGGATGCACTTGGCAACACTCTCCTTCTGCTGCAAGAGACAGGAAACAGCCTTCAGAGGACATTTCAACACGCAAAATAGACATTTAAGTGCATTTTAGATAAAGCCTTTTAGACCTATAAGTTACTGATTAAGAGGGAGGCAACTATAGCTCATGAAGTCAGTGACTGACAATAAAGCACAGATTCATGGAATCCCAGAAGGTTTGGGTTGGAAGGGACCTCAAGGCTCATCCAGTCCCACTGGATAGTGGCCTGCCCTTCCACTATCCCAGGTTACCCGTCACCTCCTGAGCCAGGAGCGCTGAACAGCAAATCTTTGTGCAGGCTAAAATGTAAAGCAGCTAAGACCCAGCAAGTACCTGCTGAGGTGTGATGCTCTGAATCACGTTCTTCTCCACCCACTGGATCATGTAGTCCTGCTCTTTCTGCCGCTTCAGGGTCTGCATGGCCACCTGGTAGTCCAGCCTCTTCTTCACCTCGTTGTACACCATCAGTAACCGCTCCCGGTAGTTGGCTTCCAGCAGCATTGCAATGTTGTTCTGCACAGGGAAGGAAACAGCTTCATGTCTGGCAGGAGCCCCACGCAGCAGCAGAACACGTCAGGAGTCCCAGGACCCCAGCAGGGCAGGCTGCCCTGGGGCTGAGCAGCAGAGCTGCCCTGGGGCCGAGCAGCCTGCCCCGCTCACCCGCTTGGCATCAAAGAGGAAACTGTGGCCTTCCGCCCTCCACTGCTCCTTCTTCTCCTCCTCGATGGCCGTCTGCAGGGTCTGGATAGCCTCGTTCTTCATGGCTACTGCTGTGGCCAATTTCTCCTGAAACAAGGAAAGAACTCCACACTTCAGGATCACAGTCAGGTGCAAGGAAAACAAGTGATCCACAATTAGTTCTGAAATGCTGCGTTAAGCTGTGAGAAATGTCTGTCGACTGCCCAGTGCCAGGGCTGAGGTCAAGCTGTGGTGAGAGAAGAATGAAGGTTCACGGTCAGTCATGGAATCCCAGACTGGTTTGGGCTGGGAGGGACCTGAAGCTCATCCAGTGCCACCCCTGCCATGGGCAGGGACACCTTCCACTGTCCCAGGCTGCTCCAAGCCCTGTCCAGCCTGGCCTTGGGCACTGCCAGGGATCCAGGGGCAGCCACAGCTGCTCTGGGCACCCTGTGCCAGGGCCTCCCCACCCTCACAGGGAACAATTCCTTCCCAACATCCCACCTAACCCTGCTCTCTGCCACTTTGAAGCCATTTGTACTTTAACAAAACCATTCCTTACTAACAACTGCAAAGTCCAATTACAGTTCCTTTGTTACCTCGTTAAGTTTGTCAGCAAAAGCGGCGACATCAGCCCCAAACTTCTTGATGGCATAAACGATGACTGTCAATATGCAGGCAGCTGCTGCTGTCTCGTGGTTAACAACGTAGATCTCCTTGGAGAGAAGGTAAAGCAGGAGGCCAGTGCCCAACATGTAGGGCCCTACAGAAAGAATGAAGCAGCATCATCTGTATAAAGCATAAAGAGGCTCAATAAACCCAAATTCCTAAGAGGGAGCTAATTTAAAGGCTCACAAGATCAGGAAGAAGTGCTCTATTTCACCAGGACAAGCAGTCACAAAAAGCAGTCACAACTCCACCTGGGAAAGGTGCCACAAGGAATCTCACCAGAAATGGAAGCAACTTGCACCTGACATGGGACCTGCTGCTGCTGCTCATTCAGAAATATGCAGAATTCCCTGTTTAAATGTTTTAAGGACCAGCAGGCAATTAGATCTTCCTATAAAATCAAGTTAATGGAATTCTTTCAACCATTAGGTGTCTAACTTTAGAGCCAGCAGTCCTGGATTGGTTTGTTCTTCACAACCTGCACATGCAAAATACTCATTTTCACTAATATTTTACCTTTTCAGCAGCCAGAACTGGTGGACAAAACCACCTAAGCACAGCTAAAAACAGTAAAACTCTGTATTAACCTGTAACTCCTGTTTTAGGATAGAGAAACTGGAAAAACTCCTCAGGGATCAAACCATGCCGAACTTCTCCTCCCTTCTCAGGCAGAGGCGGCACAGGAGCCAAACTCTGCTGAGTTGTGTGCAGCGGTCTTGTGGTGTGCAACACCCTGTGAACAAGGAGAACGTTGCAATTATTAATCTTATTAAAAAATAGACAGAAATAGACTCAAAACCACCCTTAGATGAGGCTCAAGCACATTTCCAATTAAATAAGTAGGTAACAGGTGCCCAGAGAAGCTGTGGCTGCCCCATCCCTGGCAGTGTCCAAGGCCAGGCTGGACCTGCTCTGGTGGAAGGCGTCCCTGCCCACGGCAGGCGGTGGAACTGGAGGAGCTTTAAGGTCCCTTCCCACCCAAACCATTCCGCGATTCGAAGAAGGTGGCATTTACTGGACACACCTCCTTTCAGGAAGTGGGTGGGACTAGATAACCTCCAGAAGTTCCTCCCCACCGTCCCTATTTTATACTCCTACAAGATGAATGAGGAAAATAAGATACAAAACCCTAGAATAACGCTGTTTAAGCACGAATCCCGGCCGGTTTCCTAGGGGCACCCCCGGTACTCACCCCACGGCGACGGGCCGCGGCAGCGCCCTCAGCGCGGCGGGGGCTGAGGGGACAAGAGGGCAGAGAGCGCGTCAGGGCAGAGCTCAGCCAGCACCCCCACCCGCCACCCCCGCTCCCCCCGGGGAAGCGGCGCTCCCCGCGGCTCACCGGCGCGCAGGACGAGGCGGGAGAGCATGGCGGGCCGGGGAAGGGCCGGGGAGGCGCCGTGAGGAGC
>VWZT01008892.1:411358-423191 GCA_013397055.1 Pachycephala philippinensis
CTCGGGCGCTCCCCGGGGCTGCCCGCGCCGCTCCCCGCGCCTCCCCTCGTGTCTCTCCCGCAGACGGGGCCCTGCTGCTGGGCGCCTCCGGGCTGAACGGGCGCTGCTGGACCGGCTCGCTGTGGGTGTTCGCGGAGCCCCGGCGCGCCCCCAGCGAGGGCTTCTGCACCGCCGGCGTGCAGACCGAGGCGGGGGGCGCCGCCCTGGGCTGGGTGGGTGGCAGGGGCATCNTCCTGGTGGCCTCCGACTCCGGTAAGCAGTGGGGATCTCCTTCATCCTTCACTGGGGTGTGCCTGTCCCCTCTCCGCTGAGGTGGGTGGCGGTGGCATCCCCTCTGCTGGGCTGGGTGTCCCCCATTCCCCTCCTCTAAACTGCGTGATCCCCTCCCCATCCCATAGGCGGGTGTCCCTTTCACTGAGGGGGGTGTCCCCCTGCATCCCCCAGGTGCTGTGGAGCTGTGGGAGCTGGAGGAGAACGAGAGCCTCATCGTGAACAAGTTCTGTAAATACGAGCACGATGACATCGTGACATCGGTGTCGGTCCTGGCCGGCAGCACCCAGGCTGTCAGCGGGGGCAGGGATTTCTGGTGAGTGGCCCCAGCCTGGCAGCCGTGTGCCTGGGCTGTGCTGGCAGCTCACTGCGCGCTCTTGTCCGCAGCGTCAAGGTCTGGGACATCCCGGAGCAAACGGTGCTGCACTCCTACAGAGGTGAGTTCCAACCCACCCCTCTCTCTCCTTTTTGTAGCCCCCTTTATGTCCCACTTTGGTCCTTTCCCCCCTTGCCTGGCTCCCTCAAGTTCGGGGGTGTCACAAGGACTTGTGGCCATGGTTGCATTGGGCAGCCCATCACTTTGGTAGGAGGCAGCTGGCGGCTGCTGAGCAGAAGTTATCTGGCATAAACTATTCTTTGTATAACTGCTGTGTCTCTGGAGGTCCTTGGGAGTATGCGGGAAAGTTAGATACAATCTTTGAGGCTCTTTATCCTTTTGTGCTTTTGGTAGCTCACTCCGCTGCAGTGACATGTGTGGCTTCCTGTCCTGGTAAGGACACTGTGTTCCTGTCCTGTGCTGAGGTAAAGCTCACTCTATTGTCTAAATCTACCCCATAAAAATGAGGTTTAACTTTAGGTATTTACAGTTTAATGCACTTAGAAACCACCTCTTGTGTTGCAACCTGCCTACCTGTGTTATTGCAGTGTTCCAGTCTGATAAATTTATAATTAGTTCACTAAGCTGATTCCTACAGGTTTGTATCAAATTTTGGGAGCTCCTAGTTCTGTCCTGGGGATGACTGAAGGCTGCACTTAATGACAGCACCATTTTAACCCAGAGGAAGAGGCAGGGTCATTTTGCCTGTGAGTCAGCAGTGAATCTGAGTTTATGCCACAAAGAAATTGTAAAATTCTTCTCATTCCTTTTGGATTTATAGGACAACAGAACTTTACTCTGGGACACCAGATGCCCCAAACCAGCTACCCGAATTGGTATGTCTCTTTGTGCAGTCGCTGCTTCTGCATGAGTTTGTGTTGGAAGAAATAAATTATTTTATGTCTGACTTCTAAGTCTAACTCCAAACTAGTGAGGTGCCTGTTAAAACCTAAGGAGGTCTAACACTGTCACAGATAATAAGCTTAAAACACTTATTTTGATGCAGTAGCAGTGCTAAATGAGACAGAGCAGGAATATCTTTGTCCTGCCTCCTTCCACACTGACCCTAGTTTCTTCCCTCGCAGTTTGCAGTGCCTGTAATTACCTCCCTACCTCAGTCATGTGGCATCCACAGAAAAGTGACATCTTTGTCTTGGGTAAGAATCTGGGCTCTCAGCAGGCAAATCAAGGTCATTATTTGCACAGGACAGTTTTTGCCGGTAACTGCTTTCCCCCTCTCTCCAGGTGATGAAAGTGGAACAGTTGCACTGGTGGACACAAAGAATCCTGACTCTGCCCTCAGCGCTGCCGTGCACACCCGAGGCATCACGGGCTTTGCTTTCTCTGCACACAGGTACAGAACAGGAACTGCATCCCCTTAACAGCCGTAGTTATTTTTGAGTAAAACCCATGAGAGTGCCAGTTTTGGTCGTCTTATCAAGGAGATTGTAGCAAAGAATAGAGTAAATCAAACAACGTCTCACTTCTGGCTGTGTGAATGTCCAGGCAAGAATTCTGCAGTTCCAGAATTACTGACCCACACACTGGGGGGGATTTTTCTAATTACAACCACCTCTGATTAAAAAAGGATCACTTGCTTTTGGACTCTGATAGATTATTCCCACTCAGTACACTGGCACCCTGCCCAATGCTGATGAAAACATTTTTGTAAGATTTTCTGTGAGTTAATTTGCTGTACCTGGGTCAGGATCACTAAGATTCCTGCTTTTCATGAGTTCATCCCCAAAAATGCTTGTATTTGATTGTTCTAACTGTGCTCTCATCTCTCTCTAGTTCACCCTTACTGGCTTCAATCAGTGAAGACTGTTCAGTTGCTGTTCTTGACTCAGACCTCTCAGAGGTGTAAGTACAGACAGAATGTACTCACTGCTCTTGTCTTCTTGTCTTCTCGAGTTAATTATTAATACACAAAACACAGACTGGTTTGGGGTGGAAGGGTCCTTAAAGATCATTCATCCCACCCCCTGCCATGGGCAGGGGCACCTTCCCCTATCCCAGGTTGCTCCAAGCCCCGTCCAACCTGGCCTTGGACACTTCCAGGGGTGGGGCAGCCACAGCTGCTCTGGGCACCCTGGAGGTGAAAATTTTCCTAAGTAGAGGAGCATCATCCTAACAAAGCAGCAGTTAGGGGTTGCACAAGCCCATACTCTCAGTGCTTGATGGCTAATGGAGTGTTGATGTTTTCCAGGTTCAGAAACCGTTCTCATCGAGACTTTGTAAAAGGCTTGTCCTGGTCTCCTTCAGATGATGCCTTGCTCACTACAGTTGGATGGGATCATCAGGTTTTACATCACACTGTCCCCATACCAGCTGGTGAAGCTTCTGGAATCAACTGTGTAAAAGAATAGTTTTATAAACTCGTGGTCCAAGTTCCTTCCTGGCATCACTTTGGTTCTGCTGAAGTCGCAGGTGTGTGAACTGGAGTGGGGATGGTCTGTTGTCTGCCTCGAAGCTTGTGGCTAAGAAGGTTCCTGTAGTAATTTTGAGTTAGGCATAAGTTAGTTACAAACCAAGCTTTACCCTCTCCTCAGGAGTGGCTTCTGCTGTAATAAAAGACTTCGGTTTTACCCAGAAAAAAATTGACTTCAGGCACAGAGGAGACCTGGAGAGACAGGGAATTAGGTGTAATGAAAAAAGAAATAAAGTCAAAAAGACTGGATTCCTTCCTCAATTCTCCAGACTACCCATGGAATTAATAGAAGCTTTTGGGGGAGGTTAGCAACACACCTCTTGTTGGGTAGATGTGAGAGCCTGACCCTTGAGCAAGTTCTTTGCTCTGTAGATGAGGTGGAATGAAAAGACCTGTTGGGATTCAAGGACTGGAAGGGTTCCAGTGTTGTCTTTGATGCAGCACGTGGCTCAGAGGGTCGGGTCTCGGTAGCAGTGTGGAGCCTCTGGTGAGCACTGGTTGTGCACTGGTGTAAAACAGTGTTTGGTGTCAGGATGTGAAATGAGGATCCCAGCTGGAGCCCTGTAATTGAACACCTTTGGGATGGTGCTGGGATCCTGGGATGCCCGGCACGTGCTTGGCCCCAAGGCCACCTGAGGGGACTACCAGAGGCTGGAAGCCAAGAGGGAGTGGGAGCTGTGCTCTTTGACACCACGTTTCATCTCCTCTGTGCTGGAGGCAACTTACTCAAGGATAGGACCTGTGAGTGAAGGGTTTATGTGAGGGAAAAACTGGACTAAGGACTTCAGTTGTCATTTGCTTGCTCCTGTACCAGACCCTGCTTAGTGATAAGCCAGATCCATGCACTTGTGACGAGTGACTTCTTGTGCTGGCAACTGAGGGGACAGGACATTGCCCTACTCCTCAAAACAGACTCCACGGAACCCTGAGAGGTGTTTTGTCAAATACCACATACATTTCTAACTCAGCTGTTTCCCTGGAACGTATTTACCTGGAAAAAGTCATTGCTCTGCATGCGTTGCTGCTGCTCTAGATACGGCTTGGTCTGGCCTAGTATTTCCTAGACAGAATTAAGCAAATCCTGACTGATGAAACAAAAATACTGTTGAAATGAATGTTACCCCGATTCTTTAGCATGATAGTAGCACTTAAATGTACACTGCTTCCAGTTCTTACCTCTGCATACACATAGGTTTAGTTGTGCAAAGCCCACAATTAATTTTTAGGCAGACTAAGCTTTCCCAGGCTCTGTACTTTTCTCATTTACTCTCTGTAAACCTCGCTGCTTTTTAAATTCCCATGTCATACAGGTGTTCACAGAGCAACTTCCTGTTCTAGAGCAGTGTATGGCAAGAAACGGTAAATGATGATAAAAACTGACACATTTCCTCAGAAATACCCCTTGAACCACAACGTTCCCTGTTAGGGACCTCTGATGCTGTACTGAAAAAGGTCTTGTGCTGGTTCTGAAAAAGTTGTCTTGGAAGATGGTTTTCATTTGTAACTGGGTTTAAGTTTCAGTGGGCCACTTCTGTAGCACTAAAGAGCCAGCTGAGATCATCCACACAGTTAAAGTTGTGATTTCAGTCCCTGATATTAAAACTGTTCTTAAATAAATGTTCATGGTATTCCTGTTCAATGCCAAGGTACTACAGTTCTTCAGCCCTAGTGCAAGGCAGGCTCTGGGTCCTGCTGCTTTTCAGGAAGCTCTTCTTTCCAAAACTCTGAACTTGGGTTTGCATCATGCACAGCTAAAAAGAAAAGTTCAGATGTCAGACATTAAACCACATTAAGTTCCTCATCTTGCCACACCTAAGCAAAACACACCAGTCCATGGCAAAAGACTGGTGGTGGATGGTGAAGCCTGTAGGGACAGCAGGTCAGGGGTGATGTATTGAGGCTGTTTTTACAATTAAAGACTAAAAACACCTCAATGCCTCAGCACCTGGCAGATGTTTGTTGTGCCACAGGATGGCAGCAGCTGCCCTTGACAAGGGCAAGGCAGCACCACCCCAACTCTGCACATTGCCTTAAACACTCTGCTTTTGGGGTTTGCAGCACTTGCACTTGGGGTTTTTTCACTCTGATACGGGAAGCACGGAAGAGCAGCAGCTCAGGAGTCACTCCTGGGGTGCAGCTTGGCTCAGAGCTGCTGTCCCAGGGCTGCAGTGAAGTCACACGGAGCCGTGGGCAGCGTGGAGGAAACACCAGCGATCCCACATCAATCCTGCTGCCTTTGCAGCTCTCTGCCAAGGAATGGAGGGAATTCTGTGGGGTTTGTGGCCTGCCCAGCTGTGCCTGCACCACACGCCAGTCAGGTTTGGGGACGCTCGTGTACACCCACTGTGGCTGCAGCAAAAGCTTCGAGGCACACATTGCACCCGTTCCCTCCCTCACACAGAGCCTGCTGCTGGAGCCAGAGCTGGATGAAGGAGGTGAGAATGCAAATCAGTCTAATTTTGAGTGAAGAGAAGCCACTGCAGACAAGCCTTTTATGTTGCTGCTTGTGTTGCTCACACTGCGCTTGCAGTTTTGGGCACAACATTCGAGTTGGGACTTGCAGCAAGTAGGAGAGTTTCGTCCCTAACGCAGCTCCAGCCCAAGAACTATTTATAGCAGCTGCAGCAGCTCCTCTGCCAGCCTGCCCAACCAGCCGGCTGTGAGTGACAGCTCTTGGGGCTCAGCTGCCCCTTCATGCCTTCACTGGGCTTCTAAAAACACCAAAATGGCCACAGGCTTTGGATCAACTGCTCAGAGGAACTGGACCAAGCCCTGGGTAAGCTGAGATTCAAACCCCTGCTGAGCTACATTTTCCCATCCTTGCAAGGGCATGCAAACCTCACTCCTCCAGCAGACAGACCACGTAAGCAACACGAAAAAAATTCAGACCACACATGTAATAAAACAATACATCCAGAAATGTTTAATGCAAGAAGGTTGGTGTTCAATGGCACTCATAAATAAGAGACTTTGTTCAATACTTTACAGCTAATGCTCTGTTACACTCCCCGAGCAGGAACTTGTGAGGAAGAGGCAGCTGCAGGGGATAATTTAAGTTGTATCATGACTTGAATGACCACACTGCATCACAGAGGGTGAAGTGAGAGTAATTCCATGCTCAGGCTTCAGGATTGCTGTCAGCTCTGGGCCGAGGCAGGTTGCTTTGCTCCATTAATACCCCTTAGTTTTGTTTCTTCTTACTCTGTTGCTAAATTTCTATAGTGAAAGAGCTGGGAGGAGCAGAAACAGGAATCCAAGGACAGTTTATCCACATACCTGACCTGCCCTAGGAAGAGGGAGCTCTTCCCCATCCCTGCAGTCCTCACTCCCTGAGAGATTTAACTCTGTCCCCAAGTGCTTTGGCTGCCAACAATTTGACAGTGGTTCCTTTGTCACAATGGCCCCAGAATCAATGCTGAGTTGTTACTGAAATACCAGAATTTGCTGAATGCATTCAAAAGAAGCAGGGATAGTCCAAAGTGTTTAAAGAATAGAAGTGTTCCACTGGTGCAAACCTGCATGCTAACCAGTCCTACTACTGGGAGCAGAGTCCAGCCCGAGTTAGTGACAGCTCAGGCCCCTGTGCAGTCCCAGAAAGGTGTTCTTGAATGAATAATGGCTATTTTATAAAGCTGACTTATGTTATCATGCTTTTGATGCTAAATTAAAACAAACATATCTGCTAGAAATGAGACACTCCATGGTGTCTAAGACTACACGTGAATTGTGTGTCTGGGTGAAGTAGTAAATGTGACATTCAAAGCAAGTGCCACCATGGGAGTGTCACATTTTTCTCTAAAAAGAAAAAAGTTTGTGTTGGGGAGATTCCAATTTTTGAGGTGGAAAATTGCACACACCCCCTGCCCTCGCCACTTCTGGGCAAAGTCAATATCAAAAGCTGAAATCACCCACCCAGCCTTAAAATGGTTTTTGAGAGCTCATTTGCAATTATAGCTTATTATTTTGAAAAAAAGTAAGTTGCAATGTTATCAAAGAGACTTCTTTGTTCGCTTTCAAGTTAAACTGGTGAAACTTCATCCAATACTAAAACATGACCCTGAAACCCCTTAAAGAGGATCACGGATTTACTTCCACAGATTAATAAGAATTCTCAAGATGCTCCTTGCATGGAGAAAATTCCGTGTTTTGGGGCAGGTGGTATTCCACACGACACTTGGCACACTTAAATATCCTTATAGTTACTCCTTAGTCACTTTTCTCCATAAATATTTTTTTAAAACCAACACCCAGATATTTAAAGCCTATTATTTCAATATTGGCTGGGGTGAGCAATGGAAACCTTCCAAGTCACTGCGACTTACTGGCATAAAAATGCCCTTTGAATTAGCTATTAGACTGATTATTTTATTTGCATTTTCATTTTATTCACAGCAAAGTAAAGTTCAGAATACTTTAAAGCTGCTGAAATATCTGAAAGGGCTGTTAAATTATTAGGTAAAGCTGGAAATAACACAAAACACAGAATGTCAATGACGTGACACAAGTATCAAGATAACTTTTGAGAATTCCACCATGAAGGAAGATTTATCCCTGATTTTGAGCTGAATTGTAGAGCAAGATCTGCTTGCAGGCCACGTCCAGGTGTGTGCAAGGCAGGGTAAGCTGGAGTGGAACCAGTGGTATTTATAGCATTGAAAATAGAAAGTGCTTTCCATAAAAATAGACTAATGTCTCAAAGTGCTTTTAGTTTGTCAGTGATTAGAAAATATTCTCTACAAGTTTTTACAGCTATCTTACAGTGATTTTCAGCAAGTTTACCTAGGAGGAAGATTCTCTATTTGTAGTTTCAGGACATTGGCTATTCACAACTCAGGTCAGCTGTCCTGAGACCCCACGGCTCACTCTGGGGGCTGAAACCCTCTCTAAGGCTGCTCACACCTCCCACCCCGCCACAGCCACCCCCAGCTGCTCAGAGGCACCCGCGGGAAGCAGGGACACGTCTGCACATCCAGCACCTGGAAAAGCACCGGGGGAAACAGCGGGAGCCAGCTCCCTCCGGGGTGTCACTGCAGACACCCCACACACCACAGGATAAACACAGCCACGCTGCAATTGAGCTTCTCGGCCCCCAGATCAGACAAATGGAAGCCAAGTCTGA
Source organism: Pachycephala philippinensis (assembly GCA_013397055.1). Classification (NCBI taxonomy): domain Eukaryota; kingdom Metazoa; phylum Chordata; class Aves; order Passeriformes; genus Pachycephala; species Pachycephala philippinensis. Next base: position 419,555 of record VWZT01008892.1, read on the forward strand.
TAGAACAGTTTATAAGGACACTGGGGGGCTCACATGGGTGTGAAGTGGCAAGAGACCCCTCGAGGGGAGCACCAGCAGCACAGCACCTTGGCGAGTCGCTGGCACCCACCAGCCAAAGGAAAAGGATTGCTCCATGTTCCACGTCTCCAAAGTGCTTTACAGCCATCCAGCCAGGCCTCACAGCCTCCTTCCACGAGGAATAATTACCAACAGAAGCATTTACAGTGACCAAAAGGCACAGCAAAGCAAGGCCCCTGCTCCCCAAGCGGCTCCTGGAGAAGGGGTCAGAGCCCGGCTCAGCAGGACAGGCACTGCCTGCCCGGGGCTGGGTTTAAGGCGTGATCGATTTGCTCCAGACCCCTGAAGGACAGAAAGGGTCAGGATCTAGGCATCCGAAACTCTCCTCCTATCCCACTGGTCTCACATTCCTATTTTAATCCCTGACATTTACCTATACACTGCTTCACTTCCATTGTGCACATCTCCGAGTTGGTTTCTCCCCACTCCCAAACATGCTGGAGTTAAACCAATTAAAAAACCAAACTGAAATCAATCTTTCCAGTGGTGATGCTCTTTAAAGAGAGCTAAAGATGCTCTTTGGCTTTCCTAGACGGCCTATCAGGCTGCAATTCTGAAAATAATCCAGGAGGGAAAATGGGAAAAAGGGAAACCATATTAGCTCACGTAACAAGGCAGTGGCCTGCCCTCCGCAGTAACTACTCTCCATGACAGTCATTTGAGAAAAGTCCAAGTCTCGGGCTCATCCCCCACCTTCTCCATCAGCAGTTTCAAGCAGTGCGTTTTCAGGCTGGGTTGGGACCGTCCCTGGTGCCCGTGGAGAAGGAAAGGACCAACCCAGGCACCCTCTCGCCCCTTCCCAGCCGGACGCCGGCGGGGCAGCCCGAGGTCCGGCCTACCGGTGGCTCTGGTAGGCGTAGGAGATGGGCTGGCGAGTCCCGGGCCTGACCGTGAAGGTGTTGGTGGGTCCCCCGAAATGCGAGGTGCTGTGGGCAGGCCTGGAGGGGAAACAGAGGGGAGGTCACCGAAAGCCCAGGCAAACCCTGGTGTTCAGTCAGCATTGCAATGATGGGTTTTATTGCTTCATGTCCCCACTCAGCGAGGTGGGGAGGGGAGGGAGATGGGCACCAGGGTCACAGCTGGCACCAGGGAGCAGCCATGGAGCAGTCACTGCCCTTGGGCAGCAGCAGGAGGAGCGGGGAGTGAGCACGAGCCAAGGGCAGCGACTTCACCGGAGCCCTGGTGCTGCTCTGGGGCCATTAGGGACAGCGAGGACAGGAGGGGTCAGCTCGGGCGACACGTACCTGCTGGCTGTCAGCGCGCTGGCGGCAGAGAAGTCCCCATTCTGCCCCTTGTACTTGGCCTCAGCCCCGGAGCCGCCGTACGGGGCTTTCCCAGCAGCATCCGCCGACGGCCGCCTGCCCTGGGCGCTCGAGGGGCCGTTCCTGTGGGCAGAGCCCAGGCGGCGAGACCCCTCCCCGGCCGAGGAGCTGAACCCCCCGGGGCCGTAGGAGGAGAGGGTGCCCGAGGCCCGGGGGGCTGCGGCTGCCCAGGGGTAGGAGCTGTCGGGCTCCGACATGTACAGGCGCTTCTTGATCAGCGGGCGTGGGTTGGGGCCGTGGCTGGGGAAACTCGTGGAGCTGCTGTAATCCGGGTACTGGGGCGTGAAGTCGCCGTTCCTCCAGCTCTTCTCCAAGGGCAGCGGAGCTGCTGGCTCCTGGTTGCCCCCGTAGCTGCGGCTGTAGCCAGACCACCTGAAATAGCGCGGCTCGCCCGAGCCCCGGCTGCTGTCAGGGACACTGGGGCACTTGCGATTCTCCTCCCGGCTTGGGAGGGGACCCTCGTCCACCTCGTTGCTGAATTCGGGAGGTGGGGGGATAATCCCAAAGTCCAGCGCCGCGTCCCCGTTCTCCTCCTCCCTGGGCGCTCCGTGGCGGGCCGGGCCGGGCTGGCTCGGCTGCCCCGAGTCCAGCAGCCCCCGGAGCAGGCTGGAGGCAGCGGCTCGCCGGGGCCCAGGGGGCTGTGCCTCGCCCGCTGCCCGCACGTCCCGGCCCTGCTCCGAGGAGCTGGAGAAAGAGGGGGGTTTGCTCCAGCCGGACCCCGCTGGACTGGCCGCAGATGGCCGAGGCACCACGGTGAAGGAGTAGGGCTTGGACTCGTGGCGGAAGAAGCTGGTGGAGGTGGTGTCCGACGAGGCACTGCTGAGTCTCAGGGGTGGCTTTGCCCTCGGTGCGGCCGCCCCGTCCCCGCCCTGGCGGCCCCGCTGGGCGCGCTGCCGGGCTGCCAGCAGCAGGGCCATGGGCGAGCCCCGCTCCACGCGCTCCCCTGTCACGGGGTGGATCAGCACCTCCTCCTGCCCCGCTCCCGAGCTGTCCGGGGGGCTCCTGGCTGAGCTCCCGGGGCAGGGGGGTTCAGATGAGCCCCGGGCAGGGGGCGGCTCGGCCGAGCTGGCCCCAGCCCGGTGCACTTTGTACTGGAAGACGGCCGAGCTGGGCTGTGGTGCCGGGCTCTGCGCAGGGGACACAGGGGGCGAGGCGGGGGTGGGAGCAGGGTGCTCCTCTGCTGGCCCCTGAGGTGGCTCTGGGGGGCTCACACTGCTGTTGAGGGTCCCAGGAGCAGGGCTCACGTCTTCTGTGGCCTTGCCAGCAGCAGGAGTGGGATGGTCCTTGCGATCTGTCTCATCCTTCTCCACAGCAGCCACCGGGGCTGGGAGCGGGCTGGGGACCGGTTTGGGCACCACTGAGTCACTCGTGTCAGGGGGGCTCTTCCTCAGGTCAGGGGGGCTCTTCCTCACCTGTGGGGTGCTGATGCCATTCTCCAGGCCCTGCTTCTGGCTGCTGAGCCCTGGAGCAGGTTTCCCCTCTTTCTTCAGGGACAGCACAGCCTCCAGCTCGTTCCTGATCGTCATCACACTGCGGGGCTGTGTGGCAGGGTTGCTCTCTGGGGTGGTGATGGCCGTGCTGGGAGAGCCCCCGCTGGTGCTGGGGAGGCTGCTGGGCACCTCCTTCTCCTCGCTGTCCCCTCCTTTGGATAACCCCGTGTCCTTCCTGGCGAGCTGGGGCTCACTGAGCGCTGGCTCACGGCTGCCAGCACGGCCGGTGCTGCTGTCCACGGGCTGGGGAGCACCTGGCCTCTCCAGCGGCCTCTCCTCCCGGCGCGGGGAGCGCAGCAGGGCTGAGAGCTCGTCCCGCAGCCTGTTCAGGTTGTTGGCATCCTTCCAGTCATCCTCACAGGTCGGGTAGTCCGGAGGAGGGAGATCCAGGTCGTTCGCAGTGAGAGGTTCAGATTTCGGAGGGGAGTCTCTCCTGGCTGTTTTCAGCTGGGGAACCTTCTCCCCCTCGGAGCCCGGCAGTGGGGACCGGTGGCCGGTGGCATTTGCCCCTTGCCTGAGCCCTGGGCCCGGCTTGGGGCTCAGTGGAGGGGGTGCAGCCGGCTTCCCAACGCCCTGTCTGAGCCCGGAATTCCTCTGCTCGGCTTCTCCCAGGCGCGCCTTGGCCGCGGGTCGGATGGTGAAGCAGGGCGGGAGGGGAGGCCGGGCGTGCGGCTGCCTGGGGACGGGCTCCTGCTGGCCGGGCTGGGCCTCCCGCGCCGGGACGGACGAGGGGCGCGCCGGGGCCGG
>VWZT01008892.1:431247-456950 GCA_013397055.1 Pachycephala philippinensis
GGCCCCGCAGGGCTCGCGGGGGACACTGACCGGTGCCACCCGCGCTGTCCGAGGTCACCTCCTGCGTGAAGATCCAGGGCGGGTTGGTGGCGAACAGGGACGCGGCGGTGGGGCTGGAGTGGCGCTTGCCGAAGAGGCGGCTGAAGGTGCCCTGCACCGAGTGCGGATGGTGCTTCTTCATCGCGGCCGAGCCGGGCGCTGCCGCCGCGCTCCCGCTCCCGGCCGGGCATCCCCGCCGCACCGCGGGACGGGGCCGAGCGGCTCCGGGGGGGCGGGGACGGTCCCAGCCGGTCCCACCCCCGGGCCCGCCCCCGCCAGGTGCCCGCAGTGCGAGCGCAGCGGGTTTGGGTTCGGCTTTGGGGGCGCGGAGTGCCCCGCGCTGCCGGGGACACGCGGGGATCAGCGCCGCGCGGCTGCTGGCCCTGCACGGGCACCCCCAAACCCCCCCTGTGCCCGGGACCTTCGTCCAAGCGCTCCTTGGAGAGCCTGGTCCAGTGCCCGGCCACCCTCTGGGTGAGGAGCCTTTCCCTAATACCCACCCCAAACCTCCTGAGCCAGCTCCGGCCGTTCCCTCGGTCCGAACCCTCGAGGGGTTTGATCTTTCTCCCTCTCCTTTGTTTCTGTGTCCGTTCCCCTTCTGCTGAGCCCCGGGTTCCCCGGCAAGGCCAGAAACCCCCGGTGAGACCGGGCTGCTCCGAGGGTCTGAGTGCTTTTGATGCAAAACCTTAAAGGCAGTGGGACTTGACCCCAAACCATTTCTAGTTTCAGGTACAAAAGCACATTTCTAGCACTGCTAACGATTTTTTGCACCATGCAAGTAAAAATAGAGTTAATGAGTAACATTGGATACTAATAAATGCAGGGAATTCTGGAGAACTTTAGACCCCAAATAGTTGTGAAAACATTAACTCTGAAACACAGCTCCCAGCTTCAGGTTAAGGTCTTATATCTCTTTCTATCTCTACCACATTTTGAGAGTGAAAACAATATAGATTTATTTTTTCAGTGATAAATATCACTTATCTAATCACTTTGAAATGATGCTTTTCTTGTGAGAAGCATCTCTTTTTCTTTTTGCCTTACAGTACAAATTAGAGCAACACATTAAATCCCCTGTGAGGAATGGAAAATGAGCACTGTTATGATATTCCAAAGGGGAAGTCTAATCGTGGCACAGAATGTGTGGCAGCACTTAAATAAAGTGAATTATGAATGGGAAATGGGGAAGGAAAAGGAGAATTAAAATGTTCAAATTCACCCCCGTGGTTGTGGTAGAGGAGCTGTAATGATTTAAAGCGTTTTCCAGGGGGTTTAACATGGGCTGCGGCTCCATCCCGCTGGTCGGGTGCCTTTCCCCGGCCGGAGTGGGCAGCCCCGAAGCCGCTCCGGGAGCAGCGGGTGCCGCCGAAGGGGTGGCTTTGTGCCCTGCGCGAGCCCTGCAATTAGTGGGACTCTCCGACAGTTATCTTAAGTGCTGTTTGTGAGAGGAAACGCCGCTGCACCCAGACACCCGCCCTGGCACACAGCAGGGACCGGCCGCAGCGGGGCGGCGGGAGAAGGGATGGTCCTGCCGCGGGGAGAGAGGTGGTGGGATGGAAACTGGGAAACAGCAGAGCTGCAGCCAGCTCCGGGTGGGAAACCATCCTGCTGAGCTCCAGGCAGGATCACAGGATCGCAGGATCACAGGATCAATTCGGTTGGAAAAGAGCTCTGAGATCCCCCAGTCCAACCTGTGGCATGTAAAGAAAATTCCCTGGCACCTCTCGAAAGCAGAAGTCAGGTGGAATGAAGGACGCATCCCTGCTGGAAACACAAAGGACGCAGTGTCTCTATGAGACAGGCAAGACAAAAGTGCTCGCTGATATCCACAGACCTGGAGTGAACAAATGGAGCACGACACACAGAGAGGCAGTCATGGAAAAGGGAAGGAGAAAAAGAACTATTTTAAGAAGCGAAGCCAATAAAATCCCGTGGAATGAGAGAGCCTGGGCTCATGCACAAAGATGTCCCACAAAATCTCCTTACAGCAAGGAGACTTCAAAGGGGCTGCGGGGCTGCAGCGCTGCTCTGCGGGAGCAGAGGGGGTGATTCAGCTCCCTGACACTGCTCCGAGGAGTTCCTGAGCCCCGGGGCTGGGGGTGCCACAGCCCTGCCCCTGCCACCCCACCAACGATGCTCCTGCCTCACCCTGGGTGGTGAGCGCAGGAAAACATCACCCTCACAACATGAAGGGATTTTGAGGTGAATTTATTATCCCACTGAACACCAGCTGCTAAACAATTCTGCCAGGGCTCCTGTGCACACTCCCATTTGTTTGTTCCAGATGAAAGATGTTTGCTCTTTACCTTCCACCTCCCAGCAGAGCACAGACCTCCCCTCAGAAGGGCAGAAAAAGCTCAGGAGCAGCACGAGGAGCAGGCTGGGTGTGCTGCTGGGCACGGTGACTTCTGTGAAGTGCAAACTCCAGAGAAACAGGAATGTTGCCAGGTTTGGTGGCTTGGCTGTATTTTCAAGGAAGGACAGCTGTCACTCCCGAGTGATTGAGGCCACACAGCTAAAGGGACCGATGGGCTGGGCTGGGCACAAAGCTCAGGAAAGCGCTTGGAAGATCTCCAGCAGATTTTATGGCACAGAAATCGCCATGTGAGCACTGCTGTGATGTAACACACCGCAGTGTGAGGCTGCCTTTGATCCCAATACGGGTAAACACCCCAGAACAATCTGCTTTTGCATCAGGGTGAGGAGCTGCACCCTCAGATGTGGATCGTTCCCGCTGCACTCGCAGGTGTGAGGAGGGTTTGTGCAGCGAGGGCAGCTCCGGCCGGACCCGGAGGAGGGAAGAGGAACCCCCAGGTGTGCCTGCAGAGCAGCAAACGGCTCCCATGGACAGAGAACCAGCTTGTGCCCATGGGGACAGGGGGCCCATGCTGCAGCTGGGGCTGGCAGGGCCAGCAAGCGTCCTGCAGAGCCTGGCCGTGCTCCGGGCAGCAGGGGTGGGTCCTGGGGCAGGGTAAATCCTGGTCCCCTGCGCTCCTCGGCACCCTCTGCCCCGCCCAGCCCAGCCACCCCTGTGACACCCAGCACCGTGTGACACCCCCCTGTGACACCCAGCACCCTGTGACACCACCGTGGTCACAATGGCCCCGTGGTCACAATGACCCCGATGGCCCCGACAGGCAGCCACAGGGTCGGCAGTGCTGCCTCCTGCCTCCCGCCCTGACAGACCCACACGCCAGAGCCTCCACCACCAAGGAAACCTCACCGGTGGGTGCCCCAGGCTCACAGCTGGGCAGCAGGGACACGTCTCAGCACGTCCCCCTCCTGTGGGCTGCAGATCCTTGCCCTGAGGGTGACCAGCATGACAAAGTCCCGGTGATGTCAGTGTGATGCTTCATCCCATCCCTGCTGCGCAAATCCCGCTGCTGCCGTCAGCCGGCTTTGCCCCCGTGGTGCCGGGAGCTCAGAGCAAACCACACGTGGTAGTCCTCGGCTGGCTCCTGGGCTGGCTCCTGGGATGGCTCCAGGGGGACAGGCGTGGGGACAGTCCCTGAGCAGGGCCACAATGGGCAGCGCTGGTGGCTGGGCTCCAGCAGCTGCCCAGGGAGCTCCTGCCCGGGAAGCACCACTGAACCCTTCCTGCTTCCCTGACCACTGAGGCAGCCTTTCCCTGTGGCCCACCTGTGGGATTTGCTCTGACAGACATCAGTCAGTTTGGGAGGGATTAGGGATCTCTCTGCGTAGGAATGGGTGCAATAGGATTAGGTGGGACTCTTCATTCAGGCACGGAGCGCTGGCAGTGCCGTAAATAGCACCGGGTCCTTAAGCTGGTGCTTCCCCTCCACGGCAGGGATCACGCAAGCAGGTGCATTCCCCCGGGCAGGGAGGATGTTCCTGCAAACCTCCAGGTGCCCCAGAGGATGAGCAGGAACCGGGGGCAGCCGAGCCCCAGGGCAGGAGCAGAGCCTGAAGCTCAGCACGCCCTGGCTCAAAGCTCAGCACGCCCTGGCTCGGCCTCTGCCCGGCCCTGGAGTGGCTGTCAGGGCTCCAGCGCCCAGCCAGGCTTGCTCATCTTGGAGGCATCTACATGACTTAGCAATTGGGTTGCCAAGGCAGCTCCAGCCTCCCCTCCACGCCCCAAATGCAGGGGATTAATGACTTCAGTGCTCCTGCTGGGTGGGTGCAGAGGCATCACCACGGGTCGTGTGTGTACTTGTCTCTTCCAAAGTGAGAATGGCCGGGAGCCACCAGGGCACACGTGTGTGAAAACAGCAGTTTCTGAACAATCTGAGTCCGGAGCAGGGGTGCACAAGCCTCACTGAAACGGCAGTGGTGGTATAAAATCTGCTTTTGAGGAGTCAAAATCCCATTATTTTATCCCCTGGGGAAAAACGGACTGAGGTTTCCTTGTGGCAGCAACTGCTGAAATAACCCCTGTGTGCTGAGGTCCAGCCTTCCAGGCATTTGGCATCTGCCCTGGGGAAATGAGTGACAAAAAGACGTGGTGAACCTGTAGGGATCTGGTGATTCCCCTCCAAGGCTTTAAGGAGATTTCTAAACAATTTGTGGGCATTCCCCTCCTAATAGGTTTAGGAGCCAGGGACAGAAATAGCACCAAGTATGTCACGGAAAGCAGGAAACCTCTTTACGAGGTTAAAAATAAGCAAACAGCGAAGCGTTTATTTAGGACAGCCAGGAGTGGAGTGGCTAATTGCTGAGGGAAGAGCCAGTTTCCATTCGCACAGAGGTGTCGTCAATGAAGACGAGATAACTGAGTCATGCTTAGGTAACAGCAGCAGAAATATCTCTGCAGTCAGGCCCAGCCCTGCCGCAGCCGTGGGTCACAGGTCACCCCACGTGTGTCTTGGGGCTCATGTCCACCCTCCTCTGCAAAGGGTTCTTGCAAATGCTCAGGCCAAACGGGCTCTTTCCCTGGTCCTTGTGCCCATCACATTTCTGGGGGGAAAACCCACTTGGAGATTCACTGAGAGCAATTCCCAGAGCAGGAGGGGGCTAGGGGAGGTGTGGGGTCCCTGCAGAGGCACCCAGAGCTGCTGAGCTGGTGCTCTAAAGGGCAGTGTCAGGCTCTGCCATCACTGCTACGTCCTCCTGGGTCAGAGTGTGTTGGAGCATTTTCAGGGCAGGTTTGCCACGGCTGTGCTTTGGTGACAGCTTTACCAGGAGCGTGTGTTGCTGGCATTTGTCACTTGTAACTGAGAGTCAAGAGACAAGCAAGTCCTTTGTGTCTCACCATTTGTATTTCTCAGCATTCGGTTAAAGTCACTTCCATACTTCCAGAACATCATTTGAGTTTAAACTTGCTTTCTCTTTAAGGAGCACCTCAGATTTTTGGCTAAGGATGTGTAACCCTGACTCCTCAGTGCTTACACTGCCCTGACTGCCCTGGCAGGAGCTCCCCAGGCTCTCCTGCTGGGGATGGTGAAGGGTGGGGGCAATTGCCACACGTTTTTCTGGACATTTTACTCCACAGGTGCTAAAACACCAGAAGCCCCTGGCAAGGACCACACAAGACCCGAGGGAATGGAGAAGGCCAGAGCAATGCCAGAGATCACCAACACACCTCCCATGCCGAGGAACCGGCCGCCCCCCGCTCCTCCCCTGGGCTCTCGCTTTGCCCCGTTTGTTGCCCACACCGGGGGCCGTCCCCTCAGCTCCTTCGACTTCGTCTTCTACCGCCCGGAGCACTCCAACTCGCTGGCCCCCTTCTGCACGGCGCAGAAGCCGTTCTGCGGGGCCCGGTTCCGGGAGGACACCGACCACTGCCGCAGGAAGATCGACGTGGAGAACGCCAACCTCTCCAGGTGGAGATCCATGCACGGCAGGAAGCCATAGCTGAGAGCAGCACAGCCCGGGCAATAAAGCACTGAAAGAGCAGCTGGCGTGGCTCCAGTGTCCCATCGGCGTGTGAGCCACGGCCAGCGGCGAGCGCTGGGCCCGGGGTGGGTGGGGAGGCAGTGCCACTGCTCCCCAGAGAAATATGCAGTGTGGATTTTGCTCTAAAAACCTTGTCCAACTTGTCCTGCCATCCATTGCCCGCTGCACTGGGTGTCCCAGCGCAGGGCACTGAGTGAGTGCCACCCAGCCCAGCTCCTCCAGCCTCGGCACAGGCTGGGCTGGAGCTCAGGGCATCAATGGAGCTTCACCTTGCACAACAGGGACCTGGCAGTGAGCACAGAATTAGCACATCCAATTAGTGTTCCTCAGCTTAATTCCTTTTCCGTAAGTGTTTTACGATTGTGTAATGCTGCTTTTTTTAGTAGAGTTCTTCCTAATTCACTTCGGTGCAGAAGCAATACTGGGCTCTTTTACTTGTTAGGTAACTCCAGTAGTTAGATATGAACTAACATATCTATCCTATGTGTCTTATGGACAAACTCTCTGTGGGAGAGACCCAGGAGTCACATCCATTCATTTCTAGCCGAGGATCTGGCCCATGATGTTTTCTGAGGATATTTTATTCCCGAGTCCTTCTCAGAATGCTGTGTGTCAAAGTGAAAACAACACATTGGATTTGGTTGTATTTACGTGGAGAATTTTCACAGTAACCCATCATCAGTGAAAATTGAAGCTGCATTTAACTCCACTGGTGTGAGCTGGGTTTGTCACACAGCAGCCAGGACACACTCCTGGGATGAGCAGAGCGTGGGATAATTTTGAGGAAAAACCACTCAGTTAGCAGGACCAAGACTGGACACGGGACCCTGCAGCTGAGAGGAGAGGGCCCTTCCCCTTCCTGCTGTCTGCAATTAAAGCACTTAAACCTTTGCCATTCAAAGCAATTTTGTTTCTGTATTTGTCTCCTCACACCAGATTTACCCTCCTGGTGCATCTCTTCCAGGACTGCAGTGGCACTTCGCCCTCCCTGAATCCCAGGCTCTAGAGCCCTGGCAGAGGGAGGTGAAGGGAGAGCAAAAAGCAGTAACAGCACAGAGGATTCAGTGTGGTTTTCTTTCTTCTCACTCTGGTTCTGGTGCAAAAGTTGTTTCTCATGTGACACCAGCCCCCCCCCAACCAATAAATGAAGTGGATTAAGAGATTAGCTCATCATAGAGAAAATTCCACCCTCCTAATCTCCTGCTGGGCCTGTAATCTGCAAGACTTCCCCATTTTACCTCTTTGCTATTTTAACCCTGAACTCTTAATGCCTGGCAGGAGCCCAGCACCCCCCGAGCCTCATTGGCTGGAGAGGGATTTGCTGGGTGCTTAAATGTCACCTTCCTGTCCAAAGAGGGTTTTGTGCTTTTGGCTTTTCCCGGGAAGAGGAGTGTGTCCATCGCCACCACGGGCTCCGTACAGCACCGGGCACTTTGGGTTTTCCTGATGCCCTGACCCCTGCAGCACCGGGGACGTCTGGACTTGGAAGGCAAGAAGCAGAATTGTGAGATTTCTTTTTTCTTGAATTTCACAAACCCTCCGTTTTTGGCTGCAAAGGGACCAGCACTTGGTGTGGAGATGGGAAACATGGACGGGAAAACCGTGGAGGAGCTGAGCACCACCGAGTGCCACCAGTGGTACAAGAAGTTCATGACGGAGTGTCCTTCTGGCCAGCTCACCCTCTATGAGTTCAAACAGTTTTTTGGCTTGAAAAACCTGAGTCCGGCAGCGAACACTTACGTTGAGCAAATGTTTGAGACGTTTGACTTTAATAAGGTAAATATTGTCCTTCCCACTCGGCCGTGCAGGGATCGGCCGTGCTCTGCGCCCTGGGACCCCGTGTGCTGGGGCTGGGTGGGTGTGAGACAGGAACTGTTCTGAGTGTGTGCAGCCGGATTTACTGTGCCCTCGTAAATTGTAGAATCAGCTCTGGAACGTGAAAAATGCCAGCAAAAACTCTTCACCCACTGCCTGCTCTGCGAGAACACAGAGACTGCTCCCAGAACTGATATTTTCCTTTTAAAACAATGGGGTTTTATCTGGCAGTCTTTGATCCCTTTAAAATGAAGTGCCCTTTAATCCTTAAACATTGAATGTTGTGACAGTGAGGACCCAGTGGTGTGAGGACAAGGGCTGCAGAACCCATCGGGGCTGTTTGCACTGTGTGAAACTCTAAATGGACTGCAGGGGGATTGGTTTGATTCCGTGTGCTCCGTGCCACGGGATGAGGAGCTCGGGCTCCCTGTGGAGAGGCTCTGCAGCCCAGGCTGTGGCTGTGCCAGACCCCCGGGATGGGGCACTCCCAGAGCAGGATTTGGGAACGCAGTCCCAGAGCGGGTGTTTGGGAGTGCAGTCCCAGAGCGGGTGTTTGGGATGGCAGTCCCAGAGCAGTATTTGGGAACACAGTCCCAGAGCAGTATTTGGGAATGCAGTCCCAGAGCAGGATTTGGGAACGCAGCCCCAGAGCAGGATTTGGGAACGCTGCTCCCCCAGCCCAGGAGCTGTGCCAGGGAAGCAGGTGGATGCCGTGTCTCCAACAGGAAACAGCATCCTCCTCTCCTTGCAAATGATCTGAAATTGCACCTCCTGCGAGATGAGGAATCTGTTTTATGGCAACCCAAAGGGCTTAGTGGCATTAATCCCATTGACAAAAATGCAAATCAGGCCCTAAGTCCTTCAGGTGTTTGGTTCATGCTTGGCCTTTACCTTGCTCACTGCCCCGTGTTTGAATGCCCTCCTGAAAAGGGAATTGATGCACAGTAAATCCTGCTGGGAGTGGGGCTTAGCAGCTATTTATACCTAATCTGGCTCCTGCAGCAGCGGGATAAAGGAGATGATCTCCTCTGGAACCAGCCCTGGCCCCCCGTAGGGCCGTGGCTTTGTTCACTGACAAAACCCTGGCTTATGCTCTGCCCGTGGTTTGTAGTGGGAATCATGGAATCATTAAGGTTGGAAAGGACCTCTAAGATCACTGAATGCAGCTGCTAAGCCAGCCCTGCCGGGTTCACACTGAACCGTGCCCCCAGTGCCACATCCACACGGTTTTTGGCACTTCAGGGAAGTGCCACAAACCACAGCAAGAACCATTTCCCTTCAAAGTTCCATGGGAACACTCTGTGGTGTGCAGGAGGCATTTTAACAACCTTCTGGAAGCTGTGGGCATCACGGGCAGTGTCTGGGGGCAGTTTGGTGCCCTGAGCTCATCCCAGCAGCTTTGCAGTGGTGCCACCACCCTGGATCCAGCTGGACATCTCAAACACCGTGGCGTGAGCTGGGTGGGCAAACACCCAGCAGGAAAGTCAAAGATAAAAGTGTTTGTGCTCTGGACGTGACCAAACGTGGAGCAGGCACAGAAATGGCACAGGGACAGAGAAACACCTTCCCAGCCCAAGCTGGGCTGACTCCTGGTTTTACTCCTCTCCTGGAAATGAGACCCCTGGCAGGAGAAAGGAGCTGCAGGCAGGGTGAGGTTGGGTAAGGTATCAGTGTTCATCTGCATAAACCTCTCTGACCTCTGAATTACCACTGCTTTGGGCTGCTAATTAATGCCTGACATTCCAGTGTTAATTCCAGTGTTAATTCCCTGAGCACAGCCCAGCTCTCCAAGCCAAGTCCAGCCACCCAGTCCGTGCCTTCCCAGCACGTAACGGTCCAAGGTGGACTTGATGATCTTGGAGGCCTTTCCCAGCCCTAATGATTCTGTAATTCTGGGATTCTACAACATCTCTGCACAGATTAGGGCGGAACCTTGGCTTTAACCCCTGTGCTCCACGGGCCCCTGGTCTCAGGGTGGAGGGACCAGTTCCAGAGGGGACCTCTGAAAGTGAAAGGAAAATCACTTACTGCCTTACTCTGCTTTTAATCTTACCTGAGCTTCTAACCCTCTGCTTTTAGGATGGCTACATAGATTTTATGGAATATGTGGCAGCTCTGAGCCTGGTGCTGAAGGGGAAGGTGGATCAGAAGCTGAGGTGGTATTTCAAGCTCTATGACGTGGACGGGAACGGCTGCATTGACCGGGCTGAGCTGCTGAACATCATCAAAGTGAGTGGGCTCAGCTTTTCCTTTCCTGCCACAGATGGGCACTGGGTGCAGGGAGATGGGGAGGCTGTGACAGGAACTTCCAACCCAGAGAATTCCGTGGTAGATCAGCAGACACTGCCCAAACCTGCTGCCTGTCCTCTGCCAGCGCTCCCAGCGGGCAGCTCCCGGGCTGGACCTGCCTCCCACAGCCCTCGGACACCCCGCAGCCCCTCGTGTTCTCTGGCAGGTTGTTTAATGCTGTTCACTGAAACTGCGGCTGAGATAAGCACTCGAATTTAATCTAAGGGTTTTCAGAGGTGAACGGCTCCTGGCTTATGCCAGCATGCTCACTAAACCTTGTAAAGCACTGATTGCCTTTTTAGGCGATTTTAATCTCCAGCTTTTTAGGCAGGACTTATTCCTTTCAAAGCCTAACTGCCTGAAAACAAATTTTAGCCCTGAAAAAGAGTTTGGCCTTTCATGTCTGGTCATTGGCCACTTGTTCTGATGGACACAGAACCTGCAGAGCACTCAGTAACTGCCCGTGCCCCTCGTTCCCCCCAGGCCATTCGATCCATCAACCGCTGCAACGAGAAGATGACGGCGGAGGAGTTCACGGACATGGTTTTCAACAAAATCGACATAAATGGAGACGGTGAGGACCTTCCCTGGCAGTGCCACTGCTGTTGCCTTCCCCCTTACCTGCACTCCAGCTGCCAGAGCCATTCCTGCTGCTGGATGTCCCAAAACACCGGGACAGGGCGAGCGGGCAGCGGGGGCTCCCTGTGAGGGTTGAGCTGCCCGTCCCCTCTGGGCTGCCCGAGGGGACACTGCCCACTGCCCCTGGTGGGGGGGATCTGTGGTGGCCTTTGGGGTACCATGCACAGCACTGAGACCCCGATTCCAGGGTCTGTGCCCGTGCTGCGGGTGGCTGCGGGGGCGGCGCAGGGAGGAGCGAGGCTGTGGGGTCTGACAGAGCTTTGTGACTGCGCTCTGCAGGCGAGCTGTCCCTGGAGGAGTTCATGGAGGGCGTGCAGAAGGACGAGATGCTGCTGGACATCCTCACGCGCAGCCTGGACCTGACACACATCGTGCGCATGATCCAGAACGACGGCAAGAACCCGCACGAGGGGGAGCAGGAGGCCCAGGCTGCCCCGTAGCTCCCGGGACGCTTTCCCTTCGCCTCCCCCCGGCACTGTCACCTTGGATCGGGCTGTGGAGCAGGAGCTCCCACTGACAGACACTGGCATCTGCCCGGGCAGCGAGAGGAGAGGCCTCTGCGAGGAGGGGTGCAGAGCTGGGCTCATCCCACACGGATCCGGGATGGCCTTGGGGCCTCTGGACGCTGCTGCTGAGCTCGGAGGGGGGACAGCCAGGGCTCCCAGGGCAGGGGAGCAGCACGAGGCTGTGCAGGTCAAGAATGCACCGAGAGCACCCCAAAATTCCCACCGAGGCTGTGGCCAACACCCCCACAGTGGGGTCCAGCCCTGGGGCTGCCCAGGACCTGTCCCTGGTGAAAGGGGTCCTGGAAAAGCAGATCTAAACCTTCTCCTTCCATTCGTATTTCCAGAGCAAGCAATCTCTGGTTTTGGTCACTCCTTCCTTCATTTGTCATTATTTGGTCAGCAGTGATTAGTGATAATGTGAGTTAAAACATTTAACATTTAACATTAGAAAAAGGGGAGGGGTGAATGCAGTGGCTTTTCTTTGCTCAAAAGCATTAAAAACATCGAATGGTGCCTTTTTTAAACAACCCCCTGAACTGTACGGGAATGTTTCTCCCTGAAGCATCTGGAAGGAAGGAAGTGCTTCCGGATAAGCAGAACCAGCAGTGCAGTACCCTGGGAGGGAGCTGTGGGACTATTCCTGCACGTTTCACCTGGATAACGAGCACCGGGAGGTTTTGGCTCCCGTGTCTGTGTGGGTTTTGGAGGGGGGAGCTGCCAGCCTCTCCAGCAGGTACCTGAGGACTCCCGAGCAGGCCCTGGGGCCCAGCACCTCCAGGGTGGGATCACAGGCAGTGAACACAGAATCCAGACCCAGGCACCCGTTCCTGGAGCCCCCGGGCAGAGCGGCCCCGTGCCCCAGCCGGGGCTGCCCGGGACCCGACACGCACAAGGGCGGCTGCGGGAGCGGCAGCCTCGCCCCAAAGCATCCCCGAGCTGAGCCGGGGCTGCGCCTCGCTGCTCCTGCAGGGGAGCTTCCTCACCCGAGTCCCAGGCGTGGGGAGGCAGCACAGGACACCAGGAAGGATTTCTTGCCCAGCTGAGAGTTTTGTTATTTACCACTGGGTGTTTGCAATTCGCAAGCAGCTTTCTGACCATTTTTCCTGTGCGTCTTTTTCATTTGACAGAGTTTTACCTGGAAGCTTTTGTACTTCCAGTCGGACGGTGAACCAATAAAGATGTTTTACAATATTATTTCAGGCTGTGCTCCTTCTCTCTTCCAATCAATCCTTCTGTTTCCTGCAGGACAGGTTAAGTGGCTCACACAGGTACAGAAAGAGCTGCTCTGGGGTTGTTCTCAGGCTCACCTTGGACAGGAGCCCCTGATGGGGCCAACTTGTCCACTCACGGCAGTGCAAGAGGGAGCAGCTGCAACCCCTCATTAGAGGTGTCTGAGCTGTTTACTCAGAGTGTAACTCTCCTTCTTGCAGCAAAACAACTCCCCCACAAATGACCAGCACAAAACTCGGAGCCCTTTGGCTTTGCACCGGCACGAGGAGGGGGCTGAGCTCAGCGTGGGCTTTCTGAGCCCCCTCCCTGGGCAGAGACACCTCTCCTCTGCGCCCCGGGAGCAGCAGGAAGCAGCTTTGACCGGACAGATTTCTATTTATAAAGCCAAAGTTGTTCTAAAAGGGCTGTCTCAGAACTGCCCTCAGGCCAAAAGCACCTTTCAAACCCCAGCGTCCCTCTCCAAAGGATGTTTTTTCAGCCTCTAAGAGAGCAAATATGAAATAATTAAAAACTAATACCGTGAGTCTCTCTGCCTTAGCTCATGCATAATTAATTTATTTCAAAATCGTGGTGGCTGCTGAGGTGCCCCGGGCACATTTCTCACCCCCGTGCCAACACCCCGGAGCTGGGAGGCAGCACGGGCTCTGCTGAGCACGGGGGGGGATTTTTGGGAGCTGCCCTCAGCCTGATCCCCTGATGGGTGATTCCTGCTGATATCCCATCCCAATCCCCGCTGTCCTGTCCCCATCCCTATCCCCACCCCTGTCCCCCCGGGTTTTTGGGACCCCTTCGCTCCNCGGGAGCGCGCCGGGAGCGGGAGCGCGCCGGGATGGGGAGCGCGCCGGGATCGGCCCCGCGGACCCCAAAGCCGAGCGGACCCCAAAGCCGAGCGGACCCCAAAGCCGAGCGGACCCCACAAACGGGCGGCACAAACACCCCCGTGTGCATCCCCGGGGGCGGCCCGAGCGGCAGAGGAGCGCCACAACCCCGATTCTCGGCCCCTTTCCCGCAGGTTTTGGCTGCTCCGGCGCAGCTCCGGCGCTCCCACGGCGCTCCTCAGATCCCAGAACAGCCCCTAAATGCAGGATCTTTAAGGGTGATGCACTTGAGGCACTTTCTGAACTTCTGAGGTGTACTTAACTTTGAAGAAAAGAAAGAAGAGAAGGAAGAGAAAGGGAAGAAGGAAGGAGAGTAAGGAAAGAAAGAAAAGGGAAGAAAGGAAGGAAAGGCAGGCATGACGGCAGGAAGGAAAGGAAGGAAGGAAAATAAAGGAGGAAAGGGAGGAAAAGAAGGAGAGGGAGGAAAGGAAGAAAAGGAATTTTGCCGCGGCACAGCTGAGCACAGGCACTGCAAGGAAACCGCCGAGACCACAGCCAGTCCCTGCAGTGACCAGCGCGGGGCTGAGGAGGTCACTCTGGCTTTCCACAGGACATTTCCAAAGGGAACCTGGCCACGGGCGCTTCGGGAGTGACCCGGACACAAACCCTGCCCCGGGCAGCCCCGAGCCCCGGGAGCTGCCCCTGCCCAAAGCTCAGCTGCACTCCGAGCAGGGCCGGGCACAGAGCTGGGTGCAGGGATCCTCCTTCCTTCTCAGCCCTTCATTCCTGCTGCTCAGCGCCTTCTCCAGGGATGCAGCTCCCAGAGGATTTTAGGGTATGATACCTCCTTGGCTCCTGCTCCCTCTTCCCTTCCAGAACAGCCTCAGCTCCAGCTTTCCAGCCCGATCATTGCAGCTCCAGCCCTGCCCGACTGCAGGGGCACCAAACCCGGCAGCAGATGGCAGCCCGGAGAAGTCACATGGCATTTGCCTTTTCCAAGGCATCCTCTTTCCCAGTTTAGAGCAGAAAGAAATCCAATCAGTCAAATCCAATTCAAGCTGGGCCTAAGTCTGGAAAACGGATTATGCAAAATGCCTGACATCAGAGCTTGATGTGAATGTTGAATGGAGTTTGGGAGGAGATCAGGGTGTTTATACCTAGGGATTTAAAAATACCACTAAGGCCAAAGCACCTTTGATTTGTCGACAAAAGATTACACAATTGATAAGAGGAACAATTTTCCATTGGGCTATGCCAGCTCTGACACAAACACATCCCACATCTGCCCAGGCCACAGGACATGGAACCATCAGCTCCTGAGCCTTCAGGGTCCTGTTTCAGTCCTGGAAGGGTTAAAATAGGGGCGGCTGATTGCAGCACTCAGCTCACTTCATTTGAAACACCTATTTCAAGTTCCATTGAGAAACATTATTTTTTTAAATTATACTCTCGTGGTTTTTGCTGTCATCTCACGGAAGTGAAACAGAAGCGGCTCCTTCCCTACTCTGCCTCTGCAACAGCATCGTCACCTCTGCCCTATCGCTGCCTCTACAGCTGGTCCAGCAGCTCCTCCCCTAAATTCAATGTATCACACTCACAGGCCTCAGTTTCAGTCAGATACTCAGGTGCTTACACAGATCTTCATCTAATCAACAAATAAATACTACAAAACAGAGGTTTTTAATAAATATTTCTTTATTCAATTCCTGTTTTACAAAATTTCTACCAACATCTGTACAAGTGCTCAGCAGGGGAGGGCTGCTGGCCTGGGGTGCCCAGACAGCCCCTGCGGAGCCTGGCCTGGCCAGGTGAGCAGAATTGGAGAATTTGGAGCATTTCAGTAAACCAGCAAAATGCAACTCTAGGAACTAAAAAACCTCTCTAAAACTGTGCAAGAAGCAGAGTGTGTTACCTTGGTTGAGATGCTGAAATGTAAGGAATTAGAGATCCGTATCCTCCAATGAAAACATTTTTTTTCACAAGCTGGAAAATCAATAAAAGTGAATGTTTTCATTCAGGCGCTCAAGTCAGAAGTCAGATTTTTCTTTCAGATCTTTGGCTGATAAGCTATTGACAAGAGAGAGCTTTGACCAGCTGCCTCAGAGCAGCATAAAGCAGGAGTCTAATCAGCTCTGATAAGTCAGCACACCACAAACTGGTCTGTATTTACAGAGAACTCATAGAAAGGCTATTTCAGAGTGGAAATGTGCACGGTCTGAACTCTAGCACTGATTGTGTCTTATCCTGAACACTTCCTCGTGGAATTTAAACACTGGCTAAACTGACAAGACCACAAACCAGCAAACTAATCAGCTAATGAGAGTTCCCACAGTCCTAATTAAAGGCCACAAAAAAGGGGTTGTAAATCTTTTTGTTGCTATGACCTAGCCCACTGATCCCATGGGAAAATTAAAACAAAACAGACAAACTCACGTTATTCTCCTGGGGAGTATTTTCCTTGTAAATGAACCAATACATCCAATAAAGTTGAACCAAAATATTGATTCAACCCAAATTCATTTTCCACATACATCTATGTAGAAACATGGGTTAGAGCAGCAGAGCTCAGCCTGCAGCCTGTGTAAATTTTGTATCTGTAATCTGGGGCGAAATTAAGTCCAGTGTAAAACCACTGTACTGGAATTTTTGTCACTTTTTCCATTCTTTTCAAGGCCAGTTTGGACAGGGCTTGGAGCAACCTGATGTGGCATCCCTGCTCGTTGCAGGGGGTTGGGACTGGAGGAGTTTTAAGGTCCCTTCCAACCCAAACCATCTGTGATTTATGATTCCGTGGTCCTGCCAATGGAGCAGCACAAGTCCTCTCATTGCAGAGACACTGCCAAGCAAAACTCTGCCCTTCCCTCATCTCTGCTTCCATACGAAACTTTTCCCACTGCAGTGAAAACCCTGGAGCTCCTTGAGCTCATCCCAGAGCAGGAAAAGCTGTTCCAGGGTGATGATTCCATGAGAACCAGGGGCTCAGAAGGAGCCGGGTCACACCGGTGCCGTTCTGTGCTCTGACCGAGGCTGTGAAATGTCAGCGTTTGGAATCAGCATCTATCAGCCCTCGGGGCTCCGAGCAGGCAGCAGGAGCAGAGCCCGGCCCCAGAAGGGAGAGAAGGAATCACTGCTCCTCCTGCCCAGCCCTCAGCTCTTGCTGTCCTGGGCACTGCTCTGATCCCCTTCTCATTTCTGGTAGTTGTGTGTTGGTCTCCAGGAATCTGACAAGAGCAGCAGTAAGGGTACAAAACACTCACAGAGACACCTGAATGCCCAGCGGCTGCCAGAGCAGCTGTGTGGGTGTGAGCTGCTGTGACTCTGCAGGGCTGAGCCATGCCAGCACCAGCCTGCCCTGGATCAGCACCCTGGCTCCATTCCCCACCTCCCAGTCCCATCCCTCACCAGCCCCAAACCCTGCTCAGGATCTGCTGCAGGAAGCCACAAAAAGTTTGTTCCTTGGGGTGTAACCGAGAACCAGAGCTGGCAAACACGGTGCTGTGTACACAACTTATTCATGGGCCAGAAATAGTCCCTGGGTACCAGCAGTGCTCAGCACGTGGGGTTTACATCGAGATACGGCTCCTTAAACCACTCAGGGTTTCATCTGGATGCTGAGATCGAATTAAAAAGGAAAGTCACTACCAGGCTAGAGGAAGGGTCACACTTGGGAGTCAGCAGCACGTTTCCAGCTGTGTCAAACCCGAATTTTCTTAGAACAAAGCACTCTTCCTCCTCTGCTCAGTGATCCATCCCCCAGGGTTCACATCCATTTGCAACATCTTCATCACCCACTTGTCCTTCCTGGCTCCATCAATGAACTCATCAAGAGACAACTGCCCTGTGGGTGAGGAGGGGGACAGAGATGGGCGGTCAGAGCACAGAGATAAGAGAGGAGGAGGAGGCAGGAAGCAGTTCCACCCATGAGTCAGATAAAATGCTAATCACACACGATGTTACTTCATTCCCCCACCTCTGCCAGGCCAGGCAGCTAAAAACAAACCAGGGGCTGTGCCCCAGTGCCTCCCCACCTGCCCCATCCAAGAGGAGACCCCCGATGCTGCAGGGGCTCCCCCAGGTTCTCCCAGGACCGGTGCCACTCAGCTCCTGCCAGCCCCGGTTTGACTGGAACCAGTGCCTTTACTCAGCTCTTTGTGCTGGCACTGGGACCTGCCCTCTGGCTGCTGGGGGCTGTCAGAGGATGGGATCTGAGTGACACCAAAATCCACACAGAGCAGTGATTCCTCGGTATTTCACATTAAAATAACAATGGAAAAGATTTCACCCTGCTCCACCAAGTCACTTTGGACGTGGAACAGGGCAGAACCAAACCCAGCGTGGCCACTGTGAGTAACGACAGAGCCGAGTGATCTCTGGGCAGCCAGGATCGGAGGCAGCCAGCCCAGCACAGGTGAGCTCTCGCCAGGCAGGAATGCAGCCTGTGCCATCCATCACTCACCATCCCCGTTCTCATCCACCAGCTGAAATATCCTGTCCACCACCTCCTCCGGCGTCAGCAGCGGGGTCCTGTCCTCCGCGTCCGACCAGCACACCTTCTTCAGCCTGTAGATGGACTGAAAGGAGCTCACAAGTTAGGAAAGGGACTGGAAAATGAGAAGCAGTGAACTCTGTTATCACCCCAGCACTGTGAAGGTCTTTTTCCCAGGCTGTGGGTTTAACCTCTCTGGAAAGATCTGCCCCTCAACAGCCTCAGATCTGGAAGGAAACCCCTGACCTTATGCCTACTCTCAGTGCACATTAATTACCTCATTTGCTCTGTGAAGCTGCTGCCCTCTGTTTCCCTTACACTTATTGGTCACACCTCAGGGTTCCTTTGCAAAGAACAAAGCAAGAGTTTCACAGATGGGAAAAATCATAAGCCTTGACTGTGGTATTTTCCTAACATCCAAAGCCAGGCACATCTGGACTAAGCCAGCCCTGTCTCTGGGGAAGCTGTGTCCAGGCTGCAGATCAAGCCTGTATTAGCACAGATTTTGACCCCCAGTTTCTGCTCCCCTTTGCCACAGGAAAGGGTCAGATTTTATCTACTCCCCCCATTGTTACCTTTACTGCTGAGGCTGAAGGGTTTTGTCTAAAGTCTTCCCAGAGAGAGGATTAGCAGTGCCCTCACAGTTCTGGCCAATTCTTGTCTGACCTCAAAACTATAATGGATCGTGGCCCAGACAGGCTGCCCTGCTTCCACACCTGCTGCTGCAGGTGGCCATCTGCTCACCCTCCCCAGCCAGAGCCCTGCTGTCCACAGGGGCAATTCCTGGTCCCACACTGCCCTGAGATGCTCAGATGGGTGATAAGCAGTGGTTATCACCGTGCCAGGCACTGCTGTGCAGGGGACAGCCCCCGTGGTGCTGCAGCACAGCCACTGAGATATTTCAGCCCAGGTAAGAGCACAGGTACCTGTGCCTGGCTGCCTGCTCAGCCCCACAGCATCCTTCAGCCTGGAAAAGCCCTTTAGGATCATCCAATGCAACTGTTCCCCCAGCACTGCCAGGGTCACCTCTAACCCCTGTCCCCAAGTGTCACATCTACACAGCTTTTATATCCCTGCAGGAGTGGTGATTCCTCTGCCAGGGATGGACACTTTCAGTGAAGAAATTTTTCCTAATAATCATCCAAACCTCCCCTGGTGCAACTCGAGGTGATTTCCCCTTGTTCTGTCCCTTGGCAGAGGACACCAGCTCCCACCTTGCCAATCAAACCATGGAATCACTGAGAGGCCTCTTCCCACAGCTCCACATCATCCCTGGTTAAACCCAAGTGCAGGACACAGCAGAAACCCAGAAAGGCACCAGCACGAAGGGATTTTGGTATTAATTGGTGCCTCTCAGGGTATTCTCACCAAACACCCAGCCAGGACACAGCCCCAGAAGGGCACGGGGTGAAACCCTCCTCCCCAGGCCAGCACAGGGAGCCTCGGTGATGAGAGGTTGAAAGGAAAGGCAGAGCAGAGTTCCAGGATCTCCAGAACCCAGAGGCTGCATTTCTGGGCAGCAGCAGGGCCAGGCTGCCCACAGTGGGTACAGCAGAGCCCTCAGCGGGCTCCAAACCCTTTCACCAAGGTCAGGCATTTTCACTTCATCACCGTCCACAGCTGCCTTGAAACCTGATTATCACAAACCCCATACACATCACAACATTGCCAAAGAGCAGGCATTGCTTAAAAAAGTGATTGGGCAATGCCCACTTACCTCAACAATTTCCAGCAGCTCAGGTTTATCTATGCAGCCATTCCCATCCTTGTCATACACTTTGAATGTCCACCTCAGCTTGTGTTCCAGTTTTCCTCGTAAAACAAGATTCAAGGCAGCTACGTATTCCAGAAAATCAATGGTGTTATCCTGTGGCAACAGAAAAGCAGCAGCTGGGTGAAATGAGCTGGGTGGAAAATTGATAGAAAAGTGCTTTACAGGTTCCAGAAAAGCTGGGTTAAAACTGCCAAAAGGACAATTCACGGGACAGGGCTTTGTGCAGCGCTTTAGAGGAGGTTTGGAGCAGTTCAGGAGCAGCAGCAGCCACACCCTGGGCCCCCAGGCCCAGCTCCTCCTCCCCGTCCTGTCCTGCACCAGCATCCCTCAAAACCAGACTCTCTGTCCTGTTAGGAAAACTCTACAAATTAGGAATGGGACTTCCCCTTTTATGCAGTCTGCTCTGCTACCTTTTCTGCACAGCTTTCATAACGGAATTTTGGACCTGAATCTATCATTTTTTGCAGGAATTTTTTGCACAGCTTTGAATTCTGAGGCAAGCCTGACCTGCCCATATCTTCCATGGCCTTTTTTAATCCTTTCTCACAAACTGACTTTTGCTGCCACTTCAATGTGATTTTGCTGCTGTTTTCAAAGGGAGCTGAAGGGAGACGAGATCAGAGATGAACGACCTGAGTCCCCTTTTCCTGTATTGATACAAGGAACAAACATCCCCACGCCTGGAATGTGATCAAGAGCTTCAGGAAAAGAATAATCGAACCCTTTGGCAGGCGTTGCTCACCCAAGGCAGCTGAGTTCCACTCCTCTGAGAGCCCAAAGCATCCCAGGCTGCCCGGGGCAGCAGTGAGGGTGTGCAGGAGCTGTGACTAAACCAGAAAACCCACTTTTCCCAGGTGTCTCATGACACATACGGCAAAGGGAATCAAAACCAGAATGTCTGAATTGTTCAGCATTCCTTTGCTTTTGGAAAGCAAAGCTAAAATCAATATTTTATTACAGACCACCTGTTTGTACTTGATGCAGACACTTCCTCCAACACAGAACAAGCCTGGGTAGGACTTTCCTGCACTTTTATTTCCCCTCTATCTCAACGGAGAAATGTTTTTGCCATGTGGGAGCCTCGGCTGTTTGAGGGTCTTACAACAACGCTGTCTCAAAGCCTGACTGCCTGAGTTTCGACCTTTTAATTCAACCTTAGTCCCTTCAGGGGACATCCTGTCCTTAATTTAGGTAGAGATTTGAGGAGATAAATCCAGACCAGCCTGTGCTCCTTCTCCTGCCCTCGCGGGGCCCTCGCTCCCGCCTCAGTCCCATAAGGGGAGGGCACAACCCAAACCCCTCCCCGCTGCAGAAGACAGAAATTGTTACACAAAAACACCTGTAAAACCTTCTCAGCACTTACCCCATTCTTGTCAAAAGCCCTGAACATGTTCTCCACGTACTCTGCTGCTTCCTGGTTGTCCTGGACCCCGAAGAACCGCTTGAACTCGTGCATGAAGAGGGTCCCACTGGGACATTCCACCACAAACTTCTTATACCACTCCTGCAGCTCTGCAACATCAATCTCTCCTTGCTCCTCCTCAGCATTGGTGAACTGCTGTCCCATTTCCCCCCAGAAAGCAGGATTTAAAACAGAAGGAAAAGAAGGAAAGCTCTGCCAAAGTCCTTTGTTCTTTTTCTTCTCGCTGTCTCGTGCCTCGATGTCAATGCTGTGTCACCTTCTCTTTTTTGTGTTTTATTTTCTCGTTCCTCCTCCCCTGCCCAGCTCCCGGTGCTGCAGCTCCGTGTGCTCCCCGGGAGATCTGAGAGTGGCTCCTCTGCCCCGGAGCACTGAGCACTGGGCACGGATAAAAATAACTAAAGATCATTAGAAGATTCCCACCCATGAGCCCCAGAGACCTTCAGATGTTCTGAGCTGTGCCCTATTTAGAAGCAAACTCCAGGGGCTCAGCGTCTCTCTACACATTAATACCTCCACGTCAAAGAATTTGGGAGCAGAGGTTCCCTTTGCACACAACACACAGCCCCACTCTGTCCTGCAGAGTCTTCGAGGGGAAAAAGGGGATTATAGGGGAAGGAGCATTTGTCTTTGCAATGCTGGCCTATGTTACCTGCCTGTGGGGGTTGCTCAGTGCTTCAGTGAGATGGGACATAGGAAAAAACAACAGTTACAGAGAGGAATCCTGAGAAAACAAACACTTCCATAAAGAAAACCTGCTAATGGATTAAATTAACTGAATGCCTGCTGTAGGCTGTGCTCTACAAAATGGCTGAGAGAGTTAGTGAAGGCACCCAGAAGGCACACACAAATTCCTCTTATTGTCACATCTCCATCTTAGAGCTTTAAGCTAAAAAGAACAGGAATTGTTTACTTCATATTTTATTTCGTATTTTTTAGAGCATTTTCTTACTCCCTTCCCCTCTCGGTGTCCATGAGGGGACACAATCCTTCCCCCTGACCCTCACCGACTGCTTTGATTACAGACACCGAGGGTGGCTCTTCCCCAGGCTCCTGTTCAGCACCGCTCACAGCCGTGGCTCAGCCCCTCCTCTCACACACAGAGCCCTTTCCTCCTCCTGCGGGAGCCACCAGCTTTTCTCCACACCAAACCAATTGCTCTGAACCCAGCCTGTGTCAGCTGGAAAGAATGACCTGAGCTATAAATGTGCCCAAGCCAGCCTGATATCTTCATAAAGAGGATTGGAGCAGCATTAATAGGAAACAATAGATTCTCTTATCCTAATGCCAAGGTCCAGATGGATTTAAGCTGCTCACTTTTTTGGAACTTTTTGTGGTGTTGGTTAGGTAAGGAGAGCCTCTCTCGTGGAAGAATACAGGCTGAGAACCAGGCTGAAATTTGAATTTGATATTGCAGAACAGTAGAGCAATTCATGCTGCACTGTGAGAGTGGGATTTGCTCTGAATCCACTCACACCTGCAAGTAAATCAGCAGTGTGTGTGTATATATTATATATACACTCTGTGTGTGTGTATATATTATATAGATATATATATACACGAGATTTACAGGGAGTCTAATAGAGCCTTACACTGTTACATGTGAGGATACCCAGGAAAGGTTTGGTTTCACTTAAAAGAAGAGCAAAGAGAGGATAGAGACAACACAGCCTGGGGATGGATGGGAAGGGCCAGAGAAGTTGCCAGAAAATTTAAGACTGTTCTATTTCAATTAAAGCATTTCTAGCTAATAATATTCTTGTCTATCCTCGTGCCTAGAAGAATGCAACACAGTTAATGAACCCAACCCTTCCTTCTGGAAATGCTTCAGCTGAACTTCAGCCCCTGACTCGGAGATGCCTTGTCCACAGCAGAGCAGCTCAAGGGCTGGCTCATCAAAAAAATAACAGTAAATCCATCCCCCCCTGTTTTCCTCTTCATAGAGCTGCTGGAAAGAAGTCTTTGGTAGCCACAGTCATGTTTATAAATTATTTTATATCATTTTTGGAATTATCTTGCCTGGTGAGGCCGGGAGCTCTCCCGGGGTCACAAACAGCCCCAGGGCACAGAGGTGCTGCCAGGACAGGGCTGGGGAGGATCCATTCCTTTTTCCTGCAGCACAGCTGGTGATTTGGGGTGTGCTGGGGTGAAGCCTCTCCACCATTTTGTGCTGCTCTCCTGCACGGAGCTGCCTGCTGGAATGTGAGTGCTGAGAGCACACAGCAAGACTCCACATGCCCAGGACATTGTCTTGACTCATTGCATAATTTTGTTTTGCCTTATGGGAACTTGGTGCTCTGTTCCCAGGAGAGAAAATGGTTCCTCTTTGTTTTGATGACTGCAATCTTCTCCAGCCAGGAACAAAGGGCTGCAAGAGACCTGGAGTACAAAGCCCAGCTGCTGCTATTGCAGGTATCATGACAATCGTGTTGATAAAACAGTGATACTAATTTGGCACTGAAATAAAGCAAATCCCATAGCTCCTGGTATGAAAATTCCTCTGCATATCCTCTGTGTGCTCTGCAGACTGCACTGAGGGAGCTGCTGCCTCTCAGCCAGCAGGATGACACTTTATAAGGCACAGCTTGTCAGCCAAATTATTTCTTCATTTGATTTTTAAAAATGATGCAGATAGAGGTAAATATAAGCAGAGAGAAGTAAAAATAAAAAGAATCATTTCTAGAAAACGCTGCAGTGAAGAGGCTGGTGCTGTTTGTCTGCCTGAAGGAGCAGATCAGTGCTCTGTGGGTTGTGTCAGAGCGAACACTTTGGATGATCAGTTACAAACAGGTAACATCTGATTGCATGTCCTGCCTAATGAGTTATCCCTGGATTATCACCTCTACAGCTCCAGAGCTGCGGAGTTTCCCAGCCAAGAGCATGGAAAAAGCCAGCCGATTTCCCTCAGCTGCCTACCCCGACGTGCTGCCACACGCTTCAGCACAGCCTGGTAGAAACTCAAGAGGAAAAAAAAACCACCAAACCCTGCAGAGGGCTGGGAAGACTCATTTGTTTGGCATCTGTGTCGGCGCTGGGAAGGCAGCAGCGGCCGTGGCAGAGGCAGCAGGGTGTTAGCAGGCACAGCTGCCTGCCAGAGGGGACCAGCTTCAGCGAGACCGCAGGCAGGACTGGACCCTTCTCCCAGGCTGGAGCTCCCAAGCTGGAGCAGTCCTCACCCAATGTTTTGCCACATTGCTCCATTTTTTAAATCCCCCCAGCCCTGACCTGCGGGTTGGGCATCTCGAGTGTCCTTCCAGTGGGCCCAGGAAGGGCAAAACTCTGCCCAGGCAGCTCCCAGCACTGCCCCAGCCAGCCCGGGCAGCGGGAGCGTGAGCAGCAGCTCTGCTGCTGGCTCCTTCCAGGGCTCCCCGAGCATCCACCGCAAACAAAGCCAACCCAAAGCATCCTTGAATTTCCCTGTCGTTGCCAGGCAGGTCGGAGGCGTGGACAGCAGGAATGCAGGGAGGGTGAACGGCAGCTTTTGTGCTGACCCATCTGAGGAGAGATCAAAGATCCTTCAGAGCTTGGCCTGGAGTTCAGCCCAATATCTCCCTGTGTCTCTTCCCAGTTGCTCCCGAAATTGTCCTACCGCTGCATGTTTTTGTACAGCAGCAATAACAACAAGGGTGTTTTGTTGCAGGAGCAGCTGTCCCTTGATTTGCACATCAGAAATGGTCAGGTACCACTAACGAAACCCACCCACTGCAGTGCCACCCTACACAGAGAGCACTGACCCCGGGGTATCTTCTGCTTATTGCCAGAGAGATTTTCTTATGTGCTGACAAACTCCTGCTAAATATTTCCTCTGAGTGGAATTCCATGCTGAATGAAGCCTGAAATATCTACCTTGCACTTGGCATCCGGCAAGGCAAACTTCCCCAGACAAATGTTGACTTGTTTTGTCTGTGTGTGGAGATCTCCAAAATTCTGTCTAGTTCCAAACTCTTGGCTCAGGATGAGCTGTGGGTGTAAGTCAGCCTTCTCAAAGTCAGGGTTCAGCATTTTCCATAGTGCTCACGATGAGAAGGAGAAGGGAAATTCCCATTTTTTTTCTGGTTCATTGAAACTGAATGGTGAAGTATTGTATGATCCTTGAAACCAAGATTCACCACTGAGTCACAGCTCTCCACCTACGGGGAAAATAAATGAGATGCGAGGCTGGAGGGCAGGAGACTGCGGAGGAACCAGGGAGAAGCTGCTGAGCCCCTTCCCAGGGGTAGGTGTGACCCCAGAGCGGGGATGGACGCAGGGAAGAGGGACATTTTTATGCTTTTCAGAGAAAAAACTGTGTGCCTGTGGCTTAAATCAGAGCTGACTTCGGGATTTGGCTACATCCTGTGCTATCATTGACTGGATATGGATCTATAAGGATGGATTTAGGACAAGAGGAAATGTACTTACATGTGCTAGGGGAGGTTTAGATTGGATATTTGGGAGGATTTCTTCACTGAAAGGATGGACAAGCACTGGAGCAGGCTGCTGGGGAAGCAGCAGAGTCACTGCCCCTGGAAATGCTCAAAACCGCGTGGATGTGGTGCCAAGGGACACGGTTTGGTGGTGGGCCTGGCAGTGCTGGGTTAATGTTTGGACTCGATGGTCTTAGAGGTCTTTTCCAGCCTTAATTATGCCGTGATTCTATGACTCAGCTGAATATGCTTTGAACTGCGAAAAAGCCCAGAAACCTTATGTTTTCTTCAGAAAATATTCCATTTAAAAGGCAAAGATATCCCGTTCAAAAGCAAGCTTCCTTTCCTAAATACTCCATTTTCAAGGGGGGGAAAAATCCCGTTTGGAAGTTTCCTAAATATTCCATTTGACAGGACAAGGACCGGAG
>VWZT01008892.1:465166-481960 GCA_013397055.1 Pachycephala philippinensis
CGGCTCCCGGCGCTCTGCGCCCCGGCCCGGGCCCACACCGTCCGCGGCCACCTCGCCGAGCTCCTGGGCCACCTGCGGGACGCCGAGGCCGCCAGCGCCGAGCCGGTGACCGCCAGCGAGGTCGTCCCCGGCGACTGGAACCTGTGCACCGTGGCCGGGGTGCTGCTGGGCTATCCCGCCGTGTACACCTTCTCCAGCGCCCAGGGCGCCGAGAACTGCCTGGCGCTGACCCCGCTGAGGGTGTTCACGGCCCAGGCCTCCTGCCCCCGGATAAAGGACGGGCTCAGGGTCCAGATCTACTCCTTCAGCGTCCCGGAGAGCCTCTGCGCGGAGCTCAGGGAGGTGCTGGATGCCTGGTGCGAGGAGCTCAAGGAGGCTTTCAGTGCTCAGAATGATTTTGTAGATCTCTGCATTTCGAGTGAGGTCGTGTCTCTTCCTGCGGTTGCCTTGTAAAACACAAGCATACTCAGACTTTTTGGCCTTCCTCACTGCATCAGGGACCAAGGCGGAAGATCCAGTTCCCTGTACGTGGTCCCCTCCATCTCTCCTGGTCCTTGAGCACTGAAGGCTGAATTGTGACAGTCACCGCAGGCCGGTGCCAAAACCAAATACTTGTACTTTAAAGATGAGTGTGTGTGGACATGTGTGCTCCCAGCTGCTCTGCTGCCTCGGTCCTGCCTGCACATCGCACCCTGCAAAGTCAGTGTGTGTTTATTTGCAATGGGCAGCTGAAGATTAATAAAAGATTTGAACACCACGGTGCTTTGAATTAGTGATGTTTATTGTAGGCTCCATGTGTGTTTACTATGTGTATATTACGTGTACATTTCATTTCCCATGCGAGGTGGTGTCATGGCCTGTGTTGTATCTGAGCCTGCACATGAATGAGGGGCAAGTGCTGCTGTAAAACCTGCACAGTGCAGCTTCAAAAGGGACTTTAAGCCCGTGTCTCTGATGAATTCATGTGGTGCTGGCAGTGAAAGGGAAGCAGGTGTGGCTGTGGGGATGCTCTGCCACAAGAGATGCTGGAGGAGTGGGATAGAACAGGGCCTGGTGGGTGGGTGGTGGGAAAATTGCTCAGGACACTTGAGGGGACTGTGCTAAAGAGCCCCCCTGAGCTGGGTTTCTTCATCAGGTAAGAGTAGAGATGGCCCCGCATCGAGTACCTCCCATTTAGGGGGGCAATAAACACAGGAAGATAATTTGGGGGGCATAAAACCCAGGCAGGCTGGGTCCCAAGGGCACGGGATGCCCTGTCCCTGTCGCCCTGTGCGAGCCACGGCAGCGGTGGCCAGAGGGGCTTTGTCCCGCAGTGCCCCGGGGGCTGGGCAGTGCAACCTTCAGCAGGAACAGAGGAACCACAGCAGCCGAGGGAAGGGGTGATGTCCCCGTGTTTATTGGGAGTTGTCTGGAGTGAGACCAGCTCAGGATACGAACCGAATGTGCACGTATGAAACAGCAGAAGGTGCAGTGAGGTCGAGTTGCTTTTGGTGAAGCAGAGGTCAGTTCCTGCAGTGAAGTCAGTCATCAAGGAGCTCCTTCACAGCCTGTAACTCGCGAGGAAGGCGGCGATGGCCACTGCTGCCACTGCCACCAGGAGAGGGATCCAGTGACCGCGCTGTCTCTGCCAGGAGAAGCATGTGTTACCAGGAATGTGCTGGGGGATGACACTTCTCAGCTCTGGCAGAGATGTCATTCATCTCTGCACTGCACAAAGGAGGGGGGATCTTTCCCGGGCCGCGGTGCAGCGCTGGGGTCGGGATGGGAGCTCCCACCTGTGCCTGGCTGCCGTGGGAGCGGTTCAGCTCGTCGCGGCACTGGCGCAGCCGGGCCAGGCAGGACTGGTACTCCTCGCTCAGCGCCTCCAGCTCCGAGCGCAGCTCCGCGCACTGCGAGCACAGCAAGGGGCTCTCAGCAGGAGGGGCCCCCGCGGCTCTGTGCACCCCCGGAGTGGCCGGGCTGCTGCAGCGGCCGCAGCGCTTCACCTGCCCACGGGCACGGGCACGGCCCGGCTCTGCCGCCCCGGTGTCCTCAGGTACCTGCAGGACAGAGCACAGCTCAGCGTTACCGGCAGCGGGGGGCTGGGGGCGATGCCCGGGCTGCCTCCATCCCACCGCCTGCCTGGCTTTGCTGCCAACCTACACATCACAGGGGGGACTGATTTTTACGAGCACAGGAGTGTGCAGGTCAGGAAGATGTGGAATGCAGACGCCTGTCAGGGTTTGCCCCTCAATCTGAAATTCCTTCTCCATTTCACTGATCCTGACAGCAATTCCTGGCAGTTCTTTAAACCATCTGAGACATGGGACACATGGGACAGGCGCCTTGGTTGTGCTGCACAACCCCAAAACCCAGGGATGGCCCCTTTTCCTGAACAGCCAGATGGAGCGAGTTCTCCCTGACATTCTGACGAGCAGAGAATTGGCAGCAGCTGTGGGTGGAGCTGCCTGTGCCCAGAGGCTTCAGGAGCCAAAGTGGGGGCAGCTGGATGTCTTGTCCTCCCCAGCTGTCCCCTCTTGCTGTGATTGTTCTTTATGAGCCCCTCCCGGGAGCTGCTGGATGCTACCTGAGGGTGGTGGTGCTCTCAGCACTGTGGATTAGTGCAACAAGCTCTCCTCCTGTGTGGCTCTCAGCCCTGTTACAGTAAGTTATAAATCATTTTTTATAAGTCTTTTTTAATGAACCCTTGCTGGCTGAACACTGCTATAAGAATTGAGGGGCTGTTGGTTGGCAGAAGCCTGGTTTGATGGCAAAGTGTGTGTAAAAGGCTGTAAAGCTTTGGTTGGTTGGGTTTTTTTGCAGCCCAGTTGTAAGGGCATTGCTTCTGTTAGTAGACCCTTCCTGTTATTTTTATTATTGCTATTATTGTAAGCCTTTTCCTCCTCTCCTTCCTCTGTGTTCAGGGGTTTGGTTCTTAAAGTGTGGCTTTGGCTTTTCCCTGGGAGGCTGTTGAGGCTCTGCTGTCTGTGAGAGCAGGAGTGGGTTTGTAGGGGAGAGCTCTGCTCCTGCAGCCCAGGCTGCTCGAGCCCTGTCCTTGTGTGTAGGTGCTTCAGCGGGGGGTTAGGCAAGAGTGGTATCAGGGTAAAAAATTAGGGGAGATAATCCTTACAGGAGAGCCCAAGCCTGGGTTTCTTGCAGGAGCTTTGCTGTGTGGTATTTCCCCTGGAGCTCTCGCACCAGCAACAGCTGAGTGACTTCCTCACCTCGTTCTCCTTTGCTGTGAGCTGGGGTGTCCTTTTCTGCATCTCATCCTTCAGACTTTCTGCTCCCTCCTCATCGGGGTGCTCTGACAGAGTGTTTTGTTTTTCCTTGGCAGGAGTGAGAGGTGGGGTCTGTGTGGTGAAAACCTGGTCTAGAAAAGAGTCAGGCTTCTGATGAGAAACAGCTCCAGGCTCTGGGGTGGCTTTAGCTCTTGTTTACTCAGCACAGTTTAAGGATAATATTTTTGTGCCATGCACAAAGTAGAAGACACAGGAGCTGAACTTGTTATCGCAGGCCTGTTTCTGCTGTAGCTACAAGTTTATCATCTTTAGAGCAATAATTCTAAGCAGCTGCCAGAAATTGAGGGGGGGAGAGTTAAAATGTCTTTTTTTATTACTTTCTTTTTGTCAAGTACAGCTGTAATTGCAATTATAAGCTGGAATGTGTTTTGTTCGGAAAAAATATGGCGTAGCCACTGAAGTAGAATTTGCAGTGAAATCCATTTATTTTTTTAAAGTGTTTGCCATCATAAATACATTTATGTTTTAATGTTAGCTAGCAAAACAACTCATTCTGTGTAGCTCTAAAATAACCGTTTATTCTAAACCAATGTAGCCTTTTCCTAGAGTCAGGGCTAGTGTTCCTGTGTCCAGGGAGTGCTATGTGGGGGTTACAAAGTTTGCTGACCTTTCCTTTGCACCGCCACCTCCTGGCTCTTCCGTTGGTTGTTCTGGTTGTGGATCAAGTCTGGGAACACAGAAAGCCACATTATTGTCCACAGCACCAAAGAAGGTCTCTTACTTTGTGCTTCTCTGTGGTACTTACTCTGCAAATGGCTGATTGTTGCCTCCAGTGTTACCTTCTGCTCTTGTTCTTGTTGCAATTTATCTGAAATAAGGACAGAAGGAAATCAAGGTTGGTGTAAATCTCTGTGTATCTTTATGCAAGGGTGGTACTTGTCTGTTCTCCACACGTGTAGAGTGCAGCAGACATTGTTGGCTGCACTGGGCTTTGTTCTCTGAAGGAATGTGATTTTTAGCTGCTCATTGCCCTTTCTTTTTTGGCAGCTTTGTCTTGTGTGCCTTGTGTTCTGGTCATTTATGGTTTATTTTAAAGCTGTTCATGCAAGACCTGTTATGAGATTTGAACTGCAACCCACTTTCTCTTCCTTAATTATTCTTTAAAATAGCCGTGTGTGAATTTAAAATAACGTGTGTGAGTTTCCTTGCCTCTGTCTGAACTGGTGCTTTGGGACACCATCAGCTCCTCTGTAACGCCCAGCACCGGGGGCTGCAGTGCTGGGTTTGATGCTCCGCAAGGGTGCAAAGTCCTGATGGAGGACACATCTTGGACTTTTATTTCTTTTTAGGTCTCCATCCCTTCCTCTAGCAAAGTCACTTGACTTCTCTGAACTCTTTAATCTAGTGGGAAACCACTTTAGGAGGACTCTGGAAATCGGAAGCTTTTGTAGCAAGCTGGGGTGTGCAGCACGTTGGAAGTGAGTCTCATGTGCGTGCGGCTCTAAGCACCGTGGGTTTAGGAGTATTTTCCTTGTCCTTTAGGCTTTTTTTGGAGGGCACTCCGCCCGGTTCCGTGTCCCGGGTACCTTGGATGAGGCGGATGCGGCCGGCTTGGCGGTCGTTGTCGCTGCGCAGGGCGCTGGCTCGGTGCAGCAGCTCCGTGCGCTCCTCCCGCAGCTCCTGCAGCTCCCGGCTCAGCCGCTCGCTCTGCGCGTCCGCCCGCTGCCCGAGGGGAGACACAGTCACAGACTGCTTGGGAGGACATTAAAACTCGTCTCATCCTGCCCCAGACCGCCCTCCACCGTCCCAGGGTGCTCCAAGCCCCATCCAACCTGGCCTTGGACACTTCCAGGGATGGGGCAGCCACAGCTGCTCTGGGCACCCTGGCATCAGCAAAATCCCCAGTTCCAGAGGAAGCGGTTCGTGCAGGGGACTGACGTACCTGGAGCTCGCTCTGTAAAGCCTGGAAGCTGTTTCTGAGCTCGGTGTGTGCTGTGGTCACCTTGGTCAGCTCGGCTCTGAGGGCGGTGTTGTGCTCTTTCCAGAGGGCAAGGTCCTCTCGTGTCTCTGCCAGGTTTCTCTGGGGAGCAGAGCAGGGACCGGGGCGGGTGTGACCCAGGGCCCGTGGGATCGGGCCAGCCTGCCCTGGGTGACACCGGCTGGGCTGGGCTGTGCTGGGCAGCGCTGCCTCCCCCAGCACCAGGACACAAAAACCTGCGTGGGGCTGATGCCCTCTGATGGACAGAGCCAACACGGGCAGTGTTCCCTCCGGAACGCGTTCCTGTGCTGCCAGCAGGCTTCAGAAGCCTGGCGGTACTTGGGATAAAACTCACTTGTTTTTCTGCAAATAACAGTTATCCTGTGGGTCAAAGCAATGTGCTGCCTCTTGGGAAAAAGCTATTTTCATATAAATGAGTGACTCCAGAAAAAGTGACTCTGGAGACCTCGTGCCCTGGTGTCTGTGTGTGCCTTGTTGCTCCCTGGGTGTGTGCAGAGCAGGGAAAGGCACAGAGGGTGGTGGAGGGGAAGGGATTGCAGTTCAAGCTGGCAAACCCGAGTACATTTCCCCAGCTGTGAGCTGTCTGTGACTCCATGTGCAGCTCACCAATGAGCACAGGTTGCATTAAAGCTGCTTTGGGCTTTGCTGAGTAGCTAAAACATTGTATTTTTTTATTTTTGCTGCTAGTGGTAGGCCTGTCATCGCCTTTCCCTGATGTGTGGGTTTTCTTTGTCACAGTTGGACTAAATTAAAGCCAAGCCAGGTGTAAAATGTGTTGCTCACCTGAGAGTTTTGAAGCTGCTGCTCTGTTTGGAGTTTGTCCTCCAGCATCTTCTGAAGAGCCTCTTTTGCCTTCTGCTCATAGGTCTGCTTCTGGTCCTCCATCTCTACCAGGATCTTCTTCACACACTCCTTTGAGTAACTCTTTAAAGAAAGAAATAAAGAGCTTGAAATGCTTATCTGTCAGATTCCTGACCTTGCTAAACCTGAATATTAGCAAACCCAGAGTGTGTAAATGCTACTGCTAATGTACTGTGAAGCGTTGCTTCAGTGAAGAGTTGAAGTCCTTTTTGGATAGGAATCTAATCAGATTGATGTAGAAACTGAGACTCAACCCAGTTACAAGGTTTGGTTTTGGTTTCCCTGCCTTCCCTCACCTGTGTTTCCCCGTGAATCAAACATTACCTGGGTGCAGGCCTGCAGCTGATTTTCCAGCGCCCGTAGTTTACACCTCAGTTTGTCTTCGTTCAGCTGACCCTGGGGAAAAAGAGATTGAAGTGAGATGTGAAATCATGAACTGCACAGTGTGCTGCTGATGTTCTGTTAGGTTGTGTTTTGATTCATTTTCTCCTTTCATCTGTAATCAGACCAAAGTCTCTTCAGTGCTGAGAGCTCAAGTAAACCTTCCCAACCTCAGAAGGAATGGGGTATGGGGGAAGTAAAACCTGGATTGACTATGGATTGAAAACCTGTCCTGAGGCAGTTTCTCTGGTTACTGAGTGCAGGTGCTGGCAGTGACATGACAAGTTAAGAGCGAGGGGATTTTGGGTTGTTCTGGCTGGCTTTGGCAGAAGTGCAGCTGCTGCCTGTCCCCATGGATACCCCTGTTCTCTGCCTGTGCTCCCTCCCTGCCTCCAGCTCCAGCTGCTGGAATGGTCTTGTCTCGTTGTTTTCCTTGGAAAAGAGGTTGGTCTGCATTGCAACATCTGCAGCTGGGCAGGGGGATGGAGGGCACCGGTGATGATTCATTTTGCTCATTATCATCTCCTCTCGGTGTTAGTCAGGCTGCTCAGGCTTTGTGACGGCAGACTGAGTGCAAATTCAGATAACATTTCTAGCAAAGAGTTCACGTGGGCTGTTTTTCCACCACCAATACTGAGAACACCAATATCCTCTCTGCCCACTGCTGTTTGAAGTCACGACTCGAAAAGAAACTCCTTGATGTTACAGGAATAGCTGACAGACCCAGGCAGAACCAGATTCCCCCGTGTCTCAGCACTGTTTAAATTTGCACAGAAGCACATTTACAGTCCCAAAGACTAAATCTTCCCGGTTCAGTTGTTGGTGCAAAGAACTAAAGGCTCTCAGTAAGGAGGTGGAACTTTGAAGAGCAGTTTTAGATGTGCAATATTCTGCCTGGTTTTCCTCAGTTCTCCTCCCCTGTTATCTGCACGGGTTCCAGCTGCTGTGCACAGATGTGGCTGGGCCATGGACAAGGCAATCAGGCTCTTCCTGCACTTTGGAGCAGAAATCGTGGAAGGGTTTGGGTTGGAAGGGACTTTCATAATAACAGAGACTCCCTCAGCATCATCCTTCACCTGGCAGCATTTCTGAATCAACTAAGCAGGGTTTACAGCTGGTGGGGGATTTAAGGCACAGACCTGGGGTAGGAAGGTCTCTCTAACCTCAAAGTGAAATCGTGGGAGGGGAAGGACCCAAATGCTTTGTCCCTTCAGTCTGACGCCCCCATCCTCCTGCAGAGCGTTCACTTGCCCCACGACCACACATGAACACACCTCAGAAATGACTCTGTGGCCATTCTGAGAGCTACGGCCACGTCATTGATGTACATTCAACAGCTCATCTCTGAAGCCCAAACTGTTAGAAAGGGCTGAAAAGCTGCTACAACAAACATTTGGTGTCTCACCTGAGGCTGGAAAGGGGCAGCCAACCCTCACTTTCCATAGCACAGCCTTATGGGGAAGGCTCCATCCCTCCCTCCCTTTGCCAGCAGCCCCTGGAGAAGCCCCCAGCCCCACCTGGCTCCTGGAATCCCCTCCGAGCAGCAGCATCTGCCTATTCACCCCGCCAGCTCCAGCACCGAGGGGATTTTCAGGCCGATGAAAAGCTGATTTTTAGGTTGATGAAAAGCTGGTTTTCAGACCGATGAAAAGCTCAGTGCAAGAGGCAGCAGCAAAGCCTCTCCTGCAGCAGGGGCAGCGAGCAGCACCCACCTGTTTGTAACCTGAGGTTTCGTGGCCACTTCCTGCGAGTGAGGCTGGGTGTTTTTTCCTGCTCACATTATACTGAAGGAGCGAGCGAAGGCGGAAGTTTCTGGCCACAGGATGTCTAACACAAGTTTTTGTACCCCCTCACCCAATCACTCGCTTTTCTGCCTCAACAGAACTTTCTAACCACTTCTTTTAAATGGCACAAATTAATATTTGATTTAATGATCCTATAGAAAGGTTTCATATATTACATAAAAGGTATCACCTTAATTTTTCATCTTTATAGAATTAAAAAAGGGCCCCGGTTCAGGGTGCCCAGAGGATTTTTTTGAGCTGTGGAGAGGTAGTTTGGTGCCAGGCCATGATTCAGCACCAACAGCCGTGGTGTTGGGGCTCTGCCCTGTGTTTGGGGCCCAGAATACATCCCTGACAGGAACAGGAAGGATAACCCTGCTATTTTTTCCCCACTTACTCACTGCTGTTTGCTTTTATTGAAGAATAAGTGGCAAGTATAAAAACACCCCAAAACCTTACGGAAGAATACAGATTTTCAGACTTGCTGTTGATCTGAATGCAAAGTGCATTTTGCAAGAATCTCTTGGGGCACAGAAGGAGAATATTCAGGCCAAGTGCCCCCTTAACGCCCGAGTTTGTCCCTCCCTCCCTAAGCAGAGGGGTGACGGGGAGGGGGTGAGGGGCTCTGCAGCTCGCTGGTACCTGCCAGGATTTCTCTGACGCCTGGAGCAGCGTGGAGAAAAGCTCCTGCAAAATCACCATCTTCTGCTTGAGCAGCAGCTCGCGGTGCAGGGCCTCCTGTGGGCGAGGGGACACGGTCAGAGGCACCCAGAGCTGCTGGGGACAGCCCAGAGCCCCCTGCCCAGGGCTGGGCTTGTCCTGCCTGGGGGGCTCCAGGGCTTTGAGGTCTGTTGGCTTTTTGGCCACATTAAAATTGGGTTTTTAACACCCCTTCATTTAGCAATATTAATACTAATTTTAAAAGTATTATTCTTGATGAAAACCAGCTGTTCCAGTGGGAGCTGAGACTGTTTGGTACCTACCTTCAGGTAGTTGGAGAGCTGCACCATTTCCTGAAAGGGGAAGGGCAAATGCTTAAAAATAGGATTGTTTCAGTTTATAAACACTTCATAAACTTGCTACAAAAATCTAAATATTTTTAAATAAAAGTGAATTAACAGCCTATATTTGGG
This sequence comes from Pachycephala philippinensis, assembly GCA_013397055.1. NCBI lineage: Eukaryota > Metazoa > Chordata > Aves > Passeriformes > Pachycephala > Pachycephala philippinensis. The sequence continues at coordinate 474,546 of VWZT01008892.1, forward strand.
TGGAGAAGGAAAGCCTGCTGGGGTCCATCGGGTTAGTTTTTCCAGCTAAGTGGAAATATTTCCACAGCAGTTTAACTTTCAGGAGTTCCAGGCTGGCTATTACCTGTGCTTTGCTTACCTTATTTAAAACTGCTATTCCCCAACTGAAATGAAAAACAAAGTGGGTTACTGAGGGCTCAGGGAGGGTCTGCAGCCACCCCTGGCCCTGGACAGCCCCTCCCAAGCTGGGCTGGGAGTGTCTGTGAGCAAACCTTGTGCCTTTTTGGGGGAGCACTTCGGGGCTCTGGGGCAATTCCCAGGGAGGGAGGGAGGGCAGGAGCTGCTTACTCTGTCTGCTGGCTCGAGTCCTTCACTCCTGTGCTGGGCTTTGGGAGGGTCTGGGTTCCTGTGAAGGCAAAGTGAGAGGATGTGAATGATCCCCCTGTCTGAGGGGCTGTGGATGTTTTCCATGAGGGTATCCATCTCTGCTCCCACTGCTCCCAGTTTAAAGAGTGTCCAGTGACAGCTCAGTGGGCACAAGAGGCAAAGGAACGCCCTGCTCTGATGGACAGAGAAGCAGGATGGAAGTTATCCTGCACTGAGGTCACTCCCCAGAGCCCTGGATGATCTTGGGGCAGCAAGAGGGCAGCCCTGGGGCAGAGCACTGGTGGTCAAGCTGTGGCTGATTTGTCCTTCCCCAGGAAAAATATTCTTCATTTCTGCAGGGAAAACTCAGGCTGGGATGGTCAAGCAGCACAGGAGTGGGGATGCTGGCTGGGGAGCTGCCAGCTCATCCCAAACAGCTCCATGGGGACGTGAAGGTGGGAAGGGAATATTGTGTTGGGAGATCTGAGCATCCCTCACGTACCTTGGGTGATGAGAGAGTCCCCTCGTTCCTGGGGGACGCTGAGGCGCAGCAGGGGCTGTGCAGGGGGGAGTGTGGGGCAGCTCCTCGGGTGCTGGAACGAGAGGGCAGCTGCAGTCAGTGTCCCCCCAAAACAGGCTGAGGGCAGGGGCTGTGCCTGCAGGGAGGGACGGGGTGAGGAGCAGCGAGGAGATGCCGAGGAACTGTGGCAGATCCACAGCTTTGTGGGAAAGTGGGGAAAAGCCTGGTGACTGTTGGGATGGGGGGAATGACAACCCCAAACCGGGACAGGGTGGCCTGGAGCTGGGCCTGGGGTGGGTCGGAGCAGAGGTGCCAGCTCTGCACCCTGGGGTGGGTCGGAGCAGAGGTGCCAGCTCTGCACCAGCTGCCCCCGGGCACAGCCAAGCAGGGGAAGGCCCCGCACCTGCCAATGCTTGTTCCAGGTTCCTGGGACTAAAGCTGCTGAGCCCAGTGGCAGCAGGAGGTGGGGGATTGCCCCGCACGCCCTGGTGCTGCTCAGGGGGCCCCAGGGTGTGTCTGTGTAAATCACCTCGTGCTCAGCGGTCTCTGCCCTCACAGGTTTGTGAGCCCCCAAGGATGAGCTCGGTGTACCAGGGAATTCTACACGGAAATACATCTACCAGGAGATCTGTTTGGCTCTGCCTGGGGCCTTTTGCACCTTTCCAAAGGTGTTCTTGAAGGCAGGCAGCCCTCTGGGTTCCTGTGCAGTAATGAGTACCAGGGAGTCTCCTGACTCCTCCACCCTTCCTGCTCACAGCGAAGGTGATGGAGGGAAGCCAGGTGGTTGGAGCTCACTTATCGAGGGTAAAATTAATTTGTGTAACTGTAAAACTGCAGCCCGGCAGCAAAAATGTGGGGTTGTACTTGGGGAAATGGCAGAGAAATCTGCAGGTGGTTCAGGGCTCGGCAAACAGGAGATGGGCAGGGAGGGAGGTGGCTGCGTCCCCACGCCCGACTCCGCACTTTGTAGGGAAATGCACGTTTTTGTCTTTACAATCTCCATTTTGGTCGTGTTTTGACTTGGATCCCGATGCTTTAGCGGTGGCTGGAGCAGGCTGAGCCCCGAGCTGCGCCGCAGGGCTGGCGTTACCTGGAGCGGGATGCTCGGTCCGGGCTCCACCCGTGGGGAGGGGTCCGGAGGGGTCCGTGCCTCGGGCTCCGGTCCCGGCAGGGTCTCCCCGGCCTCGCTGGCCAGGTTCCTCCTCCTCAGGAACTCCCTTTGCCGGGGGCTGTGCGCTGGCCCCCGGGCCGGCCGGGGGGGCTGGCGGCAGGGGGTGGCATCGCTCCTCCTGCGCAGCGCCTCTCTCGCCTCCTGCCGCCGCTCGCTCTTCTCCTCGTAGCTCTCGCCCGGGCGCCGCCGCTGCGGCCGTGCCCGCCTGGGCATCGTGGGCTCGGGGCTTCTGCCCTGTGAAACCGGGGCAGAACACAGCGGGCTGAGTGAAAACCAGCCCTTTCTAGGGTTTAATGGTTGCGGGGTATCCAGCGGTTCTGGAGCCCTGTTTATGTGTACAGTACTTCCATGCTTTTTAGTTTGTATTAAAATCTGCTCTGTAATTCTCTTTACTGCCCTTGTGGCAGCTGTAGGGTGCTCAAAGCTCGTTCCTGGTGACATCTTTTACTGTAGGGGCCTCCTTTGAAGGAGAGCAGCGTTTCTGGGGTGGTCAGCTGTTGCCCTGGGTGGGGAAGGTGCCCACGAGCCCCAGCCAGGACACTGCTCCAAACGCTGAGCGTTTTTCAACTCATTTTGCTGTCTTTTAGAAAAGGCCCAGTTGCGTGTCCTGATCAGTGTCCACTCATCCATCTCTTCCCATCAGGACAAGCTCAGCCACCCTCCCACCTGTGCTGCCTCTGGTTTGCCCAGCCTGTCCCAGGGCTGTAAAAGCCTCAGTTCATCAAAAATGCTCTTAAAAGCAGGGTAAAGCTTAAAGAAACACAGTCCGTTACTCACCCCGGGCTGAGCACACTGTTGAGGCCTTCTTGACAAGCTAATGCTCTGTTTCCTCCTTCTGTTACCCCAAATTACCCTCTCTAATTAAACATGTCCTTTATCTTTGCTTTCCAAGCTGTTACACTTCTTGCTTCAAGGGAAACCAGAAAAAAACTCTGCTTCTTGCTGGTTCATGTTGCAGTTTCCCGGTGCAAGTTGTGTAGGCTGAAAGTGGGGTGAAAAAAGAGGAAAAAGGTGCCTGGGGCTGCCTTCAGCCTCCGCTCCCCTCCAGGCCCACCAGCCCTGGTGCTGTGGGTGCTCGGGCACTTACCTGGTCCCAGGGGTCCCGTCCTACCCCTCGAGAGCCGAGCAGGAGCCGGGTGTTATCGGGCAGGAACACGCCCCAACTGCCCTCTTCATGCCAGCCACCTCATCCTGCGCCCTCGCTCTCCTTTTCTCTCTGTCGAACAGGAAACGTTGCAGCTGCGGCCGAGCCCCGGTTCCTGTCTGTGCTCGCAGCCCGGCTCCCTGCGGGACACGGGCCGGCTGCTGCGGGATGGGGCTTATCCTGGGAGCCCAGGGAGCCCGGCCTGGCTCTGAGCAGAGCCCGCAGTTATCTCCTGGGGCATCTCCCCTTGCTGCTCTGACACACAGAGGCTGGGCACTGGCTCACGGAACTGCCCGTGGCACTCGGTGACGGAGTTTCCCTGAGCGGCTTTGGGGCAGAGAAATCCAGACTTAGGGAAGTACAGTAATGCTATTATTTTAAGGCTTCGTGCAGATTGGAAAGAGGAAAAAAAGTGTGTTTTGGCAGCTGAGAAGAGGTCAGGAATGGCAGAAATTCGTTAAGGTCTTTAGAGCAGTGAAAGCTGCGTTAATGCAAATCGGGAGGAGGTCGGTTTAGCCAGCTGGGCACTGATAAGGGCTCTGTGCCCTGATAAGGGCTCCCTGCTTGTGCACGTGGAAAAGGAACACCCGGAAAAGCAGAGATCTCAAAGTAACGTTGGATTTATTTTTACAAAGACTGGCATGGAAGGGATGTGTGACAAAAAATCTCCAGATTCAGAGACCCTCGCGTGGCTTTGGGTGGTTTGTGCTGCTTGGCCCAAACCCTGGTTCTGGGCCAGGGCTCAGCTCAGCTGCCGTGGTGGCTTTCCAGAGGGAACAGTTTCTGCAGGTTGAGCAGGAATCCTGCTGGCGAGCAGGACACGGGCAGCAGATGCTGCTGCAGGACTCCTCTGAAGGGTCTCTTGGTTGGAAAAAGCCCTTTACAAGAGTCCATTGCTAAAAAGGACATTTTTGTGCTGCATTGGACTCCTGGAGTGTCCTGTCCCAGGGCGTCAGCATAGGGATGCCCCAGTGGTGTGGAAAGGGGCACCCAAGCAGCTGGGTTAACCCCCAGATCCCTCATGCTTGGTCCCCAGCACAGTTGCAGGGACTATGTTACGTTCTCCTGACATTTTCCACGCGGTAGCTGCTCCGGATGATGGAGTCGAGGAATTCCGGGGCAAGGCTGCGGATGAAGAGCATGGTGCTCACAGCCCGGGGCGGGTAGCGCACCTCCCGCCGGCGCAGGGCTCCGCCTCGGATGATCTCCAGGGCGCACTCCTCCTTCGGGGCCGGCGTGTCCGGGATGATGTGTGACACGGCGCGCACGGCGTTCTCTGCGAGGGAGGGGGACAGGGACGTGTCAGCTGGGGGCACTGCCACGGGCACCACCAGCTCACTCAGGGTGTCAGGGTGACAGCTGGGCTGTGCCTGGGATGGGCTGAGGCCCGGGGTCCCGGTGGGGCTGAGCTTACCTGTGTTGATGTAGCCCAGGATGCAGAGTGTGATGGAAACGTTGACCTTGTCTATGATGAGTTCCTGTCTCAAGGAGCTGAAAAATCCATCTAAGGCGAACTTGGTTGCGGAATAGGGAGCAGTAAATGGGCCGGCAATCCTACCTGGAGCAGAGGCACAGAGCTGGGCTTCAGGTGCTGGGCAGGCACCAGGCTACACCAGCAAAATATAAATCTCCCAGAGGACTTGAATTGAGCACCCAAGATCTAAATCGTGTGCCAACCTGAGTCCCAGCTCTCTGCCTTGCGGTCCTTATTCTGCCTTTTGGAGAAGAGTCTCAGCAGGGATCCCTGGCAGGCAGGGGAGAGGCTGAGGGCAGGAGGACCTTGACCCCTGTGAGCTCACCTGCTACGGATGAAACCACGACGATGCTGCCCTCGCTCTCCTTCAGCATGGGCAGGGCAGCCGTGGCCAAGGCCACGTAGCTCACAAAGTTGGTCTCCATGAGCTTTCGGACGTGCCCCACGTCCCCGCTGAAGTAGGTGAAGCCGCTGGGGCCGATGTGGTTGAGGATGAGCATGTCCAGGCCACCTGGGGGCAGAGCAGGTTTGCCACTGGCAGCTGTCATCTCCAGACCAGGCAGGCTCTCAGTGGCTGGGATGTGCTGGGGTGAGGAGGGGCAGCTCCACAGCACCTACCCCAGGTGTTCTCAGCCTCCCTCAGCACCTCCTCGGGCAGGCTGGGGCTGTCCATGGAGCCGCTGATGTAGCGGGCGGAGGCAGCCCCGAGCTCCAGGCATCGCTCCACAACCTGGGGGGACAGAACGGGCTTGGATGGACTGTCCTGCATGGAACCCCCATCCCAGGCTGTTCCTGTCTTGGGCCAGACAGGGCTCGTGCTGGGGAAGCCCTGGGTGGATCTGTAGGGTACCAGGTGTTCCCGTGTGCCCAGGCTGGGGTGAATATCCACATCCAGCCCGCCACGCCCTGCTTGCCATTTACTTTCTGCAGCTTGGCCTCTGTCCGTGCCGTGAGCAGCAGGTGTGCCTCCATCCGTGCCAGGTGATAGGCCATCTGCTCCCCGATGCCGCTGCTGGCTCCCGTCACGATCACCCGCTTCCCCCGGAGCATCTCTGCAGAGGAGGGTGCGGAGCTCAGGGCTGGCACAGCCCTCCCTGTCCCTCTGCACTTGGGCACTGTGGCTCTTCCCTGTCCTGCGGCTCCTCTCTGTCCCTGCCACCCTCATCAGGCCCCACTGGAGTCTGATCCCTAATCCCAGTTTGGTGGGGAACATGTTTGAGGCCTGAGCTCTGCACCCAGCCTCGCCTGGGAGCCGAGAGAGTTGACCAATAAAAGGATTAAATGTTTAAAGTGGGAAAACTGCTCGTTTCCTGAATAAGTCATTTACAGAGGTCAGACACGGTGTGTCCCAGCAGAGCCAGTGTAATTCCATGAGTATTTCCTGTGCTCTGACCCCTTGCCCAGGGGCTGTCTGCCCTCCCAGCCCTCCTGCTCTGACAGGCCCTTCCAGGTGCCTGCGCCTGGCACACGCTGCCCCTCTGGCAGCAGCCTTGCTGTGGTTGTAAAGCCGGTTTTTCCCAGGACTTACCTTCACTGAAGTTCTCAGATGCTGAATAAAAATAAAAGGCCAGTGCTGCTCCCAGCAAAGGGATGAAAACCTTCAGGAGCAATCCCATCCCTTTGCAGAGGTGCAGGCAGGAACCAGCCCCACGGGGAGGTGAAGGTGGCTGCAGGTTGCAAATGGGGCTGGGAAGTTTTGAGCTGGTTCTTATCTCACACGAGTTTGCTGGTATTTGTTGGACCTTTTCTTTGCCCTGCCAGTGATTTAGCAAACATTAACCTCATGAAGAGTGTGGCTTTGGACTTTAGGCTGTCCCTTTGCACCCTTGGCCTGCCAGGCGAGTCAGGTGTGCTTTCTGAGAGTGCTGAAGGGAAGGCAGTGAACAGCTTCCAGCCCCACAGAGCGCTGGGTGCGTGGTTTGGTGGCTGCCCTCGGGGCTGGGGCAGCAGTGTCCCCTCAGAAGAGACATCCCTCTCTCCCCACTCCACATCTAAACCAGGAGCAATCCTTCCCTTCCTCGCTGGCTGCCACAAGCATTTACTGATCAGCACTATCTCTGTTGTACAAGTTCATGTCGGTATCTGCAGAGAACAGAGGCTGCATTTTCCAACCATTACTGATTATTCTGGTTTATCCTCTGGGATATCACCATAGGTATAATGCTGACAGTTTGTTGGGTGGCTCTTACCCCTAAACGATCACTGTTGAGGAATCCATGGATTGCAAAAGGCAGTGAAAGAGCCAAATGGATGAATAGGAAAGACCTTCAGCTTTTGCAGTGTTGTGGTGCTGCTCAACAAGTGCTGGGCAGATGGCAAATGGGTTTGAGAGTGATTTTCTGGAAGTTTAAAGGGCAGAGCCCACTCTGTGTGTGCTGGTTTGTGTAGGTGATCTTGGGGTGAGGAGAAGAGAAATTAGGAAGAAATTCTTCCCTGTGAGGGTGGGAGGCCCTGGCACAGGGTGCCCAGAGAAGCTGTGGCTGCCCCTGGATCCCTGGCAGTGTCCAGTGGAGCTGTGCCCATGAACAGCTGAGAAAGGCGATAAACTCCCCCAGCACACGCAAAGCTGTCCGGTTAGTACACTTTATTTAACAATTAGCTTAATAACTAGCTTTCCGCGGCCGGGCGGGGCGAGCGGGGCACGGAGCCGCCGCTGCGGAGCCCGCTCTGTCCCTGCGGGTGCCGCCAGCGCATCGCGAACCGGCCGAGGGCGATGCCGGACAGGAACGGGGGGCGGTGGCGGAGGGCGATGCCGGACAGG
>VWZT01008892.1:481986-492748 GCA_013397055.1 Pachycephala philippinensis
CGGTGGCCGCGGCTCAGTGCGGGGGTCGGGGGGCTCCGGGGGGCGCGGGCAGGCGGTAGCGGCTCCGCACCAGGTAGTCGAGGAGCTCGGCGGCGCAGTCCCGCAGCAGCAGCGGCAGCCGCGTGGAGCTGTAGCGGTAGTAGAGCTCCCTCCGGCGCAGCGCCGCGCCCTTGAGGATCTCCAGCGCGCACTCGTCCCGCGGCGCCGGCCGCTCCCGCAGCACCTCCGCGGCGGCGCGCACTGCGCGCTCTGGGGGCCGGGTCAGCGCCGGGCACCCCCGGGGGTGAGGGGTGAGCGGGGACCCCCGGGGGGCACCGGGGAATGAGGGGTGAGCGGGGACCCCCCGGGATGAGGGGAGAGAGGGCACCCGAGGGGGTGCTGGGCTGTGCCAGCCTGTAAGCAGCGCCCGGTTTCATGTGGCATGGGGAAATAAATGACTTTGGAGGCTGTTTTTTGGTGGGATCCCCCAGAGACGCTGCAGCTGAGGGGGTGTCGGAGGGGCAGGAGGAGGAGCCGGGCTGGGGATGCTCGGCCCCTGAGCGCGGGTAGAACGGCACTGCTCTTACCGGTATCGATGAAGCCGAGGATGCAGAGCGTGATGGAAACATTTATGCTCTGAATGGTGAATTCCTGCCTCAGGGAGCTGAAAAATCCATCCAGGGCAAACTTAGTCGCAGAGTAGGGGACGGTAAAGGGAAACCCGACTTTACCTGGACACAGAGCGAAGTTCTGTGTTAGCACAGGAGGCTGCTCTGCCTGAGCCTCTCCTTTGCCTTTCATCAGAGAACGTATTTTACCCAAAGGGAGTTTACAGTCAGTGAAGTGTCATCCTGGCACTTGCACAGCAGCGTTACAAATATTCTTGTTGGCTTCCAGCTCTTGAGGCCAAAGCCATGGCTCACATCTCTGCTCACTCAGGTCGTGGGCAGCCCACGGGAACCACAAAACCCTCAGTGGGGAGAGATGGAGCAAAGTTGAAGCTCTTGTCCCTGGACACTGAGCTGCTCACCAGAACACTGCCCAACATAGCAGCTGTGGGGTTTTATTGCAGTGCTGGTCAAAAACCCAAATGGGATGATTGGATTGAGCGGAAAACAAATTCCATCAAGAAAGTCCGAAAATGCTCTGGATTTGGGTGTTGGGGCTGGTTTTGGTGGGGTTTCTGAGTGTTAGGCAGTTATGGCTCCTTTAGGGTGCCCGGTGTCTCTGTGTGCTCCTTCTGACGCTCAGCGCAGGCACCTTTTGGGTGAGTCCCCTGTCACCAACCAGGGGACACTCCCCACTCACCTGCCATGGATGAAACCACCACGATGCTGCCCTCGCTCTCCTTCAGCATGGGCAGGGCTGACGTGGTCATGGCCACGTAGCTGAGGAAGTTGATTTCCAGGAGCTTTCGTACGTGCTCAACATCCCCGTCAAAAAAGCCAAAGTAGGATGCACCGACGTGGTTAAGGATCAGCATGTCAAGGCCTCCTGCAAGCAGAAAAATGGGCATTAGTGCTGCGGGGGAGAGGGCTGCAACCAGCAAAACAACATCTTCTGGGAGCAGAGTAAGTGTAATCCAAGGAAATGAGGTTTTTGGGTCAGAGCTGTGGCCTGTTATCTCCGGAGTGGGGATACAGCCCCGATGGTGGCTGCCAGGAAATATTTTGTTGTGATACAGTTTTTGGTTCAGAACACAAATACCATGGCCCAAGGGAGATCACCCCTGAATTGTCTGCGGGCCGGGGAGGGAGAGGGAGTGCTCCACACGGAGCTGAACCGATGTGTTTCCGCAGCCCTGACCCCTGGCCTCAATGGCCGGGGCTGCCCGATCCCTCACACCCTGGCACTGGGCTGACGAAATCTGGGGCTGTGATACTGCAACAGGATGTCAGGAGGCCACAGAGCTGAAATCGAGGGCTCAGTTCACTTTGAGAGGCAGCAGTGCAGGCAGAGGAGTGGGGCTGCAAAGGGCAGAATTAGGGGAGAATTTTTCCCATCTCGCCCCATCTCTCCCAAATTTTTCCGCATGTGGCAAAAAGCAGGGCCAGGCGGAGATGCCGGCGCTGTGTGGAGCAGGTTGCAGACATACCCAGCGAGGTCTGTGCCTCCCTCACCACGTGCTGGGCGAAGGCCGTGTCCTCCATGGAGCCGCTGACGAAGCGCGCCGAGGCTGCGCCCAGCTCCAGGCAGCGCTGCACCACCTGCACGAGAGCGGGGTCAGCGGCGCCTCTGCCCACCCCAGAGTGGGCGGCTGAGCTCCCTGTGATGTGTCCCCACCTTAAACCAGCGGTTTGGGGTTTTGGGAGTGTGTTTGGAGCCTTGTGAGCTTCAAAGGGAGCCTGGAAAATGATTCCTTGGGTGAGCGCGTTACCGGAGGCAGTCTGGCTGCTGCTCCGTGCAGGCTGAGCTGGAACTGCACGTGTGCAGGGAGCAGGAGCCTGCCTAGCGCTGCAGTGGAATGAGGGTGTGTGGGATGTGTGTTCAGACACTGTAACGTGGAGTGCTGTGTCTGCAGGAGGGGATTGCTGAGCGGGTGGGAGCTCCCAGAGCACGGGGGTGGCTGTCACCGTGCCCAGGTGGGACCTGTGGGACCTGTGACTGTCACCCTGCCTGGGTGGGACCTGTGACTGTCACCCTGCCCGGGGGGGGCCTGTGGGGCCTGTGCCTGTCACCCTGCCCGGGNCCTGTGACGGTCACCGTGCCCGGGTGGGAGCTGTGACTGTCACCCTGCCGGGGTGGGACCTGTGGGACCTGTGACTGTCACCGTGCCCGGGTGGGACCTGTGGGACCTGTGACGGTCACTGTGCCCAGCTGGGATCTGTGGGACCTGTGACGGTCACCGTGCCCGGGTGGGATCTGTGGGACCTGTGACGGTCACCGTGCCCGGGTGGGACCTGTGCCGTGGATGTTCCCGTGGCTGTGATGGGAGGTCACCTCCCCGTGTCTGTGTGAGCCCTGTGACCATGTGAGAGTGCCCAGGTTGCCATTTACGTTCTGCAGCTTGGCCTCTGTCCGTGCCGTGATGAGGATGTGGGATCCCATCCGTGCCAGGTGGTAGGCGATCTGCTCCCCGATCCCGGTGCTGGCTCCCGTCACGATCACCCGCTTCCCTCGCAGCATCTCTGTGCACCGAGGCACAGACATTTTGGTTATCCAAATGCTATTAGAAAAAACCTTAAAACTAAAGAAAAATAATCCCGGAGCACCCTTCAGAATCAGCAGTGAGTTGGAAGGCAAACGAGCCTGCAGGCACAAAGCATCCGGCACCAGCAGGGCTCTCCCATCTCATGGAAAAAGCTGCGGAGCCGCTGCAGCTCCCCGTGGAATGCAGTGACACAGGGACAGTGCTTGACTCTTCCAGCAGCTTTTTCCACAAGCCAGGGCACAATTTATCAACGCCCCAACTATTCTGTAATAAAAACAATCCACTAAGTGCATGCTCTAAACTTTAACACTTACAAGCCACGTTTAACTCCTTTCCTACACAGAAAAACGGAGCGCTCGGTGCCCTGTCCCTCTCGCCCCCTGCCTCACCTGCTCCCTCAGGAGGTTTTTCTGCATAGTCCTTGCTCAGTTTGGTTTCAAATCTTTGTTAAAGCAGCTTCCCAGTATCGGCCGCCACACAAAGGCTCAGATGTGGCTTGGTCCGAGCCCTGTCCGGTTTCTATGCAAAACACCCAAATGTGGCTTTTCGTAGTTTTTTCCTTAAAGACAGATTCACTTTGGATACTTACCCGGTTTGAAAGTGTCCCTCGCAGAATAGAACCAGAAGGCCAAAACCAATCCCAGAAAGGGAATGAGAATCTTTTGCAACCGACCCATCCCACTGTGGAGCCAGGAAATAAAGCATGAGAGAGAAGGAAGGAACAAAAAACCCTCTGCAGAGCTGCTCCTGAGGGAAGCAGCAATGTGACCCTTTAAAAACCTGTGAGCGGCGGAGCTGCAGCTTCCAAAGCCCTGGAAAATCACGGGTGGGTGGATGGATAAGCCGAGCAAAGCCTCTGGTTTGCTCCCTGCTGCTTGGCCTGGCCAGCGGGGCTGTTTGGGTTCTGCCCGGCTCTTTTCATATTTCCTGTCCTACGTTAAAATGCAGAATTTTGCACAACACCCTGGAAGAGGTGTGTCTTTGCTGAGCAGCATCAAGTTTCACTTGGAGAACATCAGAGGGAGCCCAGTGCAGGTGGTTAAACATTGTCCTTTATTCCTGGACGTGGATGTGACCCGGCTCTGGCACTGGGGGCACCCCGAGCCGCTCCTGTGCTCCCCGGGGCGTGGCTGCTCTGTGCCCCAAAGCAGCTCCTGCCCCTGGGATGCTGGCAGCGGGGACTCAGCAGCACATTGCACCCCAAACAGCCCCAGAAATGCTCTGCTGAGGCAGGGCAGAGCTTTTCATCTCATTTTTATTCATCTGTGAGCAGATGGGGGAGCAGGGGCTGAGCTGAACCCGTCCCTGGGGTGCAGCCCCCTCAGTGATGGGGATACGCTGTGGGAGCTCCTGGAACTGCCCTGCCAGAGCCTCGGCTTTCTCTGCTGGGACAGAAGCTGTGTTTGTGGCACAGGAGCCTCATCTGCAGGGCAGCAGCTGCTCTGTGGTCTGATTTCTGGGGGCACAGCACCCTGCCCAACAGACTCAGAACCAGACAGAATTATTTAATGTTTTTTTCCCTCTTTAAAATATGGGTGCTTTAATTCAGTGGTGTGCCTGCTAGGGCAGTGCTGCTCTCTGGTCTTGCTACTGCTTTATGGATGACTTTTTCCTTTTCTGCCTTTCTGCTCCGGTCTCGACTTCCCCTCTGATAAGAAGCACTCAGCCCACACTCAGTCAGATAACACAGTGCAGTCACTCTGCTTTTCCTGCCTCCCTTTGCTTTGAACTCGGGTTGTGATCATGGGGCAACCATTTCATTCCTTGGCTCTGGAAAAGGGGAGAAAATGGAGTAATTAACCATATCTCAGCTGGGATCTTGTCTGCTGCGGCAGGGAGAGAGGCTCTTTTCAAGATATTTTGGTTTATTACTGGCATTGGTAAAGCAATAACCACCAACCTTTGTGCACCATCTGCGCGTGTGACGGGAAGGGATCGTGCTCTTTGCTCTGTGGTGGCACCAGGGGATGTGGGGCTGGAGGCACTGGGGGATCCCAGAGCCAGCGCTGCGCCTGCCTTGCTGGTGGCAACGAGAACTGGGGGCTTGGGTTGGGGTTTTGCAAAGCAGCTGATAATAAAGGACTGAGACATGGAATATTTTGGGCAAAACTGACCCCAGTTTTCCTGGACAAGCAGTTTCGGTGCTGTTTGGTGTGTGGGGGGTGCAGGGCTGTGCTGGGAGCTGCCCTAACGCTGCCCCCAGGGTTTGCTCCCAGCCTCCCATCCCTGCCAGGGTGCCGCTGCTCCTCACTCCCACTCGCGGCTTTTTCTGGCCTTGGTTTCCTCTGTGCAACTTAAGAACTTGTTTTTAACTTTTTCCTGGGGGCGGGGAGCGCGGGCAGGGAAGGGTTCTGTGACCCCGGCCGGTGCCAGCCTCGGCAGGGGCAGAGCCCAGAGCCGTGCCCAGCCCCGGGCCGGTGCGAGGGAGCCCTGCTGCTCCTGAAACGCCTCCCTGGGGTGCTCCCGGATGGATTCCCTGCCGCAGATCCCTGCTGTGTGCCGGCCGTGCGGAGCCGTGCTTTCCAAGGGGATGCTCCTGCGATGCTCCCGCTCTGCTCGGGGCTGCGGGGAGGAAACGAACCGGGAAGGAAACTTGTTCTGACAACAAACTGGGAGAGGGGAGCCTGGAGAGCCCCTGGAGGAGGGAGCACGTTCCAGGGCACGGCTGAGGCTCGGGCAGGTTTGTGCAGGCAGCTCAAAGACTCAAAAACACTGCGCAGGAATTTGGATGCCGCTTCTTTTTTTTTTTTTCCTTTTTTTGAGCAATATTTGGCTTTTTCAAACCATTATCAGATCTTGGTCAAATGCAGAGGATTTTAGGTTTTTTTCCTTTTCTTTCCCCTCTTGCTTTCCTTTATCTATAGACATTAAAATACTACTTTTCCTACCCAGCTGTTCCCAGTGCCCTTTACCATGAGCACAGCTCCAATTCCTTTCTTTACAGACAGGGCCATCATGATATAAAGGGCTGCCCTCAGTTCTGCTTTTCTACTTGCACGTCCTGCAGAACCCCATTGCTGTCACGGTTACACCACTGGAAAAATGCACTCCCAGTCCCGTGGGAGATGAGAGGATTGTGGGATGGGTTTGGTGTGGTTTGACATCATATTTCTACATGCTGCTGGTTTAGAGAAAATACTGTGATGTTTAAGTCATTTCCAACCCCTACATTTGTGTTTTTCCCCTGTGTGACCAAATTGGGAATTGCTGCCTTGCTATTTCATTGTTGGAGCTGCGGCTGCTCTGAGCCTTGGCCGCTGTCCATGTTCCCAGTGCCCTTGGAGCTGGGTGGCTGAGGCTGATAGGGTTATCTGCACCCCTAAATTTAGCCTGGCAGCTCCTGGAATATCCAGTGTCCGCACTGCAAATAGCAGGGGAGGGCTCTCTGGAGACATTCAGCTCCTGCCTTTGAAGTGGCTGAGCTGTGAGGGGAGAGCTGCTGCTCCGAGTGGCCTTCAGCTCCATGGGGTGAGGGCTGGATGACAGCTCCAGGCTGAAATCAGATCTTTGGAGAGATGGGCACAGACAAAGACTCACCAGATTCTGTGCCAGCTGCATTTTTCCTGAGGATTAAATGTACCAGGAAAGTGTCACGTTTACAGGTTGGAATAAACCCGATTCAGACAAGTCTGAGAACAACAGAAATCAACCCCATGCAAACCCAGCAATGTAACTCAGCCCTGGGGCAATGTGTGGCTCTCCCCAGGAGTTTGTCCCTCAGGACTTGGGTTTAATTCAGCCTGAAATGCTCTGTGTGCCTCTCCCCAGCAGCTCGCCCGAGGTGTCCTCCCTGGTCCTGTCTGTGTGCCTGATCCCACCTGGGTTCTCTCTGCTCTGTCCCAGTGTTTATAATTAAACTTTGTCTCTGCAATTCACCCCGGGGCTGTGGGAATGCTCCCGTGTGCTCTGGGGATGCTGTTTGCTCTGGGGATGCTGTTTGCTGTGTCTGTGGCATTGCTTTGGCCGGGCTGTGCCCTGGGTTGGTGCTGGGGTGCTCTGTGCTGGGGCTGGGGAGCAGCCTGGGCTGGGGGCTGGGCTGGGGCTGGGGAGCAGCCTGGGCTGGAGGCTGTGCTGGGGTTTAAGGATGAGGAAGTTTTGCTGAAGCCTTTTCCTCTGCTGCATCGGGCCAGTCGGTCACTGGTCACTGCTGGAGCGGTGTTAAAGGGGTTACCCGGCCTCGTGCACACTGAGTTCATTGTGTGGTTTAAATGAGACTTTATGTGGTCATTGTGGTAAAATCAGTGATTAGTACTCCTCTAATTCCCCCCTCTGCAGAGAGCCAGCGCTGTCTCAAGTCCATCTAGGGAATCCCCTGGGGAAGTGGCAGCACCCAGGGCTGGCCTTCCAGCCTGGCCTGGGGTGTGATGTGTGTCTGGTTCCCACCCGGAGCCTGCAGCACTCGGGAGGCAGGGCAGGGGCTTGTCCTCTGCAGGACACGGTTCCCCAGGTGGCTGCCTTGGGAGGCAGGGCAGAGCTTATCCTCTGCAGGACACAATTCCCCAGGTGGCTGCCTTGGGAGGCAGGGCACAGCTTGTCCCCTGCAGGACACAATTCCCTGCGGTGGCTGCCGGAGCAGGGCCGTGCTTTAGCTGTCTAATCCCGTTAGTGTCTTAGCAGCAGCTATTCTGACTGCTCACAACCCTCTTTGCTGTAAGCTCCTGACCCCGGGACGGAACGCAGGGACGAGGAGGAGGTGTGGGCAGCAGGGCAGGCAAACCGGGGCTCCGCGCCCGGGAGTGGTGGGGTCCAGCCTGGGTCGGCTCACCCGGAGCCCCCCGCTCACCTCGGGGCTCAGGAGCTCCCTCTCCTCTCTTTTCGAGTCCCCCTTTCCAGGGGCGGGATGAGACACCTGGGACGTGCAGAGGAGCGCTGATGTTGGGCACGGAGGGGTGAGGAGCAGCTCCCAGCCGCCCTGGGCAGGGCTCTGACTCTCAGCTCGGGTTTATCTGTGTCAGAGCTGGGCTCTGCCTGTCGGTGATGTGGGACAGACCCGACCTGGGAGCGCCTCCATCCCTGGCACAGCCACAGGCACCCAGCTCCCCGCTTTGCTCCCCGCTTCGTCCATGCACCAGGGTGCCACAGGGAATTCCAGGCCAGCCTGCCCTGTCCCCGAGGCCCTGCTGTAAATGTAAAACATCTGTAAAAGCTGGAATTGGTAGGGAGGGGGGAGCACAGTGGACACTCCTCGGCTGATGGCTCCCTTCAGGCCTGAACTCTCCTGTTTTCCCATGAAAATTCCATTGGTACCAGTGAGGGGTTGGATTGTTCAGCCTTGCCAGAGGCCAAAGGGGTGGTTACACAGTAAATGAAGTACTTCTCAAAGGCTATTTTAAATTAAACTATGCTTTTAATTGAGGAAAAGGTACTTTAAATTTGATTGAAAGCTTGAGCAGGGTTTTTGTGCAGATACTGGGTAAGATTCTTTCTCCATTTCTTTTTATTTTGGTAACAGAAATAATTGTCAACAAAATGGATTGTGGGTTATGTATTATGAAAATGAAATTGTGAACTTCAGCCGTATTCTGCTATTTTTGGGTTCTGATCTTGCCTTGTGCAGCTCTGGGAGGAGCTGGGCACTGGGCTCCGGGCTCTGGCAGGGGTTTTTCATTGTCCATGGTCCAGTGTTTGGTTCAATTGTTTTCCTTTTATCTGGAGAGTGGCACGTGGCTGCTGCATCTCTCAGTTTCTGTGCAAGGTGTGGATCCTGCTACTCCCCCTGCCCTGCTGGTGTGTCTTTGAGCAGATAAAGAGGATTTTCTGCCCTGGTCAGGACTGGCAGGGCCTGTTTCCCTGCCCTTCCCTCCCGACTGTGGTTGGGATCACTGAGCTGTGGCTGCCTGGAGACTTTATTTGACTGACGTGACACAGCCCCACATGCAACAGATTCTTGCTAAGCCCCAGAACAATTTTTAAATAGGTGAAAGTCCTCTAATGATTCTGGCAGCGCTCAGAGTGGAGCCTGAAGCTTGGAACAGTTTCCACACCCTCCAGCCTGACTGTGCCATCTCCGGGTTTTTCCATCTGTGACACTGGAAGCCAGTATTACTCTGCACAATTGGTGTCTGTGGTGGCTTTGAGAAAGATCCCGGGAAAGGCAGAAGGGTTTTGGTTTTGTTTTTAAGGTTTTTCGCTGTGCAGCAGCTGGAGCCTGTTGGAGGATTGCCGGGGCAAGAACTGGGTTTTTATTTATTTTAAACCAGTTCTGTGCACACACGGCCGTGGCAGAGACACAAATCTGTGCCATTGAACCCAGATAACCCCTGAAGTACAACCCCGCCTCCGGCTCGGGGCATGTGGCACCCATGTGACAAATGCCACCTCCTCCCCAGCTGGCCCCTTTTGGGAAGGAGCAGCTGCCGGAGGGACAGACAGGCAGAACAGACCCCAGAGCAGCCTCGCTGGGGCATTATGGGGAGGGGGCAGCCCCCTCCTCCTCTGTCCCCTCGGTCCCCCCACTGCCCCTCAAAAGGAGCTGGAGGTGTGAGCAAAACCTCTTTGCAAATCAACAGCAGAAGGCCTTGAAAATAAACGCAGCAAGAGAGAGCCGCTGGTACCATATAAAATATTTATTGATCTTGCAAAATGGTGTAAAATGCGTCCGTAAGAAAAATAAGAAACCACGCTGTGCATCGTGCACAGGTTCATACCAACAAAAGGTATTTTTTCCCACTGCTGCACAGCAGCAAATATAACCCTTCACTTGTGGCGAGTCTCACTTATGCAGTCTCCTCAACCGAGCCTTCTCTCCGTGCTGGAACCAGCGGGGCGGCGCAGTCTGTGCCCCCGAGGGCCGCCCTAGGACGCGTGGTGCCGGGTCACCAGCGCCCTGTGCAGCGCCGGCGGCTCCTTGCCCTTGTCCGGCACCAAACCCTCCCGAGTCTGCGGCACCCGCTGCTCCCGGGGCGCCGCCGGCTTCTTCCTCTCCTCCTCCTCCTCCTCTATCCTGCCCTCGGAGCTGAAGGGGCTGCACACGGTCTCCACCAGCCCGATGACCACCCCAAAGAACGCCAGCACGCTGCCCAGCATGTACAGCTTGACCATCTTCCTGTTGGGCTTCTGGCTGAGCATTTCTTTGGCGAAGGGGATCAGCTCGTGCATGGTTTCCATTTCGGCTTTGCAGCAGCAGGTTTAGATGTCAGTTCTGGAAGGGAAGAGAGAGGGACGCGAGTTAAAGCCAGCTGCTGTGGTGGCAGAGCTCTCCGGGCTGCCCGAGCTCCCCCCAGACCCCGGCTGCGCTTTAAACGGGGATCGGGGATTTTGCTGAAGGTTTGCTTCAGGCAAACGCACCCACCCTGTCCCCGCGGTGCCCAGCACAGAGCAGACCCTCCCCAGCCGGGCGAGGGTGGCACACGGCTGGTCCCACGCGTTTTGCACAGCGTCCCCCATCCCCTGGCGTCCCCATCGCATCCCCATCCCCTGGCATCCCCATCCCCTGGCATCCCCATCCCCTGGCATCCCCATCCCCTCGCAGCCCTCACCGGCGCTGTCGCTGCGGGGCCGTGCTGTGCAGTGAGCGCTGCGGTGTCGCTGCGGGGCCGAGCCGTGCTGTGCTGTGCCGTGCTGTCCTGTGCTGTGCCGTGCCGTGCTGTCCTGTGGCGGCCGCTCCGCTGCAGCTGCTGCCCGGGGCCGCCG
>VWZT01008892.1:509322-537521 GCA_013397055.1 Pachycephala philippinensis
GACTGTGATGGACTGAGGTGTGATTCAAGCCTCAGTTAACACTTCTCTTTCTTTAAATATAGATCTATAATATATGTAAATATATATGTTCTATATATGTAAATATGAATGAAGGCATGGAGATGTGATGAGGAGCTCGGAGCAGCTCCCACTGGTACCTGCAGCCCAGGGGAGGCACGGAGGGGCTTTCACAGACACTGTGAGCTCCCCTGTGGGATCTTGTGCCAGAGACCGGGACAGGAGCAGAGCTGTGTCCCTGTGCTGGCAGTGCTGCCGTTCCCTGCATCCTCCTGGAGCAGGCTGGGGTCTGTGGCTGGGAGCTCCCACCCTCCAGCCCTGGGAGACTTGTGATATTTAAAATGTTGTTTGCATAGGATTTTCTGCCTTCTCTCACCTGATCCTCGTGGGCACTTGGTGGGTGTGAAGGGAGGCAAGTCACCTTTGTCAGCTCTTGTGTCGTGGAGACACAGAGCCATCCATGGGAGATTGGGAGGACAGGTTCCAGAGGATCCCGATCCCTGTGGGAGTCAGGGGAGGGGGCTGTGAGCCCGTTGGAGCTGCTGGCACAGCACAGGGGGTCCCTGCTGCTGATGGAGGGTGGCAGCTGCCTGGCAGGGCTGCTCTGCAGTGTCTCTGGAGCCTCAGCACCGACTCCTCTTTGGCTGCTTCCAAAAATACCGGCCAATGCCTGCCAGGAGGGAAGTGCCAGACGGATCTGGAGCTGTGCTGGTGCTGGCTGCTGCTTTCATCTGCCGGGCCACCTGCCTGAGTCGCTCAGGGAGCTGGGAGCCCGCCCCAGCATGCTGCAGCAGGGAGAGCTGTGCCTCCCAGCTCGCTGTTCCACACCTACATCAAGCTTTTTACTGGCACAGTGCATCCACAAAATCGTGCAGTAATCGTGGCTGGATGGGACCAAAGCTTGGCCTCTAGCTTTGGGCTTTTCTTCATCAGGTCGGGGTTTGCACTGAGTGATTTGTGTTCCTGACTGGTTGAAGGTGATGCAGAACCAGAGGCTGCTGCTCAGTGCTTATCTCACCCAGGCATTTAGGCACGCCCAGCTCTTTGCTGCAGGGATGTGCCCCTACCTGCTGGAGAAAAAGCCCATTTCCCATTATTTTTCCCTCCTCCCTTCTCTGTATCTCATTTTCCTGGCCGCGGGGCTGCAGACTGACACATGCTGGGAGACATCTCGTCACTGCCTCTCAGCCGAGCTGCAGAGGCAGCAGGACCCGTGTGGGGTGTGGGATAAGCTGGTGCCGTTTGGGGTTTGCAGCCTGTCATCCTGGCAGATTTTAGATGAAGTGTAGCTGATGTGAGAACAGATGGGGTGAGGAAAACAGGCACCCACGTGCTTGCTTTTAAGCAAGGGAAAGGAACTTTATTTCCTTAAACCACATCCATGGGATGTTTGTCCAACTCGTGTCTTTACCCCATTTCTGCTGCCCACTCTGAATTTGGGGTAAAGCCAAAGCTGGGGGGCTCTCTCTGTGTTCTGAGGATAACCTTGGAGCTCATTTTCAGTGTCATTTCCAACCAGCCAGGCAAGGAAGTGACACTGGTGTCACCTCAAAGAGAATGTCAGGCCCAGGCTGGGATTTTGGGATGTCCTGTGCAGGGCCAGGAGCTGGACTCAGTGATGCCTGTGGCTCCCTTTCAGTTCCATGGTTCTGTGGTTTATCTATGTTCCAAAACTGAATCCCAGCCCACTTTAGTGAGTACCAGTTGCTCACTGGGAAGTTTAACCACGATGGCAGAGCCATGGGAACTTCTGCTGCCTTTTCCCATGGAAAATGTATGGATTTCTTCACAGGCATGACAAGCCCAGCTCCACGAGCTTGGCACAGCCCTGTCCTACAGATAACAGTGCTGGAGCAGAGAACTGTCCTGCAGAAAATGGGCTGGGATGGGGAATTACATAACTTTGCTTTGCAGGTGCCTTTGTCCCTCAGGTAACTCACGGCTGCTGCTCACCCTGTTGTTTAACAACCCTAAATCTCTGTGTGTGTGTAAATTCCCACTGCCTTCCAGATTGTTCCCAGATAAAATTGGAATGGTAATGGCTGTCCCTGTAGGATATTGGTTGTGCAAGAGCTCCCTGGTGGAGGCTGAGTGCCAGGAGCCTGGCTGGCACCGTGCTCCCTCCCTGCCACGCAGCGGGGTCAGGCATGGGACCCCCGAGGTCTCTGTTCTGTGCCTGCACAGCTCAGCTTCCCTTTCTGCTGATGAATAAGTGCAGCTGATTTTGGGTGCCAGGAGGTTTGATTTCAAGGGCTCTCTGCTCGTGTTAAAATGGCAGCAGGAGCTCCTTGAATTACTTTGGGCAGGGGCCATCAGGTCAAAGTCTTGGAGCTTTGCTGCCCCTGCGTGAGCAGAGAGGCTGCTCAGGAGCTGGGTCACAAGGTCAGGGCAGGAGGAGAGCAGCACAGACCTGCACAAGTGTCACGCTTGGGCATTTTCAAGTTGTTCTTTGTGGACTTTTCCCCCCTTCCATTTATTCCTGAGACATGACTCTATTTATTCTGAGCACAGTCGCTTTCCCTCTCGCACAACTGTGTTGTGAATTATCTTTCAAAAGTCTGGAACGAATTCCCCTTAATCCCAGAACCTTCTTTACCCATATTTGGGGTGACTCTGGGGTAGCCTGGAGGCACAGAGGGTGAGAAGTGATTTCCTTGCAGACCCACAACCTCTTTTACCTTCCTCAAATGGCCTTTGGGCCCCCACCCCTTGCCAAGCACTGCCCAGCTCTCCTCTGCCTGGCAGGAGGGGAGGAGTGCTGGAGATCAGCGCTGCCCCCGGGGTGGGTGACCCAGAGCAGATCCCAAACCCTTGGCTGCCGCTGATCACGTAGGGCTGCAGCCCTGGCCCAGCTCCCAGGGATCCACTCAGCCTGCTTAAAAAATAAAAAAATATGGGAAAGAGCTGGGAAAAGGTACGTGCTGGTAAATCTCTCCTCGTTTGGGGCTGTCATTTTTGGTAATTCCCTCTGTCCTGAGGAACTTTGAGACACATAGTCGCAGTTGGTGAGAGCAAATCCCGCTGTTGTGCAATACAGGGGTTTCACAATTTACTCCGAGGACGTGAAATGAATCTGGCTTCCAGTGTTAATTTTAGTCTTAATTAAAAATCTGAGAAAAGATAAAAAAAACCAGGAGATTTTTGCACCCAGCACAGCCCCGGGCTGCCTGCGGAGGGTTTGTCTCACACAGCTGAAGCTGCGTTTTTAGCACCACGTTTGGAGTGGGGCTGCAGCTGCGTTGTGGCTGCTGGGGAGCACCGGGGTCCCTGGCTGTGTGAATGATCTCATAAGTATGCACGAGTCACTCGTAATGAATAATTTAGCCGAGATTAACCTTTCCCCTCGCAGAAAGCCTTCCTTTCTCCTTTGCTAAGCACAGTCAGAACTGGTGGGAAGTTTAATCACCGCTGGCAATTGTTCACTAGATTATTTCTGTGGATAATTCCTGCAGCTCCCTGACAATTTGCTGCTCATGGCCATTATCTGAAATGAGTTCTGCCTAGTCCTGATTAAATTATTTGTGATTCTCACTGGTAGAGCCAGGGAAATTGCATGATTATATATTTTCAGCGCTCTGTTTGCTTACTTTGCGATATTGTTACAAATATTGTGGTTTGCCAACTCCTGTGCTGGGATATTTATAGACAGAGAACATAAAGATTGTGGGAAATATTACGGAAACAGATGGGATACAAGTGAGGATCCCACTGTGCACCCTGCTGGGGCAGGGTTCCAGGCCT
This sequence comes from Pachycephala philippinensis, assembly GCA_013397055.1. Taxonomy (NCBI): domain Eukaryota; kingdom Metazoa; phylum Chordata; class Aves; order Passeriformes; genus Pachycephala; species Pachycephala philippinensis. The sequence goes on from VWZT01008892.1 coordinate 513,082, forward strand.
GGGACAGAGCAGAGTCAGGTCTGGGCTGTGTTAGGAATGAAACCACAAATTAATTTTTGTAAACCACAAATTAATTTCTAAAGTGGAAACCAGAAATGGTGGTGCCACCGTGGCCCAGTGACTGCCACCTCGTGCTGCCCTCTGGAGCACAGACCTGTCCTCGCCCAGCCCTGGGAAGGGCTCTTTGGGGTTTGGGTTGGAATTGGCTCCTGTCTTTTAATCATCCCATGGAAGGTTTGAGCACGGAGGTGGCTGTGGAGTGCTTTTTGTCACTTGTCACTCGATGGCCCTGCCAGTCACTGAAAGCCGATGCCATCACTGGGGTCCCAATGTGCCTCTGGTGTCACCCAAAGCCCCCAGCGCCTGCCAGCCCTGCAGAGGGGATCTCATTGCCTCCCCAGTGCCAGCTGTGCCCCTGCCAGACTCAGTCCCCTCCTGTCCCCCAGACCCACTTTGCACCCAGGGTGACCTTTCTGAGCTGCCAGGGCCAGCTCCTGCTGTCTCTGGCAAACTCTGCTCGATCCTCCCTAATCCCCCCGGCTCTGGGATGTGTCAGAGTGACACACGTGTCCCACTGCTCCCTTTGGGAGGCTCAGGCTCACTGCCTAGGCCACTGACAGCTCCGAATCCCAGAGGGTTTGGGTTGGAAGAGATGATGTAGTCCCAGTGCCCTGTCATGGGACACCTGCCACCATCCCAGGCTGCTCCAAGACCCATCCAGCCTGGCCTCGGACACTTCCAGGGATCCAGGGGCAGCCTCAGTTTCCCTGGATAACCTGTTCCCACCAGGCTGGAGGTGCTGAGCCCTTTGTTTCATGCCCTGAGCAGCATCTTTCCCCTCCCAGTGCCTCTGCAGTCCCTGGCGTTTGCTCCACTCCAAAGCTCCAGCCAGAGCCTCCCCGTGTCCCCCTGGGACGCTGCTGTGGGCTCTGGCACCATCTCCCAATCCAGCACCCCTGGGCACTGCCCTTCCCCACCTTGGCCTCACCTGGGTCTCCCTCCCAGGTTCCCGGTGGTCCTGGTCCCACCTGCTCGCCCACCCCACGCCTGCCTCTCCCTTGGCCTCCCTCCAGCCCTTCCCCACTCCCGGCTCTTGCTCAGTCTCTTTCCTGCTGCCTTCTGCCTGTGTCTGAGCCTGCTGGAGCCCCGCGGTGGTGCCTGCTGGTGGCTGCAGGGAGCGTTGCCTGGTTAGTGACATTTTGGGCATTTGTTTGCTCCCGGGGGATGGTTTTCTCCCATCCCCACGTTCCCCGTGCTGAATCCCTCTTTACTCCTTGGATCACTTGCTCAAGTGAAGGGCTGAACTTTGAGCTGCTCGACTTCCCACCCCCTGGCTTCTCACCCACTGCGTGCTCCTGCTCTGCTCCCGGGGGAGAGCCTGGGGGCCGAGCATCGCCCGGAGCCCTCGGGTAGGAGAGAAAGGCCCTTCTGTTCACCAGACAGCCCTGGGCTGTGTGGAAAGGGCAGACCGCTCCCGAAAAGCTGCAAAGGGCTTTCCACCAAGTGTTGGCATTGTGGAAACCAGGGGGGTTGCTTAAAAAACCACAATTTTGAGGGTTTGCCAAAAATCTGTGTTAGTCAAAAGCATTTGGGGTTTAGTTTTTAGTCCATAAAACCTCGACTTGTGTTTTTTAACAAGGTGTGGAGGGGAGCACTTGAGGCCTGTGTGTCGTCAGTCTGAGTGGTCGTGGTCCTGCAGCTCTCTCCAAACGAGCTGTGCTGATGCTCTTCGGTGCTTAACGAGCCCACGCTGCATTTCCTGCTCATCCCTCTGGGATGCGGGGATTGTCACTCTCACTGTCCTTTCTCTTGCAGTGGAGCATGAAGTGCTGCAGGTGTGACTCGAGGCTGCCCCACAGCTACAGCGGGCACCGCGTGGGGAACGTCCTGTCCTCGGCCGGCCGCGCGCGCTGGTGGCAGTCCCAGAACGGTGAGGGGCCACCGGGCACAGCTGGGACACCAACTCCTGGCAATAGCCCACCCGAGGGGAGCAGGGAACGGTGTTGGGTTCCGTGGATGGGGAGGACAGAAGGAAATGAGTGGCCGGACTGTTTATTGTCGCCGTGTCCCCAGAGTGTCCCTGTGACCGTGCCTCTCTGTGCCCGCAGGTGTGGAGCGCGTGTCCCTGCAGCTGGACCTGGAGCAGACGTTCCAGCTGGGCAGCGTCGTGCTGCACTTCAGGGTTGGTGTCTGCAGGCAGCTCCCCTGCTCCCGAGGAGGTGTGGGTGGCACTGGAGGGGCCCTGCCGGCTCCGTGGGTGTGCGGATCTTGGGGCACAGCTCCCTTCAGGCTCCTGATAGGAAGCATGCCAGAGTCTCTGTCCTTTTCCCCCGTTTTTTTGTAGCTGTTCCCCTGAGAACTGGGAATTCCATTCCTTTGGGAGTGGTGGGGCAGGGTGGTGGGTCCCCATCCCAGGAATGTCTCCTCCTGCAGGGAGGAGGAGGGATGGGCAGTGCCAGGGCAGGGCCTGGCCGGGGCTGTGGTGCCAGCCCGTGGTGTCACCCCGTGGTGCCAGCCCGTGGTGCCAGCCCCTGGTTCTCTGTCCTGCCCGCAGTCGCCGCCCGCAGCGATGCTGATCGAGCGCTCCGTGGACGCCGGCAGGACGTGGCAGGTGCTGCAGTACCTGGCCTCCGACTGCGCCGCCGCCTTCCCCCGCGTGCTCCCTGGCTCCCCCGAGGGCTGGCAGGACCCCCGGTGCCAGGAGCTGCGGGGGCACCCCATGCACGGGGGCACGGTAGGGATTTGGGGTCCCCATTGTGGCCCCGGGGTTGGGGTGGGTGGCCTGGGTGGTGCTGCAGGGGTGGCCTGGGAGTCACGTACACCTGGGGAGGGATGGGGCCCGTGGCCACCCAGCACTGCTGAGGGCAGTCCTTGGGATTCCTGCTCCTCTGGCAGGAAATCCTTTGCTGCTCTATGACATGGGAGGTGTTGTGTTGGTTCTCCTGCAAAATCCTCTGCAGCTCCAAAGGCTTTCCCTGTGGTCTTTTTTCCCTCTAAGGTGAAATTCAGTGTCCAAGACCTGGGGTCTACAATCACCTCCTCTTACAGCCAAGCCATCGAGCGTAAGTGATGGGCCTCCTTCAGAGCGGAGGAAGGGAGAGGGGAATGAGGCTCCTGAGGTTCTCCCTGCAGTGATGGGAAGCCCTGAGCTGGGGTAACCCCTGGGGTACCCTGAGCTGCCTGTCCGGGTGTCAGGGAGCAGCGTTTGGTCCTTGCTGATGGCTCAGCTGCTGCTCTTTGTGCCAGTTCCTCCTTCCCTTGCTCCGAGCCCTCCCCACCAACTGCAAAGAGCTTCTGCAGGGCACCCTGTGCCCCTTACATCACACCTGTCCCTGTCCCCAACAGAGCTGGGGCCCTTCACCAACCTGAGGATCAACTTCACGGAGCTGCCCCACGTCCCACGCCAGGGCTACCACGCGCCCAGCACCTTCTACGCTGTGACAGAGCTGCAGGTGCTGGGGAGCTGCTTCTGCCACGGCCACGCCGAGCGCTGCGCCCCTGACGGGGACGGCACGGTGAGCTCAGGGTGCCAGGGGCTGGACACCAGTGGGACGGCTCCGCTGTGGGCTGCCAGGGGCTGGACACCAGTGGGATGGCTCTGCTGTGGGCTGCCAGGGGCTGGACACCAGTGGGACGGCTCCGCTGCCTGCCTGGAGTGCTCCTCAGGATGCCTTGGCCACAGCGACCAGAAAGGGGCTGTGGGAGGCTCTTCAATGGGCAGGAGCTGGAGAGGCAGGAGCTGGAGGGGCATGGGGAGGATGAGGCTCTGTCCTGAGCTGCTGCCACCAGGCTGGGTCACGCCTTGTCTCTGCAGCAGGTCTCTGGTCACTGCGTGTGCCAGCACAACACGGCTGGGCCCCACTGCGAGCGCTGCGCCGCGCTGTTCAACGCCCGGCCCTGGGCACCTGCCGAGGACAGCGACCCCCACGAGTGCCAGAGTACGGCCAGTGCTCCCCCCACCCCAAATCCTGCCAGCCCCTTCCCTGGGACCCTCTGTGGGGTGGGTGGTGGGGCGGGTGTCTCGGCCCCTTTGCCACTTGTGGGCTGCAGCAGTGCCCAGCACGCTGGGCCACCGTGGGGCTGTTTTTGGGTGTCCCATGTTACGGGGTGTGTCCGTGTCACACAGGAGCCTTGGGCACCCTCTAGTGCCGCTGCTGCTCTGCCGGAGGGGTTTGCACGGTGCCGGCTCCAGCTGAGCCGTGTTCCGGGATTTTTTAGGATGCGACTGCAATGGGCACTCGTCCTCGTGCCACTTCGACCCTGAGCTGTACCGGGCCAGCGGCGGGGCCAGCGGCGGGGTGTGTGACCACTGCCAGCACAACACCGAGGGCAACAACTGCGAGCGCTGCAAAACCAACTACTTCCGCAACCGGCAGCAGGAGCTGAGCCACCCCGAGGCCTGTCTGCGTGAGTGACACCCCTGAACCCCGCAGCACCTTCCCCAGCCGCTGCCCCGCTCAGCTGGGACGTCTCTTGCCCGTTTGCAGCCTGTGAGTGTGACCCGGATGGCACCGTGCCCGGCTCTGCCTGTGACCCGGCCACAGGGCACTGTGTCTGCAAGGACAACGTGCAGGGGGACCGCTGCCACCTCTGCAAGCCGGGCTTTGCCCAGCTGGCCGGTGCCAACCCCGCGGGGTGCCGCAGTGAGTACCCCGGGACATTGGCCCCTAAAGCTTTGGTTTGGGGTTTTCAAGCCAAGGCCCATTTTGTAAGGGTTTAAAAAAGCTCCTTGTTCAGTCTGGGAGTGGTTTCGGGTGTAAGTTTAGCAGAAAGCACAGGGCAGGTGGGGTTTGGGGGTGCAGCTGTGTCCGAGTGCCCCCGGGGCTCAGGGGGGAAGGAGGTGATGCTGTGCAGGGAGCGGGGCAGCACAGGGCAGCTGTGGGGCAGGGCAGGGCTGTTCCCCTGGGCTGGAGGATGCTGAGGCCCCTTGGGCTCTGATTCCTGCTGCAGTGTTTGGGGGGACTATCAGAGCAAGGGACAGATCTCCTGAGCTCGGGTGGGAAGGGAGAGGCGGGAGAGCCCCTCTGGGTGGCTGCGAGGTCCTTCGGGGGGCTGCCCTGGTGCTCTGTGCTCCTACTGACCCCAGCCCAACCCGTCCTGTTGCAGGATGCACCTGCAATGCCCTGGGGACACGGCAGGACCAGCCCTGTGACGATGAGAGTGGCAGCTGCTCCTGCCTGCCCAACGTGGTGGGCAGCGACTGCGGGCAGTGCGCGGCCGGGCACTGGGACCTGGGCAGCGGGCAGGGCTGCCGGCCCTGTGCCTGCCACCCCCGCGGCTCCCGCAGCCCCCAGTGCAACCAGGTACCCCCAGCCCACTCGGGACGACTCTTCCTTCAGCTGGGTTTCCTTTTCATTTCCCTGGGCTTGCTCTGTATTTTCCTTTCCTGACTCCCCATTGCTGCTGTGAGGGGCTCTGGGGGTTGAGCTGCACAGAGCAGGGTGCCACGGCTCCGTGTCCCCTCACTGGGGACCTGTCAGAGCATCAAACACCTCTTGGGTGGCTCCTTTGTCCTGTCCCATCCATGGGAACCTTCACAAAAAGAGCACTGTGTTCCCCAGCACATCCCACTCTTACTTTCCTTCTCCTGATTCCTAGAGAACACCACAACAGACAATTCAGGAAAATGAAGGAAGGTGGTAATTACTGAGGCAAGATTAAGTCACTTTAACAAGCCTGATATTTATCAAGGAAGCCCTAATAAGACATCTTCATACAGGCGAGGGAAGTTAATTACGCTCATTTGTCAATGAAAAGCATGTGTGCCACTTCAGGCAGAAGAGGCAACTGGGAAAATGAAAGTTAAATGTAAAAAAACCCCAAACCATGACAAATTCTGAGAGCCTAGGATAGGTTCCAAATGAGCTCAGCGTGGGGAGGAGACCTGAGATGGCAAAGCAGCTGCTGGTGGGCGACTGCTTTGTTTTTGAAACAAGGCTGAACACCCTCCTCGTGGTGCTGGGGCTGTTTGGAGCCTGTTGGCATCCTGTGTCTGAGCTGCAGCCTGGCACGGGCACCTCGGGCATGCCCTGGGCACAGACTGAGCAGAGAAAATGTCCATGTGCTGGCTTTGGGGGTCAAGGGCGGCAGAGGGAGAGCTCTGCCAGGGAAGTGCCCAGCCGTGGGTGTCCCTGAGTGTTCCCCTCTCAGTTCACAGGGCAGTGCCCGTGCAGGGACGGCTTCACGGGACAGACGTGCTCGGCCGTGGGGCAGCAGCTGTGCCCACCCAGGCACTACAGAGACGCACGGGGAGGCTGCACAGGTAGGGAGCTTCCCTTTTGGTTTGGCTGGGTGTTTCCTGTGTGAAATCACGGATTATCTGGGAAAAGGAGCAGCTGGCCCATGTCCTGACATCCCTGTTCCTGTGCTGTTTTGTGAGAGAGATTTCCTCTCTGGAGCAGCCTCCCAGTTCATCTCCAGTATCCACCAGTGCCCTCCCAGCAGCCTTGGGCGAGCCCTGGGCCACGCTGGGCTGGCCCTGCAGGGTCAGAGGCTGTGCCAGCTCCTGGGCTTGGGGGCTCTTCCCATTCCTCTGCCCGAGCCACCTTTGTCCCAGCTGCTGCAGGAGCGGGTGGGAGGGGGTGGACATCAGGTTGGGACCTCATTAACCCTAATTAAGGGCTATTTTTATACAGATACAAAGTTACTCATCCCCACTTTCTCTCTCCCCCACCTTTCCTGTCCCAGAGTGCGACTGTGACTTCCAGGGCACGGAGGAGGCGGGCTGTGAGCAGGGCACGGGCCGGTGCCTGTGCCGCGCCGGTGTCACCGGGCCGCGCTGCGAGCAGTGCCAGCGGGGCCACTGCAGCTCCTACCCGGGCTGTGAGCTGTGCCACCCCTGCTTCAGCGCCTACGACGGCCACATCGAGCGCCTGCGCCAGCGCCAGGCCGGGCTGGCCAACGCCACGGCGCGGCTGCCCGCGGGCACGGGGGGCTCGCGCCTCGGCCCCCGCCTCTCGCAGGCGCAGGGGAACCTGCAGCGGGCACAGGGCATCCTCGGCCGCTCGGCTGTGGCACCGCAGAGCCTGGCCCAGGCGGGCAGTGTGCTCGCTGCCATCAGGTGAGGGACAGGGGCTGCCCGCGGGCGCACCCCTGAGCCAGGAGGAGCTGCTGGGCTTCCTCTGGGAGCTGCTCGCACGGCTTCTGCTTCGCCTCTGTCCCTGCCATGCCTTGCTCTGCTCATGAGGTGCAGGAGAGCGGCGCTTCCACGAGTGCCTGTCCCGTGCACAGCGTCCCCGAGGCAGGAGGAGCGCGGGCAGGCTGCAAGGTGGCATTCCCAAGGCTCTGTGGTGGCACTCTGAGGGCACATCCAGCGTTCCTGGTCCCTGGGTGGGCACAGCCTTGCTGTGGGGGGCTGCAGCCCAGCCCCTCTCTCTGCAGCGAGTCCTTGGCTGCCCCTGGGCTCAGAAGTGCCCCTTTGCCAGGTGCTGGCAGTGCCCCAGCGCCGGCTGCTCTCGGCCCTGCTCACTCTCTGCAGGTGCTTTGCTCGCTACTTAATTCACATTTTGTTCTTCTCTTCCAGGGAGCAGGTCCGAGGCATAAATCCCGACTTTCGTTTCCTGGATGACACCGCCTCCCTCTCGAGGGAGCTCGAAGCCCTCAACAGCAGCTTGTCTGCCACCAGCTCCCAGTACCAGAGCAAGAAGACCCAGTTTGAAGCCAGCCGCAGTACGGACCTGTCAGGTACAGCTCTGCACTGCAACATCTCTTCATTTGCAGCTATTAAATTACCTCAGCATTACTGTGCCTGGGGTTTCCCCATGGCCGGGGGGATGAGAAGGAGTTTGTAACCTGCTGTCAGCCTCAGAACAGCAAGCAGAGCTCCTGCCCCAGTGAGAGGATGCTTCCCATGCAGCCTCTGCTCCATGACGTGGGCTTTCACACTGTTGGGGTATTTGCTCTGGTGTTTTGGGGCTGGGAGCTTGTTTTGTGTCCCTGTTCCCCAGCAGCACAATCTCTGCTGCCGGGGAGGGCTGGGAAGGGGACAGCCCTGCTGGGAGAGTGCCACTGAATCCACGAGGCAGCCGAGAGGATGGAGGCTGTGCACAGATGGGAGGGATGGAGGGTGGGGAAGGGAGCCAGGTGGCTGTCAGGCACTTGGGAGGAGAAGAGCTAATTAATCCCTGCAACGCTGCTGGTGGCTGCTGCCGTGAGATCCCCGCTCCAGCTCCTTCTCTCCCAGTGCCTCCTTCTCTCCCGGTGCCTCCCTGCTGTCCCTCCCTGCCACAGCACACACTCAGCTTGGGGACGTGCCAGCTGTGCCCGGTGGCTGCACCAGGACAGGTCACTCTGCACCCCTCTGTCCGTGCAGGGCTCAGAGCTCCATGTCCTGGCCACCCTCCTTCCAGCCTGTGCTGGAGAGGAATTTTGGTGCTGCTCGGGAGCTGGGAAAAGGCTCTGAAATCCATCCTGTCCTGCCAAAGCCCACGATCACCGTGTGTGCCTTGGCTGCCTTCAGTTTTGTTTCAGCCTTTTAACCCCAACCCTGAGTTCAGTCCTTCAGGAGACCTCGAGCTCACTGAGGGAATGGCTGGAAGGTGTTTGGAATTAAAAGGGGTTTTTGGTGCTGCCTCAGTGACTGACCCCTGGCTGCACCCTGCTCCTGTGCCCGCAGCCGCTGCAGGGCAGAGGCAGAGCCTCCCCGAGGGGCTGTGCTGTTTTTGTGAGTCATTTGTGCCATTTATTGCCTCTATTCCCACAGGAGCCTTCCAGACCATCCGCTCTGCCCACCAGACGTCCAGCAGTGCCAGCAGCCTGGCCGCCGGTGCCCCGGGGCTGCTGGCCCAGGCGCGGGAGAGCCGCCGGAGCGCCGCGGGGCTGCAGCGGGGAATGGCTGCGGCCACGGCCGAGCTGCTGGCCCTGAAGGGCGAGCTGGCCTCGGCCCCCGACCTCACCCCGCTCATCAACCAGGTGAAGATGCAAAGTGGGTTTTTAACTTCCCCACAGGGTGGGTCTGGATTTCAAGGTGTCCCTGTAGAGCTCAGGAGGCAGAAGTCTCATCCTGCAGCCGTGCATCTCCTAGGGCAGCCTGGCACAGCAGGACAAGGTCTCTGTCCAGACAGACTCGGCTGCTGCTGTGGCCATCGGTGGAGAATTGGCTGAGCCTCCCCTGCCCGGGGATCACAGATCCCAAAGCACTGCCCACCACCCCCTCCCAGACATATGCATTTCCCTCCGGGGGCTCCCTCGTGTCAGTTCTTGTATCTTCAAGAACCACCTAATTTCTGGATGAGGTTTCTCTTATTTCTCCTTCGCTGCTCTGTTATTGCCATGGAGATCCATTTCGGTGTCGGTTGCTGTGGAGACCACCAGCCTCCCCTCTCTGCTGCTCGGGGCACCAGCACGTTTGGAGCCACCAGCCCGGCCCTGGCTGTGCACCAGCCCCTGCAGTGAGAGTTTGGGTTTGGGGGTGACTCTGCTGGAGGCTGTGCGGTTAAACTGCTGCTGGTCTCCAGGGGCTTCCCATCCCATTCTCCCCAAAGCAAACAGTGCAGGCTGGACGGGTTCTTCTGCAGAGATGTTTGCTCCACACAGATGTGCTGTTACTTATCCTGAGCCGCTGGGCTTTGGCTCCTGCTTTGCTCCTGTTTCTGCTCCAGCTCGGGCTGGTGAGGCGATGCTGACCTGGTGTCGCTGGCTCAGGTGTGGGCATCCAGCTCTGGCTGCCCTTCTCCAACAGTGGCACACCTGCAGTGCTTCAGGCTGTGCCACCCGTGTCAGTGCCAGCCCTGCTGGGCTCTGTCCCCATGCCCACGCAGCTCCTGCAGCTCCCGCTCAGCATTCCCGGGTCTGCAGCCCCTCTGCTGCTGTGTTTGCCCTCCCGAGGGGGCACCGAGGGGTCTCCAGCCCAGCACTGCCCGACTCCAGCTGTTCTCTCCCTGCCCAGGTGTGCGGAGGGGCCCGAGTGGAGCCGTGCACCCCTGCCCGCTGCCCGGGGCTGCTGTGCCCTCGGGACAACAGCTCTGTCTGTGGGGCTGGCCGGCCCTGCCACGGCCTCTTCCCGCTGGCCAGCGGCGCCCTGGCTGCGGCCGGACAAGCGGCCAAGGAGTTCGTCAGCCTGAGCGCCCGGCTCCGGGACACGGCACAGCTGGTGAGTGTGGGCACTGCCCGTCCCCCTGCTCGGACCTCAGCAGAGAGTGAGGAATACCCACCTCAAACTCTGTTTGAGGCTTGATCCCTTGGGCGGCTTCAGAAATCCAGGAGTTTTGAGTGGGAGGCTCCCTGCTGCGTGCGTGGGTCCTGCCTCCCCAGCTGAAGGCACCTGAGTGGCTCTGGACACACCACGAGGAAGCCTCTCTCCCTCCTGGGCTGGGATCAGTGTGGCAGAAGGGGTGGGAATATGGAAAACTCCCAGATTCTGCAGGTTTGATGCATTTGGTGCAATCAGGGAGAGTTCGTGTGTTAGGGTTCTTGCAGCTTTTCTCTGTGGCTGACAAAGAGAAAGTGAGGTTTCAAAGTCATTCAAAATCCATTTCAAGATGTTTTTAGAAGCTAAATGGTGCTGTCCCTCTTTGAGAGCTTCCTTTGCAGATCCAACCCTCAGTCTTTAACATTTACAGTCCTTTACAGCTCTGGCACAGTGAGAACAGGGAATAGCATCGTTTCCTCGCCCAGCTCACTCGGAGCTGAGGCATGGCTGAGGCAGGGCTGAGGGCTCCAGGACGAGCAGAAGGCACCAGCAGCTCCCTGTTGTTTGCAGATTGAGACGACAGAGCTGTCTGCCAGCCAGATCCAGAGCAACGCCCGGCGGCTGGCGGAGCAGCTGGGGGTGAGCAGGGCGCAGATCCAGGGGGACGTGCGGCGCATCCGGCAGCTCCTGCAGCGCGTGCGGAGCTTCCTGGCAGGTACCCGGCACCGCAGGGCACAGCCCGCTCTGTGCAGGGACACGGCTGCTTCTTACAGTGCTCAGAGAGTCACCGAGGCTGGAAAAGACCTCCAGGGTCATCGAGTCCAAGCTGTGCCCAATCCCCGCCTTGTCCCCAGCCCAGGGCACTGAGTGCCATGCCCAGGTGTTCCCAGACACCCCAGGGAGGGGATTTGCGGCCAGCAGTGACCCGGTGCAGAGAGGTTTTGTGGCCACACTCGGTGATGCAGACAGGCAGATGACCCTCCTCTGGTGCAGGCTGTTAATCAGATGAGAATTCCTTGTTGTCCTACAAACTGATGGGATGACTTATTGTTCACAGACAGATTGTAATAACATAATGAGCCTCCTGAGCATTAGCTGAATAAGAAAATCAGGTCATTTGGTGCTGCCTGGTGTTAATGATGAGTGAAGATATTTCTGAGCTAATCGCTGGGCTAATGTCCCTTGGGCTCTGCCTGCTTCTGATTTATTAACTTTTATTTGTGAAATGAAAAAAGGCTTGTCTTGAAACACACCCTCATCTGCTCAGTGAGGGCTGCCTGACTGCTCTTGGCTCAGCCATGGTGTTCTTGTTGCCAAATTCAAGGTATCATTTCAGCTGTTTCCTGAAAGTTTTGCTGGTGTGAATGAGAAGTACATGGAATTCAGAGAGATTAATTCAGGGGGGATGCTGGCAGCTGTCTGGAATGAGACGTGTGTGAGATGTGCATGGGTGTCTGCCCTCCTCCTCCCCTGCATTTGCACTCCCACCTCTCCTGATGCTGTCTGTCTGCTGGCTCTGCAGACAAGGGCACGGATCCTGCCTCTATCCAGGAAATCAGTGAGTCAGTTCTGTCCCTGCGCCTCCCCACGGACGCTGCTGCAGTCCGGAGGAAAATGATCGAGATCCAGAAGCTGGCGACGGAGCTGCAGTGCCCGGAGGATGTCCTTGCCCAGACGGCCGAGGACATCGCCAGGGCCAAGAGGCTGCAGCAGGAGGCAGAACAGGCCAGGTCGGTGGGGGTTCAGGGCCTTTGGCAGCTGAGGGTCCCTTGGCTGGGGTGGAACTCGTGGTTCTCAGCTGGGTTCAAATCTCGCTCTGCCTGAGCTCTCCTGACTTGCACAATCTGAAGTCTTAGGCCAGGACCTTCTGTGTCCATCCAGTGCCTAAAACAATGAGTCTGTAATCTCCAGACACCTCCCTGGGGCCCCACGCAAATAAATCTATCAAGAATAGATCCTGTTATAGATACCAGGACAAGAAGGGCTTTATGGAAAGCAGTGGAGGCTTTTCTCTTATCTCGAGGGCCTGTGTTGGGAGATGACAGCGTTGCCCTGGTATTAGTTGATATTGGTGACCTACATCCTAATTGCACAAGAGAGCATGAGGAGATTCAGTGGGCTATTTGTTTTCTGGGTGAAAGTTGGGAGGATTATTCCACGGTCCCTTAAAAAGTAATTAGAGGGTGTCCTTGCCAGTTTGGAGCATCTGCTTTGTCACAAGCTGACTTGCAGCAATACCCCAGCGAGAAGGTCAGCGGGATAAGTCTGTAAACTCCTTGGCAGTGTCTGACACCTGCTTAACCTGCTGGAAGTGATGAGGCGGGGGAGCCTGGCTTTCTCCAGAGCTCTGTCACCCAGCCTGAACAGTCCCACTGCAAGCAGAAAACTGTTCATTGGTACTGCTTCCATGGTTATTGCTTCCCCTTCGATAGCTTGTCATGCACTATGAAATGTTTCTGACTCGTTTGAAGGAAGGTGTTTCTCTCCCTTTCTAAGTTTGTCTCCTTTTCTTGAGGCTGTGAAGTGGAACTGATGTTTCTCTCACAAGCAAAACTGCTGGAGTCCAGCCCTGTGGGGTTTGTGGGTTTTGGGGGTGGGAGATTGCAACCTTCTCAGGAGCAATCCTGTCTTGCTTCTCAAGCTCCCTGATTTTACCTCTGTGACCTCAGCTCCCTTACCCACACTCACTCCTGGCTGCTTCCCACCTTTCCCCAGGAACCGGGCTAATGCTGTGGAGGGCAGCGTGGAGGAGGTGGTGGGGACCCTGCAGCGAGCCAACACGGTGCTGCTGGAGGCCCAGGGGGCCATCAGGGGCTCGGGCTCCTCCCTGCGCTTCATCCAGGAGCGCGTCGAGGAGGTGAGCGATGCCCGGTGGCTCCGGGTACCAATTCTGAGCCCCTGTTCCCATCCGTGTCCCCCAGCCAGCAGAGCTGGTCCCGCACACGGAGGGGGGTCTGGTTTGGGATGTGCCCTCCCTCCTAACGGGGGTCCTCTGCTCTCAGATCGAAGCTGTCCTTGGTCCGGCCGAGAAGAACGTGGCGTCCATCGGGGCCGGGCTGGCCGGGCTGGCCGGGCGCCTCTCGCAGCTGCAGCGCAGCGCTGACCAGAACCGCCTCCGGGCCGGGGACGCGCGGGACATGGCGGGGACAGCGGCACGGCAGGCCAGCAGTGCCCAGCAGGTACGGGCTGGGGGTGTCCGTGCTGCCAGCAGTGCCCAGCAGGTACGGGCTGGGGGTGTCCCTGGTGCCAGCACAGCATGGCATGGCACAGCACAGCACGGCCAGCAGTGCCCAGCAGGTACGGGCTGGGGGTGTCCCTGGTGCCAGCAGTGCCCAGCAGGTACTGGCTGTGTCCTGGCTCTGGACGAGGAGAGGAGAATTCCCTGCCGAGGCCGTGGCTCCTGTGCTGTCACATTGCGGCGTCATCCCACTGCTGAACTTCTCCAGAGTCATTCCCAATCCTAACGCCCTTTGCTGGGAGCTCCTTTCTGGTCTGTCCTGCCTGAGGCAGAGCGGCCCATGGAGCTGTCTGTCAGCCTTTGAGTGACTGTCACACGTTTGGTGACAAAGCTCTAGTGCAGCATCCATTCGATATCTAAGCAGGATTCAACACTGGAAAAACCCCTTCCCCACAGACCCTTCCTGCAGCGGTTCTTTGCTTTCCCAGGCCTTTGCCCAGGTGAAGGAGCTGTATGCAGAGCTGCAGGGCAGGGTGGGGCAGAGCCCGGCGCTGGGCGAGCAGGGCTCCAGGGTGCAGAGCATCGGCCGCGAGGCGCAGGCGCTCGTCCAGGAGACCATGGGCATCATGCTCAGGATGCAAAGTAAGGCTCTCACAAACTCGGTGTAATTGTGCCCTGGGGAAGAGCTCCTGGAGCTGTGGTGTGAGGGAAAGGAGTGATGAGGAGAGCAACACACTTTGGGCAGTGAGAGGGTGGGATTTGGGCTGTAGCTGCCAGGAAATTGAGCGTTTTCTAATGCCACTGCGCTCCCATTTTCCTCCACACACTCACTTCCATTTTTAAGCATTCAAAGCTGATGGCTTTGCTGGGAGTGGTTGGTTGGGGGTTGTTTTAGAGGAGGAGCAGAGGCAGTGCAGGATGTTGGTTTTCTTGCCCCACCAGAGCTGGAGGGAGGTGGAGGCTCAGCCCAACCCCACCACGTAACCCCTCCTTCCCTGCCCTGCCCTCTCTCCTCAGCGTTAGAGTCAGAGATTCAGGAAGGCAACAAGGCTGTGATGTCCAGGCTGTCCCGGCTCTCGGGGCTGGAGGAGCAGGTGGGGAGGATCCGGGACAACATCAAGAAGAAAGTCGCCTACTACGAGAGCTGCTCCTGAGGAGCCCCCATGCTCCAGGGCGTCGCTGCCTCCTCTGCACACACGGGCTGCTGCATTCATTCCCATTTTCCAGCTGGAGTTCTCCTGTGCTCAATATCTCTATTTTTAGCAAATTAATTTTCCATACCTCTGGAAAATAGCTGCACTGAACCAAAGGAGCAGCCCCACGGAGCGGGTTGGACTGGCCAAAGCTGCCCAGTGGTTGGAGGAGAAAAGGGGAGAGACACCAGGCTCCCATGGCAAATAAACATCCCCAGGCTGTTCTTTTCAGAGGGCTTTACAAACCAGGAAATTATTTTTTTCTTCTTTAAGCCAATTCAAGCTCTCTAAGCCGAATTTCATTGTTCAAATTAAAGCTCTCCTGTGGGGTCTTTTAAAGCTTTTTATCTGTGCTGCAGTCAATTCTTCAAACATGCCATGGCTTCAGTACTTCCCTCTGAGATCTTCCTTCAAATAAGCAGATCAGAGAAATGGAGAATTTCATCTTCCTCTGTACAACATACCTATATTTATGCAAATTAGAGAAACACAGGCTCACAGTCGAAGGTGAAGTCAGATGTCTTGTTTGATTTTCTGCCACAATCTGCTTATTTACCACGGAACATTTTGCCAGAAAAACACCAGCGGGAGCAGGTCTGGGATGCACAGGGAAAGCTTTAGGAGGGATTTAACAGACCATTTCCACATCAGATTTCTATGAATAACCAAGAGGCACTTTACAAAACAAAACTCAGCTTTATTAAGCAAGTATTCATTGTGCAATTACAGCCTTGGGAGCGGAACTCAGACCTTGCTGTGCTGCTGTCAGACACAGGGAGGCTTCTAGCAGGTTCTCTCTCCTGTTGCTGCAGTGAGGGCTGAGCAGCCTGGGCAGCTGAACTCCAGCGTGCCAAAGCCTGGGACTAACCAAGCCCGAGGAGTGGAGGGGTTGAGGGCTGTAAAACCAGCTGAGCTGCCACGGAGTAAAGCTGTGCATGGCTTTGGTGTTGGGGTTGGTGTGTGCAGTGCATTTGTGCGTTGACAACTAAACAGGGGACAGAAAACAGAAGCCGTAGCGCTGATGATGCCCTATGGATAATGTACACTGGGGTGGGAGCAGGAGCCTCAGACCTTCCCGTGCCTCCTCCCAGCCGTGGTGACCCACAAACCCCCCGAGGCCGCTGCAGCGATGGATCCTGGCACTGCTGTGCCCTGTCCCAGCTGGTCACTGCTCTCGCCGGCGGGGCAGAGCCTCCTTCCCTGCTCACCCTGGCGCTGCCTGGCTCCGAGTGCAGGAAAGAGTAAAAGAGCCCTTCTGGATCTGCAAGAGAGAGAATTCCGGGTGAGGACTGGGCTGTGCTTCACTCCCTGCTGCCTGCAGAACGTGCGAGGGGGCGAGGGACAGCTCAGTCCCTCTGAGGGCTGGGTTACAAAGGGCTGTGCAGCACTGATTGCTGGAACGGGCCCTTTGGAGTCTGGAGTGGCTCCGACTCGCGTTTGTCTCTGCTGTGAACCCTTTGTGCGTCGCAGTCCTGCTCAAACGGCCTCAGCAGCAGAGACTGGCACAGGACATGAGAGAGGGAGCTCCCTTGATGCAGCTTCTGAGAGAGCTCTGCCAGCAGGAGCTCACCTTTGGGACATTGCTTAGAGCAGGATCTAACGGCAAAGCTTCTCACTGCTCACACACAAAGTGCAGATGATGACAGGATTGAGCCAAGCTGTGGTCAGACAGGATCAAACTCGCATCATTTCACTCTGCTTTACAAAACGAGCATCTCTGTGCTCTGCTCACAAAGACATTTACACCTGCCTGGGCCAACTCTGGGAAAGAGACATCCTGCCTGTGCTGAGCCCTGCACCTGCAGCTCGTCAGCCCTTTGCTCATGGTCACAGCTGAACTGCCCCAATCCCAGCTGAGGGAGAGGTTTGCATCAGTGTTTATCCCAGTGAATAGCTTGAAATAATTGCAGAATTTGGTGTGACAAAGCCACGCTTGGGTTCCTCTCTCACGCTCCTTGTTGTGATGTAAGAGCTGGGTTCAGAGTCCCTGGCCTGGCCCTGATGGCAGCTGGGAGCTGAGTCATTGCTTAGAGGTGGTTTGTGAAAGGCTTTTTCTGCTGCAAAAAACCCGGGCTCCTTTATTTCACGTACCGTTTGTGCCTTTCCTTTTTGCCTGCCCTGGTTGGATTAATTAAGAGCAGCTGGTGATTGCACTGCAGAGCACTCACCTCTGAGCACGTGGCTGCCTCCATCACATGATCAAACAAACTCCAGTTTGCCCAGTGCCACAGTGAGACGAGTGTTTACTGGTTTTCATTGGAACAAGAACCTCTGACTTGAAATGACTGGTTGGGAACGGGCGAAACGGAACAGAAAGAAGAGAAACAGCAATTATTTACAATCATTCTTCAGGGGGATTGTGGTGTTAATCACAGAACATCAGCTGTGAGAGCAAAGCAGGGCTGGGTGCAGGGTCTGGGCACTCAGCACCAGGTGAGTAATTGGCAGCAGCAGCTTGGACCACTGGAAACCTTTCTGGAAAAGCAGTGTGCTGCAGTCTGTGGGGAGCTGTGCCACCCAGATGTGCCCCCCTGCCCACCCCGTGCTCAGACACACCCAGCAGAGCCTGGGCCGGGCACAGCTCCCAGCCTGTTCCTCCCCTTCTCCCTCCACCTGGCAACGGCTCCTGTGCCGGGCATCTCCTTCCAGGGATGCTCATTCCCACACAATTTCATGGAAGTTAACAGTGAGGACCTGGATACCTACTGGGATTTTGAAGACTTTTTGACCATCACTGTCTCGGAGCAGGAGGATGCCTTTGTCTTCTCGTGGCCCACACAGGAGGGGCTGCAGCCACAGGAGCTCCTGCCCGGGGGGCTGTGGGTGTCCGGCAGGGCGTGGGTGCTGTCCCTGGGCAGGGGTCCCTCCTCTGGGGGGCTGTGGGTGCTGTCCCCGGGCAGGGGTCCCTCCTCCGGGGGGCTGTGGGTGCTGTCCCCGGGCAGGGGTCCCTCCAGGCTGCTGTCCCTGGGCACGGGTCCCTCCTCCGGGGGGCTGTGGGTGCTGTCCCCGGGCAGGGGTCCCTCCTCCGAGGGTTTTTCCTCGCTCATTGCCGTGTCCTGCTGGGGCTGGGTCGGTGGGTTTGGGTACCCCTGCGAGGGGCCCTGTGCTGTGTCCTTGTCACCGCTCGGCGCTGCTGGCAGGGGGGTCCCCGTGGGGCTGCTGGGTCTGGGGGGCTCCGAGCTCTCTGTGGCAGGGACAGAGCTCTCGGCCGCCCCGTGGCCGCTCATGTGCAGCTTCCTCATGTGGTGCACCACGGCCGCGGCGTTGAAGGCTTGCTGGGGAAGGAGACAGAACCCTGGTGAGCACCTGGTGCTGCCAGGACACACTGTCCCTCCAGGTGACACTGGGCACAGCAATGCCATAAACACCCCGCTTTCCATCGAGTGCAAGCTGCTGCTGCTTTTGGAGTTCACGGCTGCTTCCACCCGAGGAAACTGGGGAAGAGCTGGGACTGACCCCTGCCCTCTGCTCTCCCGGTGAGGCCCCTGGAGCTCGATGTCCCTTTGCAGCAGGGAATATTGCTCCAAACGCCCTGGAAACACTGACTGCAGGCAGTTGGGAGGATCCAGCTTTGGGGGATCCCAGCTTTTGGGTGCTCACCCACCCAGCTGGAGCCCTGCTCATTGCTGGCTGACAGCAACTGGTGTTTGTTGGTGGAACGGCTCTGGGCTCCCGGCAGCAGCCACTTACCCTCCATTTGCTCTTTGCAAAGTTTTTCTGGATCTGAGCGCTGACAGATGGGTAGATGTCACGGTGAAGGGCTGTATTTCCATTAATCCTGCAGATGGGAAGAGAAGAAAATGGGCTCGTAGGCAGATGGCATTTGTAAGGCATTCCACATTCTGGAAGCGCTGAACTGCTTTGTATGTTCAATCAGCAATAATTAAACCCAAAGGAAAAACAGCAACAAAATGTAACACAAACACACACTTCAAAGCCCGGGGAAGCTCAGGGTGGGATTTCTTCTCTGCCTCTGTTTGTGGAGGCAAATATGCACAAATTGCATCTTTAATTATTCATCCTTGGCTTTCTTTGCTCACAAGAAGGAGCCAGCGCGGGGGAGGTGGTGACGTTAGTGATGGGGTGGGGGACACTCGTGTTCCTGGGGACACAGTGATGGGGTGGGGGACACCCCTGCTCCCGGGGACACAATGACGGGGTGGGGGACCCCTGTTCCTGGGGACACTCCTGCTCCCAGGGACGCTCCTGCTCCCGGGGACGCTCCTGCTCCCAGGGATACTTCTGTTCCCAGGGATACTTCTGTTCCCAGGGACACTCCTGCTCCCGGGGACACTCCTGCTCCCGGGGACGCTCCTGCTCCCAGGGCCACTCCTGCTCCCAGTTCCCACGGAGCACACGGAGCCAGACGTGGGGGCTGGAGAATCCCCGTGGCCACCCCGTCCCCTCACCACGGGTGCCGCAGGGCTTCCTCACAGGTGAACCTCACGCTTGGGTTCTTCTCCAGTAAGTGTCGGATGAAATCCTTGGCTGTTTGGGAAAGGGGGGAAAAAACAGAGAGAAAAGGTTATTTTCACCTTCTTCCCAGACCTGACCCTAAGAGAACGTGGGAAATGCTGCTGGAGGAACATCACAGAGGTCAGCAGGCTCCAGATGAAAAAATATCAATTGTGGATGTACCAAACCTCACTCTTAGACTGTGTGAGTTGGAGTTGAATTATTCACCTAAAAAATAACTCTAAAAACCATGAAGTGCAAACTGAGCAGATTTAGAAGTTGCGCTGAAGAGCTTGTACATCTCTCTGCTTTTTTCCCTTTTCCTTGCAGGAGGGATTGTGACGTTTGTTATTAAACCCCAGCACACCCCCTGCTAGGTTTGTTTGTTTGTATAAAAGATTGATGCCGAAATGAGCTGTGAGGATGCTGCCTGCAGTGAGCTGTGCACAGGGGAGCTCCACGAGCAGGGTGGGCTGGGGAAGTGACAGGACATAGGAAAAAAATGGGGAAAAACCCCTGGAGTTTCCCTTCTTACAGAATCACAGAATGGTTTGTGTGGGAAGGAGCCTTAAATCCCATCCAGTGCCACCCCTGCCCTGGGCAGGGACACCTCCCACTGTGCCAGGAGGCTCCATGCCCCGTCCAGCCTGGCCCTGGACACTTCCAAGGGAAATCTGAGCCCCCTCAGAGCTCAGTAATCGTTTGTGAAAATCAGGTTTACATTAGCCACGGCCTCAGCTGAGGGTGCTGCATTCCAGGCGGGCTCCAAGCACCCCCTGCCAGGGCAGCTTTGCTTTGGCACCATCCCAGCGCTGAGGAGATGGAGCCTCTGACCATCCCCACCATCCCCACATCCAGGGCTCGCTGCTGTGTGAGTGACTCCCTTCAGAGCCCCCTCCCTGCTGAGGCAGCACAGGGCGTTCAGGGCTGGGCTGCTTTGGGGATTTGGGATTTGGAGCCTGCAGGAGGGACTGTGGGAGCTCCCCAGCGCCAGAGCTTTACCTGACTCGGAGATATCGTCCCAAAATGGAGACTCAAACTCGTAGTAGCCTTCCTTAATCTTTTCAAAGAGCTTGGATTCAGTTTCTTCGTAGAAAGGAGGGTACCCACAGAGCCTGGAACAGAGCACAGAGCCAGGAGCCCTTCAGTGCCACCCCCAAGTGGGCACAGGCTCCTCCACAGCCCAGGGATGCCACGCGGGCGAGGAGTGACAGGAGTGACAGAGGAGCTGCTCTGCCCACTCCTCCGTGCCTCTCTGCTCAGTGGATCTGCACAAAAGAGTTAAAAACTTCACTGCAGCAGCGAGAGGACAAAGCCACAGCTGGCACCGAGCTGAGCAGTGTGGGAGGAAACGAAACAAAAAGTCCCCGGGAAGATGGAACGGTATTTGTAGGGAACTGGAGAAAAACAAAGCATAAGATGAGGCACAGAACAGAGCAAATGGGATTGCTTTCATCTCCGCTCCTGCACTCGATTCCCCACGTCCCTGTAATTCCTGTGTTTAGGAGGAATTCAGTGCTGTGCTCCACAGAGAAATGGGAGGTCTGGCATCGCCCCCGCTGTGCTCTGCAGAGCCCCGGGGGAGTTGGGGAACTCAGGGAAAACAAGAGGGGTGTGCTGCTCGCCGGTACTCACAGGATGTAGGTGATGACCCCGATGGACCAGCAGTCCACGGCTTTGCTGTAGGGCTTCTGGGCCAGCACCTCGGGGGCTGCAGGACAGCAACACCAAAGGGCACTTCTGAGCAGCAATGAATTATCCAACACGGGGAAAAGCAGCAGTTTCAGCCAGTACCAGCCCCGTTTCCCAGCTGAATTGGTCTGTGGTTTTTGTATCTGTTTTATGCCGTTAAATAGAAAGAACCACAGACAACCTCTGCCTGCGTGCTGAGGTTTAACCAGGGAGCTGCATCCTGCCAGTGCAGTCTGGTGGGAATTAAACAAAATCCCATTGCATTAAAATAATTTTTATACTTTTTTTGACAAATACATTGTTCTCAAAATTACCCTTTTCTTTGCATTTTAAAAGTTTTGAGGTTTTTCTGCAGTGCATCTGTGAGTGGCATCTTGTTAGCAACATACTGATGTATTTTTTTCCCTGCCTCCAGGCAATGTCCTGGATGTGCACAACCTTTTTTCCAGGAAATCCAGCAGAACAACCCCACTGCTGCCCCTTGGCTCACCCACGTATCCTGGAGTCCCACAGGCCGTGGACATGATCCCGTTCTGCTCCATTTTCGACAAGCCAAAATCCGTGATCATGATCTTGGAGTTCTCTTCGGGGGTGAGGTAAAGGAGGTTCTCGGGCTGTGAACGCGGCGGGGTCCGAGGGTGAGGTTTGTGGGTCCGAGGGTGAGGTTTGTGGCAGGAAAATGGCAAAGAGGAGCAGAGGGTGGTGGGGCAGAGCAGCTGAAGCTGCCGGCTCCCCACGGGACAGGAACAGGGGCAGGGCTCACCTTCAGGTCCCGGTGCACGATCCCGTTCTCGTGCAGGTACTTGACAGCTGTCAGCACCTGGTGGATCACCAGGCTCGCGTCTTTCTCTGTGTAAACGCCCCGCTCCAGGATCCTGTCGAACAGCTCTCCCCCAGACACCCTGTGGAGAGGGCAGCTTAGACAGAAAAGGACTGCAAAAAACGTAAACAAAGCTTTGGTGTTAGGCCAGCTGAGTTTCTGGTCCTTTGACAGCAGAACCGTTCCTTGGGCAGCAGCTTTGGGAGGCTGCGGCCGATGGATGCTCCTGGGTGCGGTTCCAGGCTGCCAGGGAGGATTGCTGGTGAACCTGGGGAACCTGGGGGAGGCTGTGAGGCAAATCCTGGTGGGGCTGAGCTGCAGGTATCCAGCCCTGCCTCAGGCTCCACTCCACAAGTGGTTATAGGGTTTTGTTCTTTACTAAATTCCCAGGTAAGCAGCAGCAGCAGCAGCATGGAAGTGCTCGGGGCTCTTTCTCTGCTGCTGACACGGTGCCCATTCCATTTCTAGAAACCCTGCGTGGCACAGCTTTAATTAGAAATACTTCTGTCTCTGCCCTGCTAAACTGTGAGGAATTCATTTGCATAAATAGATCCAAATCATGGTTTAGAAAGTTGCTGTTAAAACGAGGATAGGACACGAGGAGTGCCCGGGTTGGTTCCAGCCTCAGCACTGAGGGTGTTTGAGTGGACCCTCGAGGGGCTCTGGGCTGTGGGGGCTGAAATCGCCCTGCTCCTGCCCCTGTCCCTCCCTGTGGCCCCAAAGCAGTGGCTCTGCTCGTACTCACAGCTGCATGACCAGGTAGAAGTGGGTTGTGCTCTCGTAAATATCTTCTAAAGTCACAATGTTTTCATGCTTTATTCTGCAAAGCAAAATGAGGGTCAGAAACACAACCTGGCAAGGACAGGGGGGCTCCTGAGCTGGGAAACCCGAGAGTCAGCTCTCTTTAATGCCCAGTGAAAGCTCACTGGGGGCTCTGGGGCTGATGTCCCTCCCCTGGGTGGCAGAGGATCACTGGTGCCCATCCAAGTCCTTTTGGAGCACCAGGCACCATCAGTGGGGGGACCAGACCCTTTATTTGAAGTACCCAGTCCTTCAGGGGTGTTCCTTGGACTGTGACACTCACTTTTTCAGCACTGCTATCTCGTTCTCCAGGCTGCTGTCCCTGTTGAGAGGAGACTTCTTGATGCATTTCAGAGCAAAGAGCTTGCCAGTGCTCTTCTGCTTCACCAGGAACACTTCTGAGAAGGCACCTCTGTGGAGAGGGGGAGAAGCTGCATCTCAGAGGGTGCTGCTTCTGGGACCTGGGAGGGACTGGCAGAGAGGGGAGACAGCCAGGGAAAGCAGCGTGGTGGGAACCTGGCTGTGGGTGGATGCTGATTGTAGAGCTGGAACTGTACCTGCAGCGGCCCCAAACTTGGGATATTCAAGGCAGGGTTATGCAATGTAAATAAAACCCCACAGTCTTTTCTATGAGAAAATGTTAATTCTGCACAGCCCACCAGGGAGCTGCAGTTTGGGTTGGTGTCACCCAGCATTCTGCATGGCCAAAATGCAAAACAGCAGGAGAACCTCAGTTAATATTTAAATTCAGCCTCTGGTTGTTCTCCTGCTGCCACCTGTGTCCCTCGGTGACAGAGTGACAGTGAGTCCCCGGGCAGGGCTGGCCCCGAGCAGCAGGAGCAGGTATTTATAACCTGCCTAAAGCCCCAATCCTGTTAAAGCCCTGTCCTGGGAGCTGAGCACGAGGCTGGGGCAGTGACAGTGACACGGTGCCAGGCCAGCCCTCGCTGATCCTCATCAAACCCGCAGCACGTTAATTGGGGGCCATTAAATGAGTCTGCAAAGCCCTGCGGGGAGCCGAGGGCAGGGCGAGGAAGGGCAGTGCTGTGGACCCTGGGGGGAAGTGATAACAATTTTGAGGTGGTTTTAGGTCCCAGATCTTCATTTCAATTCTTCAGGGAGCTGAAGCAATGCGTGTGAGAAAAAAAATCCCAATTTCTAATCTAAATTTTCCTAATAAAGCAATAGTAGGAAATGAACAACCTACAAATCAGCTGCTGGGGCATCTGTTCTACATCTCTGTCCCAAACAGTTTATAATAATTATGCCCCTTATTAAAAATGATGAATCAACAAGTGGGCTAGGAGAGAACAAAGCTTTTTCTAACCTCATTCCTTTAGCAAAAGCTGCTGGATAATTCAATTAATTTCTGAGGCTACAAGGCACAGAATTCGGAGTAGCTGCTTCTTTGGGAGCTTTGTCGTGGGCTCGGAAGTCACAGAAAATTTGTCCGTGACAGAACTTGCTGGTGGAGGTAATTCAATTCCTCCCCCAGCACCTTGGAAATGTTTTGTTGTCTCATCCCCATGAATAGGCAAATTAAGCTGTTAACACACAGGGAAGGATTGTACAACTGCAACATCCTTGTTTTTGTTTCATTCCCCAACTGAGTCAGGGTTCCTGAGCTAAATATACCACTTGTTATTGTCACTGCTCTCCCTGCGCCAGCCCCGACCTTGCAGCAGCAGGAGCAGGCAGGAACGGGGCAAAAACTCATCCAGGGATCCATCGGGGTCAGAGGGGATGGAGGGAAGGGCAGGGGGATGGAGAGAGGGCAGGGGGATGGAGGGAAGGGCAGGGGGATGGAGGGAAGGCAGAGGGGATGCAGCTGTGCCTGGGGCTGGGGGGTTTGGAGCTCTTTGGGAGGGTGAGCTGGGGATTGGAGCAGCAGCAGCAGCATCCCTGGGCACCCCTCGCCTGTTCCCGGGCTGTCCCAGAGGGAGCCGTGTCCCGGGACATTGGCCAGGGCCAGGAGGGGCTGGGGAGCCGGGGCTGGGGCTGCTCCAGCCCCGAGGGCAGCGCTGGTACTCACGATCCCAGGGCCTCCATGAAAATGAAGGTTTTGCGGATGTTGCTGGTCTGCTTCTTCCAGGAGCTGCTGTCATCCTCCTCCTTGCGCCCCATCTCCTCCAGAGTGGAAGCAGGGAACGCTGTCGGGGGGAGGAGGAGAGG
>VWZT01008892.1:538106-549315 GCA_013397055.1 Pachycephala philippinensis
TGGAGGGAAGGGAAGGGGGATGGAGGGAAGGCAGAGGGGACCCAGCTGTGCCTGGGGCTGGGGGGTTTGGAGCTCTTTGGGAGGGTGAGCTGGGGATTGGAGCAGCAGCAGCAGCATCCCTGGGCACCCCTCGCCTGTTCCCGGGCTGTCCCAGAGGGAGCCGTGTCCCGGGACATTGGCCAGGGCCAGGAGGGGCTGGGGAGCCGGGGCTGGGGCTGCTCCAGCCCCGAGGGCAGCGCTGGTACTCACGATCCCAGGGCCTCCATGAAAATGAAGGTTTTGCGGATGTTGCTGGTCTGCTTCTTCCAGGAGCTGCTGTCATCCTCCTCCTTGCGCCCCATCTCCTCCAGAGTGGAAGCAGGGAACGCTGTCGGGGGGAGGAGGAGAAGTGACTGGCGTGGTTTGTGTCTGTGGGAAGCCCAGGACTCCCCAGTCAGGATTGGAATTAGAGCTGGCCAAGGTCTGGGAGGTGTGAAGTGTTCCACAAACCCCTCCTCACCCGTAATGAGATCAGGTCCAAGGACTGGAGGGACACTGGAAGGTGAGAAAGGAGCCTGGAAATGAGGGAGAAAGAGATGTAAAAGTGACCCTGGGCAGCAGGGGCATGGGGAGCATCCCTGGGAGTGTGAAACATCCCTGGGAGTGTGAAACATCCCCCTTCCCAGAGCAGGACACAGCTGGGCCTTCAGAAGACAAAGCAAAAGCTTTCACAGGTGTTATTTATCCATTTGGGAAAGGCAGAAGTATTAAAGCAGAGAAAAAGCTGAAAGGTCTTTTTTCATGAGAGACAGCTTAGATATTGGATTCCTCCTGAACCTACTTTATCTCCTTAATTAGCACGTTTGCAGGGTTTTCAGCTCCTTGACACAATTTTTAAAGGTTAATTTAACATTATTGAAATGAAAATTGACTCAGTTGTAAACAGTTGAGGGCTTCAGTCCATAAAATCACCAAAGGCCCCATGAACTTGACCTTTATTTACTTCCTGGTCTCTGATGCCTGTGTGACTCTTAGGAATACAGTTCCCTATAGAACCCAGCCTTGTCTTGCTGTTTGAAATCAGTGAAGGTCAAAAGTCCCTCACAAAAATGCTGCTCAATCAGCAGAAACCTTTCTGCCAATTATTTTGCACCCCTAAATAATGTTTCCTTTGCGGTCACCTGCCCATCCCAAATGTACAGATCTGGAATATCAGAGAAAGGGAATTTCCTGGCAGAGACATTCAGCTGGTGATGGGAGGTGAGTTTTATCCACCTTAAATAAATATCAAACGCGGGCTGGCAGTGGTGCTGAGTGACAGGAGATTGAGAGGAGCTCTGCACTCCTCTCCCAGCCCGCTGCCAACCAGAGAACACGAGGTGAAGAAAGAGAAATCCCCAAGTAGGTCAGGCTGGCCCTGGGGACAAGTGGCATTTTGGGCTCCGGTGCTGGAGCACGTCCTGCTTCAGACCAGCTCCGTGGGGCAGAGAGGGACAGAGGGACACAGGGCAGAGAAACCCTCCTGCCCTGGGCAGAGAAACCCTCCCGCAGCGGGCAGAGGTGACCGAAACCCTCCTGCCCCGGGCAGAGGTGACTGAAACCCTCCTGCCCCGGGCAGAGGTGACCGTCCCCACCACGGGGGTGACAGTGGAGGGATGGACGCTCAGTTCTGAGAATTCGGCCCATTCAAGCCCAAGGGTTAAATTTGCCCAATCCTGGCTCATTTCATCTCCATTCCTGGAGTATTTTGATGTTTAATTCCTTGTGAATTCAACAAGTTCCTTGTTTTAAAGTGGGTTTTGCTCCCAAAGGAAGGTAGTATCGTGTTTCCTCCAGTCTCCTGTGAATCATCTGCTCCTCTCAGAGCTGCTCCTGCTGTCACTCCGTGTGTGGCAGCGGGTGCTGGGGCCAGCCTGGATGAGCAGCTCTCGCTCCCTGCACGTGGATTGGATTTCCTGCTTTCTCAGTTTTTCTGTGCCATCATCAGCAAGTCATTTCCTGCCTGCCCTCGCCTCTCTGCGAGGAAGGGGAGTAAATGCTGCTATTTTGAGAGCAAAATAATGGAATGTTTGAGTTCCTGAGACGTAAAGCTGCATATGGCGGGGGGGTGGAAGGGAATGATCTTTAAGGTCCCTTCCAACCCAAACCATCCTGTGATTCCACATGTGCTCAGGTGAGGGGCACTTGCCCACTCTCCTCGTGTTGGATCCCATCCTTCTCCGTGGTAAAGTGTTTGCCAAGGGCTTTGGTGCAGGACACGGCGGCCTCGGTCCAGCCATGATTTTGGGATCAGGAGAGTGGGAATTCCCTGAGTCTCTGGGAATCTTTGTCTCTCACTCTGGCTCAGTCACCTGTTGCACCTGACAGCATTTGGTCACAGTGCAACGCTTGATGTATTTGTTGTCTGTCTTTTGTTATTTATTCAAGCTCTGGTGCAACAACCACAGAACCCCAGAATGGTTTGGGAAGGGACCTCAAAGCCCACCCAGTGCCACCCCTGCCATGGCAGGGACACCTCCCACTGTCCCAGGCTGCTCCAAGCCCCATCCAGCCTGGCCTTGGGCACTGCCAGGGATCCAGGGGCAGCCACAGCTTCTCTGGACACCCCGTACCCTTCCCAGTGCCCTCACCTTTCCCACTGCTGGTGCACAAACCTGGGTTATGGATTGACTCCCTCAGCTGGAGAAACTTCCCAGAGGACTAAAGACAGGGCAGAAGTTGGGCACAGGGGCACAGCTTTGTGCTGGGACTGGCAGCTCCTCCTGCCCTGCGGTGTCCATCTGCACACCCCCATCCCTGTCCTGCCCCCTTCCCCTGCCAGCTCCATCCTGACCCCTCCAGCTGTGCCTGGGGACACTCCAGCGCCGGCAGTGGGACGCACACACCCCAAGGCACATGGAATACACATGATTTTAATCCCTGATCCCAACAGGGGCTGTGGTGCCCTTTTGCCCGATCACCTCTCGGCAGTGCAAGCACACCGGCGCTGAGGTTGCATAATGAGACTGAAAAGCTCATTAACTAATGCAGGTGAGGACCTCTGGAGCTGAAAATGGAGTGCATAACATGGCTTTAATTTGTGGAGCTTCCTTCTTCCCCATCATAACAAATGCAGCGACATGCAGGGCTCCAGTCGAGTTTAGATTAGAGAGATAAGATAATAAACAGGTTTGATATTAATGTCTGATCTTTGGGCTCTTCTACAGCCTGAGCCAACAAACTGCTCTGCTCTGTCTGATCCAGCACGACACTGCTCACGGTGCCAGGGATGTTATTATGACCTTGCTTAAATATTTCCTGAGGAAATTTGTTCTGCTTCCATATCCCACAGCAGCAAATCCATCCGCAGGCAGACCCTGCTTCTGAATGGATGCACTGCATTAGCAGAATGATTGTAAGTCATGATTAATGGTCTCGTGACAAACTTCCATGTGCAGGGGGAACAGACATGCGGCTGTCAGGGGTTTGCCTTTGGAATTAGAAGTTTATAGGGAAAAAAGGAGAATACAAACTCAAAGGGCTTTGATTTTTTAAAAAAATGCAGCAAAGCAAGCAAATCTGCAAGTGAATGAATGAATGAATGGAGTGCCAGAGCAGCCTCCGTGTTCAGGGACAAAAGAACAAGAAATTGAAACCACGAGCTCGCCATTAAAAACAAGCCCTCATCAAACCTCCCGAATTCCCCCCACCACGCCATCCCTTCCAAAGCAACTTGGGCAACACTTGCAAAAATCTCCATTTCCATTATAAATATCCCAGATTCCCTACAATGCTTTGGAAGTAAAACGCCAGAGCCAGCTTTCTATGAAATTGCTAAATATAACACGGGTGCTGGAGGATACTACGGAGGAGAAGTGCTCCGGTATTTCCCTGTCACCAGACAAAATCCATCCTAAAGAAAAGCAGGTGAGCAGGGATCCCACCTGCTCCTGCAGGAACAGGAACAGCAAATGGCTCGTAAGGAAAGAATATTTTGCTTACCCGAGTCAGCACAGACAAAGCAACTCCTGTTGGCAGCTCCGGCTCGGCTCCGAGTCTGCGGGGATTAGAGCCCGCCCGGGCTGGGCGAGGAGGAGGAGGAGGAGGAGGAGGAGATGGAGCACCGAGCTGGTAACCAGGGGAGCCACAGGAGCACGGGATGAGGCAGCGGCACCGGCAGTGCCAGCGATGCCACCGGGCACCGGAGGGACGGGGCTGGGCGTGCGGCTCCTCGCCGCTGCCCGGGCTGGCACCGGGACCTTCCCGGGTGGGATGGAAACAGAACCTGCCCTAATCAATGCAAGCAGAACCTGCCTTAATGGAAACAGAACCTGCCCTAATCAATGCAAGCAGAACCTGCCTTAATCAATGGAAACAGAACCTGCCTCAATCAATGCCAGCAGAACCTGCCCTAATCAATGGAAACAGAACCTGCCTCAATCAATGCAAGCAGAACCTGCCCTAATCAATGTAACCAGAACCTGCCCTAATCAATGCCAACAGAACCTGCCTCAATCAATGGAAACAGAACCTGCCTCAATCAATGCCAGCAGAACCTGCCCTAATCAATGCAAGCAGAACCTGCCCTAATCAATGCAAGCAGAACCTGCCTTAATCAAGGCAAGCAGAACCTGCCTCAATCAATGTAACCAGAACCTGCCTCAATCAATGTAACCAGAACCTGCCTTAATCAATGGAAACGGAACCTGCCTTAATCAATGCCAACAGAACCTGCCTCAATCAAACAAACGGCTCCCCAGGGCTCGGAAACCGCCCCGCTTCCCTCTGGATGGTGCTGGGAGCTCTGTGGGGCTGGGCTGGGGTCCCCCACCAGGAGCCCCAGCTCTGGGAAGGGGATGCTCCTCACCGTTCAAATGGAACAAACCCACGGAGAGCAATCATTGAGCAGAGGTTAATCTCCATGCCCGGAATCTGGGGCTATTTTACCCCGCACAATGGCTCTATTTTGACTTTCAAAACCTCCCTCTGTGTGCCAGCTCAAGCACAGCACATATGAATAGAGGAAATATTAATAATTCTTTGAATCTTTCCTATAGCGTGGGATTTTTAGAGCTGGCAATAACAACTTTACTGACTGCATTCTCAGTTGATTTACACTGCCATCTAGAATAATGCATGGAAAAAGTCCATATCATTGTGAAGTTTAGTTTTATGTCAGGAATAAATCAGCTCTGAGGCAATACTTGAAAATCACATTCTTTTCCTTAAGGTATTTTCCCTCAGTAGCTTGGTTCTAAGGCGAAGGCTCTTCGGAGTTGTTCCTGTCTCTACTGGTTGGGCTCCATCTCTGTGAACTCCACTGGGATTTTGTTAGGATTTCTGGGTGTGGGTTTGAACGTGCAGGTTTCCTTTAGTGCAAGATTTTGGTGGAATTTGCATTGATTTTACCTTGAAAGTCACTGTAAGGCCTCGGCCGTGGAGTGAGGGGGAGCCAGTCCCGCTGCTGGGGGAGGCACCAAAATCAGAGTGACGTGAGGGGCTTTATTAGGGGTGTTCATTAGGGGGATTTATTAGGGGGCTTTATTAGGGGATTCATCAGCCATTCCTGGGGTGGCTCTGGGGGAGTTCAAGGCAGAGGTGAGCAGAACAAGAGCGAAGCTCTGCCTGTGCTCCAGCCCCTGGGGCTTTTGGAGGGGAGGTGGCTCTGCCAAACGGCGCTGGGTGCCCACGCCTTGCCTTGCTCTTGCAGAACTCGCTGTAAACGTGTCATAAATCCACAGAAGGAGCCCGACTGCAGCAGGGCGGTGCTGGGGACGACCAGCAGTCAGAGTAGGAAGGAACATTCCTGAAAAAAAGGAAGGAGAGCGGAGCTCTTCAGCTGCAGCGTTCCCACATCACCGGAGTTCAGAGCCTGGCCTTCAGAAGCACTCAGAGAAAAACACCAACAACCTGCAGGAGTGAGGGGGAACAGCTCCCCCGAGGGCTCTGCCGCGCAGGAATCGATGGAGACGGTGCCTCCTGACCTTGCCTGATGGAAATCTGGGGCAGCAGCAATTCAGGGACTTGCGCTGAGCTCTCCGTGGGCTCGAGCTAAAATAGCAAAACAGCAGCTCTTAACCAAAGAGAGAGCAGCGGGAGCGAGCGGCTCTGCTGCCTCTGGCGGCGTGAATCAGAGCGAGGGGGCGAGAGGGAAACAGCAGCACCGGGGCACAGCAGCACCGGGGCACAGCAGCATCGGGGTACAGCAACATCGGGGCACAGCAATATCGGGGTACAGCAGCACCGGGGCACAGCAGCATCGGGGTACAGCAACATCGGGGCACAGCAATATCGGGGTACAGCAGCACCGGGGCACAGCAGCATCGGGGTACAGCAACATCGGGGCACAGCAATATCGGGGTACAGCAGCACCGGGGCACAGCAGCATCGGGGTACAGCAACATCGGGGCACAGCAATATCGGGGTACAGCAGCACCGGGGCACAGCAGCATCGGGGTACAGCAACATCGGGGCACAGCAATATCGGGGTACAGCAGCACCGGGGCACAGCAGCATCGGGGTACAGCAACATCGGGGCACAGCAATATCGGGGTACAGCAGCACCGGGGCACAGCAGCATCGGGGTACAGCAACATCGGGGCACAGCAATATCGGGGTACAGCAGCACCGGGGCACAGCAGCATCGGGGTACAGCAACATCGNAGCACCAGGGCACAGCAGCACCGGGGCACAGCAACATCGGGGTACAGCAACATCGGGGCACAGCAACACCGGGCCACAGCAGCATTGGGGTACACCACAGCAGCTGGTGAGAGGACAAGGAGGAGTGGTTTTAAAGTAAAAGAGGGAAGATTTAGAGTGGATGTTGGGAGGGAATTCCTCCCTGTGAGGGGGCAGAGGCCGTGGCACAGAGAAGCTGCAGCTGTCCCATCCCTGGCAGTGTCCAAGGCCAGGCTGGACAGGGCTTGGAGCCCCCTGGGACAGTGGCAGTTGGAAATAGATGATTTTAATATCCTTTCCCACCCAAACCCTCTGTGAGAGGGGAACAGGGCCCTTTAGGCAGGACCTGGGTGCACGGGGGGTTTCAGACAGAGGATGTTGAGTCAGGACACCGTGAATGTGAACACACACTCAGAGAGCAAATACAGAGAACCAGGGCTGGCGATCCCTGGGTTTTCCTGGAGCCTGACTCAGCGGTTGTAAGCCCTGGGTGTGGCACCACCAGAAGGGCAATCCCAGGTGGCACTTGGGGACGTGGATCATTGGCGGCAGTGCTGGGGTAATGGCTGGACTCGGTGTTCCTGAAGGTCTTTTCCAACCTAAACCATCCTGTGGTTCTGTGGCAGGGTCGGGCCAGCCTCTGCTCAGCTGGAGCATCCAGGAGCTCTGGTGCCAGCAGAGAGCACTGCAGCACAGCCAATGGAACCACCTGGCCTCTGGAGCACACGGAAACAAGCGAGGAAAAGTCCTTCTTTGAAGAAAAGTTGTAAAAACACGAGCAATACAGTTGGCCAGGGGAAGGTGTTACTGTAGCTGAACTCCCTGAAACAACGTGCAGTCCAGTAACACATTCTTCTCAGTCTGGGAGCATTATTTGCTCTCCTTTGTTGCCTTTAACAGGGACCCTGTGAAGCAGGGAGGCTCCTTCATTTATGGCATGACTGGGAACGACTTGAGGTGGGTCTGGGTGCTGATTCTTTGAGTCTACATTGTCTCAGGTGGAAAGAGTTGCTCTTTTGTCCAGGCTTTATTTTTAAAAATGAAGTGGAAAATAAATTGGTGACCGAGTTACCCAAGGAACTCAGTCTCAGGTTTTGCACGTTCTCCTTGACCTGGGAATTCTGGTGCTGGAAACTACATGGTAACCACTCATTTAAAAATGGTAAAGAATCATGTAATTAGCTCCTGATGAGCATTACTGTTAATTACCCTGTTCAGCGGCACATCTACTGCACAGCTTCATTATCTGTCCCTAAATAATTCCAACCATCTCTTGTATCTCCATCATTTCCATACAAAACTGCCTTTCTGGGACACATCCCAACCCACTGTGCAAACCACCATCCCAAAATTCACCCAACAGTCAGACTTTGGGGGTTTGGGGCTGTGTTTCTCCAACCTGAGTCACGTTTGCTCTGAGAGCTGATTGGGCACCCTTGGCCATCCTGTGTGGAATTCCAGCCTCACGTTCCCAGCCCAGCCAGTCCCTGCCGTACAGAGCCCTTCCCGTGCTGATGGTTCACACCCAGAGCTGACTGAGAGGAAGCCAATTAGGAACCTAAAAGGGCCTTTCATTACCCTTTTGAAAAACGCAGCGCTAATTATGCAGGTTTGCATAGATGTTTACTCAAGGGGTTAATTACGCATCCGTGAAGAGCAAAACTTCATTTAGTGCATCTGGGGAGGCTCGGGGGGAACCGAGGTGGCTGCGGTGCCTGGGAAGCCTCGGGAGGTTCATCCTCCCCAATCCCTGCTCACATCCCTGGAGCAGCCCCTGGAGTGCCCGTCCCTCCCCGGGCACGGGGAGAGCTGGGGCCGCGGGCAGCCTGGGCTGGGCTGGGCTGGGCTTTAGTTCAGGTCCTTCCCGGCAGAGTCCATGTGACTGCACCGGGGGCAGCTCCCAGCACCATCCCCAGGCTTTGGGATTCCCCGAAACTCCACCTGGGAGCAGGAGCACAGCGGGAACCTCAGCAGCCTGCAGAAGGCACCGGTGAAGTGCCTGCTCTGCTCTGCCTGGGCCCTGGGCACCTCCGTGCCCCGCGGGACCAGGGAAAGGAGGTTCCATGAATCAACACATCAGTTCCTACAGCCAGAAAAGGCAGCAGGAGCAATGGAATTCAGAATTTCCAGAGCCATTCCCTTTACACCTTGTGATGGCCATTAAAACCCAGACCTAGTAAGGCATTCCCAGCAAAAGGAATCTTTCAGGATGCTGAAATCTGCCTGAAAGACTTTTCCAGGAGCAATTTTTCTTTGTCTGCTTATTACTGTGTGCAGTAAATAATCAAGGAGATAACTGCACTGTAGGATTTAGTTTGGGGAAGAATCCAATTAGATTCTTCTGGGCTTGTCTCGTACAGGATTATGCGTGTTTCAGTTCAGATTTTTTCCTCCCGGGCCACAGAGCAGCTTTAAATCACTTTTTCTATTTTATCTGTGATTACAGGCTTAAGAACATGAGGAAAAACCCCTCCTGTAAGTGATACACCAGCACTTATCCTGATCTCTGGTGCTTCTCAGCAGGTTCTAAAGAATTTGGGAGGAGGACTGAGAGGAACCCTGGTCCCTGGGGATGAGGAGCAGGCACGGGGAGCAGCAGGACACGGGGGCTGGTTCCTGCAGGAGCAGGAGTGTTTGTTTTGCTTTCTGAGTGATGACAAGCGAGGAAACAAGAGCTGAGTTTCACATCTGCTCCAAAGACTCCTCTTACTCTCTGTAAGTAGCCAAAACATATCAGGAGTTGGGAAGACAACACGTCGGAGGGATTTGTGCTTTTTTTTCATCAGCTTGCGGAGAAGTGGAAGCAAGATGACAAAACATTTCACGAGCAGTCACAGAGTCCATCCCGGCATGTGGGAGGCTGGGAATCGCGGGATCTGCCCGACATTGGGAGCTGCACTCCAGCAGCCCTGGCTGGAGCTCTGGAACATTCCTCACGCCTCTCCTGGGTCCTGGCTGACCCCCAGCACTGGGATGTTCACTGGACTCACCCGGTGGGATAGACAGGAGCTGTGGAGAGGAGCAGATTGCAAGGGGAGCCCAGAGCTCCTCCCAGCACCCAGAGAGGGACCCTTCACCAGGAGCTGCGGGGACAGCACAAGGGGGAAGGGTCCACACCGAAAAAAGGGACATCTGGGTTGGATATTGGGGAGGAATCCTTCCCTGGGAGGGTGGGGAGGCCCTGGCACAGGGTGCCCAGAGCAGCTGTGGCTGCCCCTGGATCCCTGGCAGTGCCCAAGGCCAGGCTGGATGGGGCTGGAGCAGCCTGGGACAGTGGGAGGTGTCCCTGTTCTCGGGATGCTGTGGGAATGGGATTTCCACCTGCTGCCTGCTGTGGGGTCAGTGCAGAGCCTGGGCTGGC
Source organism: Pachycephala philippinensis (assembly GCA_013397055.1). Taxonomy (NCBI): domain Eukaryota; kingdom Metazoa; phylum Chordata; class Aves; order Passeriformes; genus Pachycephala; species Pachycephala philippinensis. The sequence goes on from VWZT01008892.1 coordinate 548,107, forward strand.
ACCGTGCTCATGCCCATGAAATCCCGTTTATCAGCAAAAGTTCATTGGAACATCATTAATCTCGGGGGCTCGGGGTTTGTTTGCTTCTCTCCCCGCGCTGCACAAACCCGCACTCGCTCTTCCCCTCAGGAAAAATGAATTAAAACAGAAGGAAGAGAAAATCAGACCATTTTCCCGAGGCCACAGAATTTCTCAGATACCCATTTCAAGGTGTTTATTGCAGCCTTTCATCCCCTCCCCGGCTGCTGAGGCTGAATTCCCTGCCTGGCAACAGATGGGAGACCCATTTATTTTTAGCAGTTTGTTTGCTTTGATTGAACCCTTAAACACCACCCTGCTTTTGAGTCCTGGAATCACCTCGGGGGCTGCCAAGGTGGGCTGAACCCTGCACGAGGAAATCCAGGAGAGGAGCTCCTTGTGCTGAGGAACCATCCCAGCTCCATGAAAGGTGTTTGGCGTCTCACCTGGGAGCTCTGGGCTGTGTCAGAGCCTTTCACTGCCCCGAGCTCTGAGTTACTGCGGGTTGTGCAGGAGGGATCGGTGTCCCCTCAGGGGCTGGGGAATGTCCCCAGTCTGAGCCATCCATGGATCCAACAGAACCCTTGGAAATGCCTCAAACGGCCCCAGGACAGGCACAGCACCCCTGTGTGCACAGTGCCTGCACAGTTTGTTCACTTCTTTGCTAAAATTACCCCTTGAGGCACAGAGAGCTGCTTTGGACCCCTCCTCTTGTCCCCCCCACAAATGGCTTTTAATAATTAAGTGTAATGGAGGAACTCTGATTGGATTCCTCACTCAGATGGTTAATTAGGTATTTCTAAATAAGTTACAAAATGTGTTCCTTTGGACTCAATTCCTTTTGCTTTATCCAAACTAAAATGCACTGCTCTCCAGAGAGTTCTTGTTTGAGAATTGACTGAAGATAATTATTTCAGATAATTAAGATCACTGAGCAAAGTAATTTAATTTTCTTGCCTGCCTCTCCCTCCCTCCAAGAAATGTAAATGTCTGTGGAACTTCTGATCGATGAAAGAACCTTTCCAAAGGTTAAGTTGGCCAAGTGTGTTGTTAAGTTGGGAGAGACCAGCATGGAGTGAAATCCAGCAGAAATGTTTGGAAAAGTACTGAAATTTCCAATTGAATTGTTCCCCCCACCAAGATTTTTTCCGAGTCTGTTTTTTGATTTCTGTGGGGCTTTTTTTTTTTTTT
>VWZT01008894.1:0-58457 GCA_013397055.1 Pachycephala philippinensis
TGGGAATAAGGAAGGTTTGGACTACGGCGCTTCCCAGGGGTTTGGTTAATGCCTCAGGTTTTGGGCTTCTCCTCTCTGGGAGCGGCTGATGGATCCCGGCAGCTCTGCGGGGTCTTCTTGGGAAGGGCGTTTGTTTGGGAATAAGGGAGGTCTGGACTAGCACCATTCCCGGTGGATGTACCCCGGGACGCGATGTACTGGTCTCTCAGGATGTCCCAGGGACAAGGGCATTGTTCCATGGGTGACCTCTGTAAAGGGCTGAACCCGAGTTCTCCACACTCTCCCGCATCCTCGGAGGGAGTCAAATAAAGCCTGGAAGTGGAGGGCCTGGGGAGCAAGGCAGAGGCTGTGGAGGTCAGAGGCCGTGCGAGGGGTCGCTGCCATCCCACCGGGACAGTCGGGTGTCTGTCACCAGCGGGATCACTGACCGCTGTGCCTCAGGGAAGCGATTTGAGCTCACTGTGCCAAGTAGGAGCTCCCCAGCCGTGCCTTTGGCATCTAAAGTTGCCATAGCTGCGGTTCAGGAGCAGACTGAAATTCCCCCAAGTCCTGGTGTCAGCAGGAAGCGTTGCGGAAGTGAACAGAAGTTTCCTGGAGTGTTTGCATTGCTGGGTTCCTGCTCTGGTCAGTCACACCTGAGGTGTTCTGGTTGCAGCAGGAAGAACAGAGTCGCTACCACATTAAACCGACCCTGGCAGATGGCAGCCAGATCAAATTGCTCTGAGAAGTTCTGTACATGATGTATCAGCAGGCAAACAAGGTTTTAAGTTTAGACTTTTTTGCTCCACAAACCATTTTCATTTGAGACGCCACTAATCAGCCCCGGAATCAGATCCTAGCACTTGGGCTATCTCCTCCTTTGTTTCATTTTCTTTTGAAATTGTAAACCAGGCTGAATGCAGTTCAGTGTTGATCTCAACAGTAGCAAAGAATAAATTTTCTGTATCCAGAAAATCTGTATCTGCTTTTTCCTCAGATGTTTCAAGTTCCACTACTGTAAGAGTGTATCCTCAAACTGTATTTCTGAGCCTGATGGGGAAGATGGCATCTACGTCAAAGGAAGAACATTTCACAGCAGGTATTTGAGCAAACTCAACTCACATCCAGTCCCAGACTGAAATTCAGGTACAAATCTATCCATACGTACATAGGCTGGTGAACTAGAGTGGGCCTATGAGTGTGAAGGTCATCTTCCACTCCCTCAGAAATGTTTTATTTGTATCAGTGGGTGAGAAAAACCTGTGCATTTTAATAGACATGCCTCTTTTCCAGGTTAAGTAAAGGTGACCTATCTACCTTAGTCAAAATCAGTGATTTTGTCTCAGTTGATGTTACAGGTGCCATGAGATGCACACAAGGCCATTGGTATCCCTATATACCAGTCCCTAATGGAAATTGGATTGTGGTGACTCTAGAGTGAGAATTTGAGGCGCCTCATGGCACTGTCTCAACTTCACAGGCTTTACAACCAAGTTCGTCTTACTTCTGTGCTGGTATTAATACCAAGTCAACAGTATATTAAGTTCACTCAAACATCAGATAAGTCGCAACCATATTTTCACCTATCGCTTTTGGGGGCTTTGAGAAACAGAAGAGTAGTGTTTCTTTGTTCTTTAGCTAGAGTAAATCCTACGGCTTGGTTTTGGTTCAAGGAACTTGACCACAACCTGTGTGTAATGCCAGAGTCACCTAGGACTACATCACTTTTCTCCATGCAGCAGGCTCAGCAAGACTTATTAGGCTAATGAGGCTGGATAGCTGTATAAATAGCTGAATATCTTGATATGTGCACTTACGTCAATGTTAATAATTAAGACAATTAGTATTTCTGAGCTTTGTATTGGACATGCTTGGATGTGTAAAAAATGCATTGAATCATAATGCAACCCAGAAATATGAATATAGGTACAGAGATAAAACTGGTGAAAGGAGAACTCATACCCCAACACTAGATTTAAAAACTGACAAACTTAAAAATGTGCAGTAAACTTTAACAGCTGACAATATGCTAATAAACTCAGGTCAAGTTGAAGCTGTTTCCTGTGCTTTCTGAAGTAGCATATTGTGCTTGTAAGCATAAGCCAAATTTTTATTAGTGAATTCTTTATAAAATTCAACTGGAGCAAGATGACAGAGTACCTATTACATGTAATTGTTGCTTGTTGGAAAGCAGTGTGACTAATGTTTGGAGGTTTGCTGCTGCTATCTCATACCCATTTGTCAGCAGAGAAAATTGCAGGGTGCATGAAATTCAGAAGCCGGCTCTGTTTCAGCTCCCACAGTCATGCTGCTGTACGGGCATTAGAGGGAGGGGTGTTGTCCCTGTCACTTGTTTTGTCACCAATCACGGATACATTAAAGTGTTCCACCATACCTATGGTGAGCACGCATTCCAGAGTATTAAAACTGAATTTCAAGGTGTCTTCCTTACTGCCTGTTTTTATTTTAATTAAACCTCTGGCTGCTGGTGCACACACCCCAAGCAGACACTCCTGAATGAGACAGACAAGATGAGAAACACCAAAACTGCTTCAGAATAAAGAGCATCTTTAACAAGAAGGGGATAAATACAAGCAGTGTACCTTGTATAAAATACAGGTTAGAATCACAAATTTGTTCTGATGTTAACTGAAGAGAGTGAAATACATATGCTTATAATGAAATTATACAATCTCAAGAAACACTGTCAAAACACTGCCCCGAAACCCAACTACTACAGAGAAATACAGTAGTGTCTCGTGTCACAACTCCGGTCCCCTGCAGAGAGAGAGCTGTGTCAACTGGGAGTCTTTGTGGGGATCAGTCCTTGAGGGGTGTTGGCAGCACCCCACACACAGAGACCAGAGAGCTCATCTCTTTCAGCAGAAGCCTTTAAACTGATTATGGAAATTATGTCAATGTGCTTTTGTCTGTAATTTTATATGCACTTAGGGAAAGCCACGAAGACTTTCTAGACCATGGAAACCGAAATGAGGCAAAACCATAACAGTAAAAATGTCAGGCACAAAGCAGTCCGGTATCCAACATGCATTAAGAATAAGCTTCCCATATTATTAGCCTGCTTATTAGAAATGTGTTGCCATTTTCATTAGGATAATTATGAAATGCTGATATAAATGGTTATTAATCAAAACACTTATTTAAACAAGTTAGTGTATACGCTCACCTAAACATAGAATCATTTCAGACAGCCCCTATAAAATAAAAAGCTGAATGTAAATGCTGCACACGGGTTGAGTTACAGTGTTTTGGCTTTATGCTCTTAGCTGCCTACCAAAGTGATGCTTTGTACCCTTACTCAGGTCTCCAAATAGAAAAACAGCTTTCAGAAATGTTATTTAATCTCTTTATAATTCCAACAGTTTTTTCTCCATGTGCTTACTTCCTTGGTTTGGCATCTGCTTAGTTCTTAAGTCAAGCATGGAAATAATTGTGCCAAGTGTAAATTGAAAACATTTGATAACACTTAGACATCTTTATGCTGTTTTTTGTCTGCAAAATTAGCTAACTGTAATTTTTAATGCTATTCTTTTTTTCTTCAAACTCATTGAAAGTCAGTTAATCCATTTGGAAATGGAGGTGAAAACTAGCCTTATGTGCACAGAAATGTACTCACAAAGGTGGTCTCATCATGTAAAAGTGTGATTTATTTTAGAAGAGCCTCATTTTCCATAGTCAGGGTTTTCAGACCAACCAGTGACATATCCAAATACTTCTGCAATTACCACCCAAACAATTGAACTAAATGAGACACTGGGGACTAACTTGCCTCATAACTGGGAGCTGCTGACAGCATGACAAGCCTTGCTGCAGGGCGATAAGAACTGCCCGCTCCTGCCATTGTCCTTTGCAAAGGACAGTGTCCCCACGCCTGAGCAATGGGAATGTGCATCTTTGATCAAACCCGTGACCAAGGCAGCGGTTATCCTAGGAAGCCTTTTTTCTCCTCAGAAGCAGTGGATGTCTCTGCTGACTGCTCAGGGGTCGTGGGTTAGACATTTGGCAGTGTGGCAGAGCAGACAACTGGGGACACTCATGATTTTTATTACACTGTTCATCTGCCAACATTTTATAGAATCCATAAAAACCACAAAAAGGAGTTTACACTTCGGGGAGGACCTACAGTACTTGTTTCGTGTTTAATGTTTTTTCAAACAGCTACAGATTACTGCTACAACAGCTCTTTAGTCATTACAACTGGTTTCCTTTCTTGTGTTTAACATGTGAAACACCCCAGCTCCAATGTTTCTTTTTTGAAGTTTAATAACAATCACAACAATGGAGCAAACTTGGAAAGTCTTGATATACACGATTTTAAATGACATCTGCTTGCAGTTGAAAAGGCAGTTTGCTTAGCTGTTGTCTTCATAGCACCCAAAAAAATTTTGACTATTTGAAAGATCTTTAGAATTTTTCAATACAAAAGATACGTAATGACTAAAATCAGTATGAAAGCAAGAGGATGCAAGCTGAGAAAAACTGTATTTCCTTATCTCCTCCATATGGAGGAGATGGGTAAAAGTCTTATCCATTTTCTTATTTCAGTAACAATTAATATATTAATTTTCTTCAACTGAAGCTGCTGGTTTGCAGTGCTGGATTTTTTACAGGCTAACAGTTTCCTCACTGCAATTTGAGATACCTGAATTCCCTGCTGCTTTGCACAGATCTGTACAGATACTTAAACTAATAGCCATTTTTTCATTTCCCTAAGAATCCACTACCATTAGATCCACCTTCACTTAAATCCCTCCAGAGTTTGACCACTATATCCTGGCTGCATTTTTAAAAATACAATACAGAGTCTAAACCTTCTATCCCAGCAGATCTACTGCAGCTGCTACAGCAAGACTGTGGCTGCTCCCATCCTTGGGGAAGGGAGACCATGGGAGAAGGGCTCTTTCTGTGGGCTGTGCCTGGAAATCACCATCTTTTCTGCTTGTTGATGCTCCAGCTGCAGGCCACTCCAAACATCATGGAGAGAAGGACCTGCAAGTCTTTGCTTCAGCAGGCTCAGGAATCAATATCTATTTGCTATGACAAGGACTTAGAGCAGCCACATTCCTAGCTGAGCTGTGCCTGCCTGGGCTGTAAATAGCCCCATACCCCATCCTGTCATTCATATCAGCTTGGAAATTCTACAGAAGTCTTTTACCAGGAGATTCCAATGGTTTCACAGGTGGTTGTGGAACTAATTTGGTTTTGACTAAGGGCTTTTTTGGTGTAAGTTTTAGCATAGCCTCTGTTATATACCCTTCCCACCCAAACCATTCCATGATTCCGTGAAAGAAAAGGCACAGACTTTCCCAAACTAAATTTTAAGAGAATACTTATTCCTTTACAAGCAATTCTATGAGGTATGCATACCTCTTATTGTTACCAGAGAGTTCAAGTCAATGAACTGAAATCCATATGGATTTCCTGATGCCTTTTTTTTTCCTATACCTAAAGGCTTATGGAGTGATAAACAGATCAAAGAAGGGTTGTAGAATGGTTAGGTTGGAAAGGACCTTAAAGATCATCTCATTCCAACCCCTCTGCCATGGGCAGTGACACTTTTCACTAGACCAGGTTGCTCAGAGTCCCATCCGACCTGGCCTGGATTTGGAGTACATTTAGTTCTAGGAAATTCAGGTTTTGTGTCTTACGTACAGGCACTTATTTGCAAAGTAGCAGTTTATATTTGTAAGTGTATATATAAAAAGAAAATAAACAGCTACCTATATGTAGCAGCTAATCTTTCAGCTTCTCGGTTGCATAAACAACATCTTCATGGAAAAATCCACAATAAAGAGCTTTCTGTCTGTTCACAAATTTTATTCTACAGTAGAGGCAGCAGCTCTTCAGATCAGTGCCCACGGTCATTCTGGGAAACAGTTTAAGACAAGGTGTTTAAAGTAAAAAAAAAAAGCATTTTCCATAATGTCTTCAGATTTTCTCTGATGTACCAATGTAATTGGAAGATAATTGCACCTGAAGTTTCTAGACCATGGCACTAGGAAAGCATCTCACAGTATAAAGTCACCCAAAAATGTTTAAGTATGTGTACTGGATGGCAGTTAGGGGCTTTGGGATGCACTCAGGATGGAAGGAATAACTTCAGTGTAAATCTAACACATCACTATCAGCCTCAGATCACAGTCTTGAAATGGGAGATAAGCAGGCTCCTCCCAGCCTGTTGATGTGAAATCACAAATGTACCTTGTTACTTGTACGGTCTTGCCCTGGCTTAGAGACAGGAATGCTGAGCCTACATGATGGATAGCCCCACTTCCAGAAAACGTGCAGGACAGATTTGTCATCTGTCATCACCACAGACTCTGGCCCAGAGGCTGCTCCAAGTGAGCTCCCTCGTGGTGGTTGCTTCTGATGCTCAGAGTTAATGGGGAGGGAGAGGAAGAAGCAGATGGAAAAATTCTTCACACATTCTTAATCACTGAAAGAAGAGACACTAAAAAGTGCCTGCTTGATAAATCTACATAACATCATTAAGATAAAAATTCTAATAAAAACTCCAGCCAGCCTTCTGAGTTGTGTAACTGAAGTGTGCAGCAGTTTACAAGCAGTGACGTACCCCGATGCCCTTTCTCTGGACCTTACTGTTACACATATTTTGGTCTCTAGCAAAGGAAGGATTTGTCTCATGGTTTCAAATATAAATTAGATAGGTGTACAATGTGGTCTGTAAGAGCACCTATACATTTTATGTGTTATGGGGAGTCCCTAGAGCACATCACAGGTTCCAGAAGTGGTGAGGAGAGGAGCCCTGAACGGCTGAAACACAAACCATTGATTTACTGACAAACACTGCTCTACTCCAAAATACCTCCCTGTGGTCTGGGGACTGCGGACAGGCCCAAGAGCAGAGCTGCCTCTCTTGGAGCCAAGCCCCTCCTTGAGGCAGGGTTGAGCTCAGTCTTCTGGACTAACATGGAAGATCTCTAAGAGAGACCTTCTGACTCATGTAGCCATTCCAACTTGGCACCCAGAGGAGGCTGGCAGGTGCCTGAGGTCCAAAAGAGGCCTGATGTTTTTAATTTTTTTTAATTGTAAGACTAGACACCCCCTTTTCATATGAATCAGGGAGTCTGAGACCACCCTCCCTGTTGTGGAATAGCTGCTCAAATGATGGTTCAGTTTTTCTAAACAGAACATGTGAAAGGCAGAAGTACCAGGGAAGTAAATTCAGGACAACTTTGACCACCACCCAGTATCCAAACGGTAAAGAACTAATTTATCTGTAGAAATATTTTTGTAGGGTCTGAAAACTTATTTCCAAAAACGGTAGATTTAGGGAAAAAAATACACTTGAGTGTTCTTTCCAGCATCAATGAACTCAATCAATTTGCTGTCTGATGACACAGAAGGGGAAAGAGCTGCTCAGGCTTTTCAGAGCTGTTAGGTGTCTCACTAGTCCTAATGTATAATAAAGGTTGATTTACATTATAAAGAGAATTACTTGCATTGCTTCCTTCTTGCCAGTGATTTACATGTCAACAGGCAGACAAAGATGTATTCATTGCATGGCAATTGTATCATAAAGTGCCCTTGTTCAGGTATCACTTTGAGGTCTCAAAGTCCCTGACAAGAGATTGCTTTCTGAACTTAACATTCTTCAGGTCTCTACCTCTGTCACCCACTCCAGGATGTTTCAAGGGTCAGTTTATCCTTATTAGGTTATTATCCTTATTTTTCTCCCACCTTGGGGAGTAATCTTTGTCTGGGCCTGATCGGGCAAAACCCAAGAGGCTGGTACTCAATTGCAGATTTGAGCAGAAAATCCAACCCAACAATTTATTTAAAGAAGTGTCTTCCTTGAGCTGCATTCCTGTTACCCAACCACACCTCTCTGCCCTTCTGGGGAGCTTACAAAACTCGGAACCTGCTTAACAAGTTCACTTCAGCCTTTTATTACCCACAGGCAGAGACAGTTTCCCCCTTGTACTTGCTACAGTTCAGCTCTTCCCACCTCTCTCCTCTGGCGTTATGCGCTCCTTGTTCTTCCCAACCCTGCCAGACTCATTTTTTTCCACACACCAGGCAGAGACCATTCTTTGGATCACTTTATCCAGGCAACTTGCTTGACTTCTGAAGTGCTCACAAATTACTCCCCACAGATCTTGTGACCTGAGTTATGAATAATTTTTTAATTAACTTTTATAAAAACCAGTGTCCAAGTGCTTTTTCAGAAAAGCCTGATGATACAGGCCATTCAAATCAATGGGAAAAGTAACCCTAGATTCCCTACTGGAGTTCACAGGGATGGCTATTTTAGCTTTCAATTGTCTCTAATGAAACAGATCAGAAGCTACATTGCTACTTTTTAACGAAACTGCCAGCCTTTCACTGGTGGGTTCAATTGTGTCCAGATACCACAGTAACATGTGGAATTAGAGTGTACCAGGCCCAACCTTCCTTCACTTTCAGCAAAATAGTGTTCAGTGCAGGCAAGACTGAAACCCTAAGATGAGAAGTGCACTGGGCAGGGCTGATAAAATGTGTAAGATATTACGAAATTCAATATTCACCACAAAGCATATACATTTTGGAGATGCAGCAAATAAAAGAACAGCTACAGCCAATGTACACCAGAGCTGGCATGTTTCCTCACAAGGTTGGTGTCTTCTTCCTGCCAGCTTCTCCAGGCTCACTTGAACAATGAATACACCATTTAATGTGAAAACAGCAAGAAAGCAAATAAATTTGAACAAATGTAGCAAAAGACTTAAAAACACTCAGATTATGAACCTGATGGGGTTTTTTGGTCCTTTTAACATTAGGCCAGAAATGTAGCAGGTGGAGTATATACTGGGTTGGAACCACACACCAGGTGTCTTCTGGTGAAGAGTGGAGTCGAGTAAGCAGAAAAGCTCAGCAGTCTTTGATACTCTATGTTTGAACAATGGGATCATCTTTGATCCAAGTCCAGCTCTTCATTTGACTTGACAGTGAAGCTCTCCGTGAGATTGTGGCACTACCTACCCAAAAGATCAAATTTTTTGCCTGCTTGTGATCTTTTATACTAAGGACTGTAACTCTGTGGATCAAAGTAGGAATTGTAGATGTGAAAGACAACTTCCACCCCACTACCTGAAATCCACAGAGCTCAGTCACGGTGCCTGAGGCAGAGCTAACCACTGTCCTTATGAGTGCCCCAGAACTGCAAACACAACACTCACCCCCATGGTTGAATACCTGCATTGAGCTCACCACAGCTGTTTACATGCACAGGGTATGTAACTTTGCAGGATTTAAGCCAAAATGCAAAACTAATTTCTTACCTTGGCTTCACCACAGTAAGTTCTTCATGCAGACACAACATAATTTCAGAGGCAAGAGTTAAGTTGTTAAAGAAATCAACTGTTACAGCAACTGCGACTGAACAGATCAAAATAGCAAACAACATTTTATTTGCTCACTGCTTTAAGACTGCAAATACTAAGCTTTTACCATGTAGTCTTAGAAGCAATGAAGTGAAGCATTTGGTACAGGTCTTAAGGATACCACAGCATTGCAGCCAAGAAAAGTTATTTTCTTGTTCTGTTTGACCCAACACTTGACAAACCTGTGTTTTGATTAAGTACATGCATTGAAATGGTTAGAAAAAGTCACATCAGAGAGCCTGGCTCTCTGATTAACTGGATATTACTAAGCCTCTAACTAACCACTTCACAGCCTTGCTGTCTTAACAGGCTTTAGATACTCAGAGGGCTCCAGAGTAGTCAGTGCGTTGTGCTGGCTGGCCCCAGCTATGCTCTGTCCTTGGTTCATGTGTTCCATGCATTTAACCCTGCTTTTTAGCCCACACAGGATCACCTCCCTTAGAAGCCGTTCCAGCTTCTCAAGAGCTGAAGAGCATTTTGATACTGTGAGAAAGGCCCTTCTTTGGCAAGGGGCTGTAGGAATTGCAACTTGTTTGTTTATACTGCACAGATGTTACTCCTCCCTCCAGCCTTGAGAAAATTCTCAAAGCCTCAGTTGTGTGCAATTTTATCTGGTTACTCAGTTCCATTGTCCCAAGTCCTTAACTCCTTTTTCCTCCTCAAAATCCCCTTTCCAAGGCAATATTCATTGCTAGTCTTTCCCTAGCTCAACCCTCTCTTGCCGAGTTCCCTCTCTCTGTCTGCAGCATGCCAGAGTTATGCTGCAGGCAAGAGCTTTGTCTTTGGGTGCTTCCCAACAGTCTGACCTGCAGCTAAAAGCAAGTGCTCCAGCAGCATGGGGTTATCATGCTGCCCAGTCACTGCATCCCACTTGATCTCATTCATTCTTTTAGAGATTTATCTCCAAAGAAACCCAATCCAAGATTCCAATATACAAAAACCCAGAGGTAATTCTTTGAGATTTTCATTGTTCTGCCCAGTTCCCAAGTTAGAAACTTCTTTAAGGAAAATTATGTGTAAATGCAGCAGGTTTTCCTAGCAGATAAATAAAAATGCTGGCATAATGCTCTAATTACTACCAAAATAGAAAGTTACCTGCCAAATCAATGCACAACCTTAAATATGCTGAGTAATAGAGATAAGCAGTGCTATAGGCAGAGGTCAGCTTTCTTGAGACTTGAGAATTCACGTTTCTAAAGCATAGAGAACTCATTCTTCTTTTGATGTGATAACTCACTGAATAATTTTTTCAATATTAGTACCTTTAGAAAAAATTAACCAATGGTATATTGGAAAAATACAAAAGGACAAGCAAGGTTATTAATAGAAATAGTTGGGTTGAGTAGCATTACTGCTTCTTTACTACAGTGATCAAGTCAACGCCTGAAAAGCTGCACTTCAGAGGTGAAAGCTGAAGACTGCTTTCAGAAAAATAACATGGAAGACTGCAACTAAACAGGATTGATTTCAGTATTTGTACAAAATGGCTTCAGTGATAATTTGCAAGACAATGTAATACTCTAAACCCTTTTAGATTCCATTTCAAATAAACCACAAGGAAAGGTCTTGGTTTTTTTTGATGAAGGTGTTAAGATGATAATATTTCAAAGTTATGACGTGAAACTCCCCAGCGTAAAGCATCCAGACCTGCAGTTATCTCTGCACCACCCACAAGAGCAGATACAGAAAGTAATGACATTGGGCAGGTTTCACCTTGCTCTTAACAGTGTCAGCTTATCTGAAATACAATAGGTGAAAATATAAAACTCAAAGCAGGGAACAGCGAGTTGTGAATCAGCTCTGTCAAAGGAAACAAATCCATATAGGACAATTGCAGTTTTGTATCACTAAAGCAAAGAAAGGCTGCAACCTTTCTTTGAGTTTTTCTGTGACAAACTCAGCCTGGAATAGGATCCAAATCTGTGCAAAGCTAAGGGGGAAAAAAGATGAACCTGGCTGTACTTTAATTAAACATAACCAGATGGCCTGTATGGAGTGCACAGATTTGGGTCAGCCTTTGCTGTACGTGAAATTCATATGTGAAAAACAGAAAATCTACTACCTGCACAGTTTTGTATTTTATTGGTGGACAAATATGGAAGGGATCCTTGAAAAGTACATCTAAAACATATTTGGAAATTTTCTTATTTTAACTTTTTTTTTCCCAAACGTTCCAATGATTTGGACTGCCCAGGGGTGCTGACAGCCCATCTCGCATTACAAATCCACAGGAGCTCCATAAGAGTGAAAGTCTGAGCTAATCATCTCCAATGTGAGGGAAGGGAGACAAAGTTCAGGCCAGCCTTATTCTGCCAACTGCAGAACGTTCCAGCTGTCTGAACTGTTTACAAATCAGGAATATAGTTGATATAGGTTATCCCAGATGGCATATATCATTGAATTATTTATTTTTAAACGAATAATTGCAAAACTACATCCATGGGAAGTATTTATAGTGCATACAGTTCTTTGAAAGAGCTCCCCAGCTTGGCAGTCTGTCACATGTACCAAGCACATGGTGATTAAATCCACAGTCAGAGACAGTAATTGCAAGTTATGTACCTTCAGGACATTACAACAGAGTTTCTGTCTGGGCATTAGCTCTCTTCTAACAGAGACACTAAAGGTGCAAGTAGTAGATCAGACAATGTTTCCATGGCTAAAGTTTAGATTAATATGGTTTCACTACCTAAAATGAACATTTTCTTCTAAACATTCTTCTTTGCTTCTCTGACATTATTGCTAGCCAGAACTTTTAAAGTAGTTTCTTAAAATAAGGTTCTGAGTGTCAGTGTTCTGTTCAAGTATGAGATCTGCAAGCTAAGCCAGACTGCCACCCTTCACTCTGTTACACTTTGCTTCTGGACACAGTTTTCTTTCCTAAGAGTAAAAACACCCATAGTGAGATTTTTACTTTCTTTAATTTAAAGATTGTATTACAGAAAAGTTTAAGTAAGGAATCCTTATAAGGATTAACTCTTGACATAATATATTGCCAAGATACAGTGTAGCTGCAAGGGCTCCAGGTGAACCTTCATATAAGTTGCTTTCTTACATACACAGTCGCTGAACAACAAAAATTGTATTCCCCATCTGTAAGAGAAGACAGTGGTATTGAAACAGTCCTTTTACCAGTGTGTTCTGGTTTTCCCAAATTAGAAACACGCCATATTAAAACTGCAAAATCCTACTATACAGAAAGGTGATAGAGATGAATTTTCTAAAGATTGCAACTGATGAAACATTAAAATGAAAACTAAGGAGTGTTGATTATGTAAAATGGTTTCTCTTTTACTGGCAGGTCAAATATACTAAGAAACGTACAAATATTTTTGATAATCTAATTCCAGATGAACTCAAAACACTGAAGTAACATACACAGGCTAAGAGAATTCAATACTGTTCCAAGGCACTTACTGAATCTCCATGACTAGATGAAAACCAGAACAAATCAGGTCTGACAATTAAACAGTATATAATATAAAAATAACCTTTTGCTTACAATTTACAAAATGCATTACAATCTTTATCTCTGCTAACCTGCAATTCTGGCTGTATGTGTCCAGCAATTTTTGTAAAAAACCCCAGAAACTATTTTCTAAAACTTCAGGGCAAATAATTTACAAATAAGGTACACAAAAATTTAGATCATGCAGAGATTTCTTACATCTTCTGTTAATATTTTATGATTGCAACTTTATCAAATTATATACTTACTTGCCCTGTACATATACAAAATAATGCATACATGGTAATCAAATGTTAGCAAAAAGTAGTCCATAAACACAATCTGTCAAAAGTATTACTATATTAACATATGTCTACAAGCAGCGTGTAACAGGGTTAAAAGACATTAAGGCAATAATACTTGGAAGTTACAAAATAAATCATATGTAATACTTTCTCCTAAGTGTAGTAAGGCAGGTAGATGGCCCCAGCAAAAAGTTAGGTTGTAATACTGGAATCCACTGTTGTGAACCATGTGTCAGGTTTTGCGTGGGATGCACTGCAAGAATGTACCATTGATAGTTAGATATACACTGCTCTGTGTTAGTTGCCCCCCAGGAAAGTGGAACACTATTTCTCTAGTTCTCAGTGGCACTTGAGTTTTCCAGTATAATTTATCAATAGTATGTCCATTGGATCTTGGATCATGTCCATTCTGAAGGTGGCTCTCTTGGTCCTCTGGGCTTTGCACAGCGGTTACCAAAACCTAAGGAAAGAAATGTATTTAATACTTTTGTCTGCTGGGACAACACAGGCTCACAAAGGCTGGCAGCAGTCAGAAGATCACTAAGACATGCTCCAGCTCTTACAGAACAGATTCACTCTCAGGGCTAGAAAACAACTTGGTAATACGAGGCATTCCGAAGGCACTCTGGCCATAGGAAATACAAATATAAATACTTTCTATATCATTATAGTTCAGTACTTAAACATCACAGGAAAGTACTTTTCAGTAAATACAGTATTACAGCCTTTGTTATCTTTTTTTTTCTCCTCCTCTGCATACCTAAGCAGTTATCAGGTATTATTTCTGGAAGTTTTCAGTGCTTTACGAAAAGTATAACCCATTTGACAAATTCTATACTTTATACACTGCGTTTTTTTTTCAGAGTGAAGAATTATTTAATCATTTATTCTGGGGAAAACTCCTACAGCACTCCTGAAGAGACTAGGCAGGCTTATTTGTCTGGGTTCTGCATCCCAGTGAGTTGGAGGGTGGCAGTAGCAGCAGCTATCCAAACCAGTACTGATATTGAATCGCCTGTTTAAGTCATCCAGTGATCATATTTTGAAAGAATTGTAATTACCAATATCTGTTACTTCTGCAGGAAATTCTGAAATTTGACCTCTTGTATCAGTGGAACCAGAAAAAGAAATCTGAGGTAAAACGTCAGTTGGTGTTTTGTTGCTTCGTTCAGGACGATCTGGAAAACACACAGACCACTCACTGTAACAACATTCACTTAGGCACCACTGTGGCAATGCCACTTGTCATTACAGTCCAGAAAACAGCTGGAAGCAAATATTATTTACAAAAGTAAAGCTTTCAAAGCCAACTTCTCATTTCCTAAAAGTGATACTTGAAAACTGTTTATGAAGTAGATGTTCAGTGACAGCAACATATTCCTGCTTGCCAAATCTGGATTATTGTTTTGTGTTAGTTGGTATGGATAGCTGAAATCCCACATAGCATCTATTTATAGCAAAAGCTCACAGTGCTATTTAATACATCAACATAAAGGCATCTGTTCATGTTCTTTCTAAACTAAAGGTGCTTAGACATCATAGGTAACAATATATTCAGTATAATATAAGTATATTTGACAATATACCGACAATATCTTCACAGCAAACACCAAGTTCAGGCAAATTTTTGTTCAGTAGGAAAAATGTATTTTGAAAAAAAAATTAGAAAAGCTTTTACACCTCTTACCAGGTAGTATAGGTGAAGTTGTTTTCAAACCCTGTTAATGAGAGATATATAAAATAATTACACAAACCACATCCAAAAAACTAGAAAGGTCAGAAATTTAAGATTATGAAAACATCACAAAAAACATATAACATTCATGGAAATAACCTACTTGCCTCTACATTTTTTACTTGACTCAACATTGACAAAAAATGCTACAGCAGTTAATAAGACAGTTTACTGTTAGAACCTTAGCATTTAATAAAAATTTGAAAACATGACACTGCAATTTATTTGCAAATTTAGGTAGGTTAGTTCTCACACTACATTTACAATCCCTGAAATCTCACATCTATTCTTTTTTGTCATATTTTTAAGTGAGGTATGGAGGACACATGAAAAAAAAGTGACACATGTAAAAAGGATTTATATGCTTTTAACGTTTTGCCTGGATCATGCTGGATGACTTTGAGCTGGATGAGTGAAAATTGAAATCTGATGGGCAAAAAATGGTTTGTTTAAAATAAATATGGACATAAGGGAAAACCATTTTCAGGCAGTGAAACAGGTTGCCCACAGATGATAAGAAGTGTCCATCTCTGGAGGTTTTCGGGACGCAGCTGGAAAAAGCTCTGGTTAGCATGGACTGAGGCTCTGTTTCATGCAGCAGCTTAGACAAGAGACTGCAGTTTTCTTCCAATTTGAGTTGGCCTAAGATCCATTAAGGGCAGGCAGCAAGCTCCCTAAAAGCAGCATATTTACACTCTTAAGGCCATAATTTAAGATATATTAACGATGACTCCTTTTTAAAGTATTGCTGACCTTAGAAAGCCAGCTAATTTTCTTGGAAAGAAAACATGCTCTTCACATCAATTCAGCAGCTCAGGCGGAGAAAAAACTGGCCAGTTGTAGATGACCAACAGCTGCAACTTCTCACAAGTATGTATTTTGCTTTTTGTTGTAGCTCCCAACCAAACCAGAAATGACTGATTAGTACAGACTTGTCTCCTGCACTTACCGTGGAGGCTGTTTGCTCAGGCAGATGCTGATCACGCAACGCGCTCCACTCCGACTGTGCAATCACAACTGGCTTCGGCAAGGGCGTGCCTGGGAAGAATTAAATCAACTCAACACACTTCAGTTCTCCTCATGATGAGGCATTAGTACACAGCATTAGAAATGTGCTCTAAACCATTTTTTTTAATTAAATGCTTGTAAAAACATGAAAATCTCTTTACGTGAGAAGTGCTCCAAATAAGGCAAAATGCCACAATATAACTCAAAACACAAGACTGCACTGTTTGCGTTGTGGATGTTCATTTTGTTCCTTTCGGGGAAATTGGCTTCTTTTTCAAGGACATTTTAGAACTTTCGTTACATCAGCTGTGCAGTAATAATAGGTGTTTTTCAGAACTCCTAAATAAACATACAAGTCAGGACAGCCACACCTGTCCTTTAATGACATCATGCAATAAGACAAACAAAATGGAAGTGTTTTTAGTGATTCCAGTCCTGGAGAGAGATTTTTTTTTTTTAAAGAAAACAGCTTTGTTCCTTGTGTGGTCATAGAAAAATAGCAGATCCATAATATCCAAAGAAAGGATCACTCTGACTCAACCACCTATGCTTATGATGCTCAAAGAACACATTTACAGAACTTCAATGTTTTTATGCTGAAAATATCTAGATTAACTATTGGGCCAAAATTTTTTGAGTTTCAAAATGACACTAAACAAAAGTTTCAGTAAATAACTACATGATATTACGTTTTCTGGGAGGTACCAAGCATCAACCTAATTTATCACTTAATTTCAATTAATCTGTTTTGTATTCTGCTATTACAAGCTTGACGAATGGACTATGATAACAGAAGCACATAATTTGTAAGTGTCAGCTTTCTCTTGCATTTACCCTTTTGACACAGGCAACGAGTGAACCACATTAAACTTGACAAACTGGGCTTGTTCACTACATGCAGTGCAGAATGAGGCGTCATCATCTTTCCTTTGCCCAAGAAAGGGGAATCAGATAAACACTGTTCATATGAGTACCCATTCCCTACCTGGGAGCAGTAGGAAATTAAAACAGCTGGGAAATTCCCTAACTGTAATGCATTTTCCCATTATATCATCCCATTTCCATACCCTTCAGATTGAAAACCAGCTCCACTAATATTGAAGTCTCCAATTACTTAAATATCATATAACAGGATATTTAGTCAGAAAATGAAAAATAATTTCTCTGTGTTCAAGGACGTGTAAAAGTTAAACCTCAAAATAAGCCGCTACACATGCTACCTTTCATTCCATTTTACAATTTGCTCCAACAGACTAACCAAAAGTCAGGGGTATTCAAATAAAACACAATATTGACACACTCTTCACATTTTATCTCCAATTATCACCAAACGTCAAAAACTCACTCTGTTCACTTGCTAATACAAATGATTCTGGTGTTCTTTCTGGGAGCGGGGGAGAGGAATCTTCACTAGCATCAGCATCTAAATCAAATATGACATTTAGGTAAGTTAAAAAACACAGATCTTTCTCCTAGACTTTTAGAAGTTGATCTTTTCATATATGAGATAATACTAAACTTGGTATAAAATCTAAAGCAAAAGAAAAATTTGCTCTAAGTATTATAAAACATTTCGGTTTACCAAACTAACGCTGTGGAGCAACTTCATCTAACAACATTAACGTCACATTAAGGGCATAGGATCAGTTTGTGTGTTATGCAAGAAAACAAAAACACATTTTCAGTCTAAATAATTTGGAGGAAAAAAACCCTCAGTAACTCCAATGAATACTTTTTATTCATTCTTTCAGGTCTCAGTTTTGCTTCCCAAGTCCATGTTGAGGCCCACTGGCTCCCACACCACTGATATAAACTAGTTAAACAGCCTAGTGCAAGGTTTACTAGGCAGAAGGGTAAATAGGAGCCAGAGGAGATGGTTATTGTCAGTGCCAGTACCACATCCTGTCCCCAGTCTGTTCCCTCTCACCTCCCTGGAGTGTACTAGCACAAGCTATTCTGGCAGCAAAAGCCCCTCTCTGACCTGCTAAGAAGTTTGGAGTAGTAATTAAAGGTTTAAAACAATTTAAAGTAGCTGCTGCCGTAAGAAATCTCATCTGACAACTGTACCCTGCACAGGATTCAAAAATACGAAGACACATGTCAACTAATAAAGCCATGAAGCTTGAGCTGCCAGCATGCCCACATGCTGCAGGGACAGAATTCCATCGAGTTCTACAAGCCATCGTGTTCCAAGTGACTTCTGAGACCTGCTCCATCTCAAGTTTACTATACAGCACAAGAAAACCTTCATTAACAGAAAGGGCCTCTGTAAAACCAGCAAATAAAGTCACCGTGGATACGCACTAACTGAAGGTGAGTTTTTAGGGTTTTGTTTTGGGTGTTGTTGATGTTCTATTGTTCTCTTTGTTTGTTTGTTTTTTTTCCTTTTACCTCAGGGTACAGCTACTTTTCACTTCATTTGAATGAAAAAGAGGATTTAACTGTGTGGTAAGATCATGCACACCAGCAGTTATGGTTAGGCAATTAGGGTGCTGGTAAGTTCACAGGCAAGTTTCACTGGTGATTGCAGCCACATTCCCAGCTTCAGACACAAGAGTCCTGAGCCAGAATGAAAATGAGAAAGCCACTGTAAACAGGGCTTAGGATCACTGGTGCAAAGCAATCTAACCCTATATTCTTGAGTCCCCGAGGGATTACAAGACCTGCAACCAGAATATAAAATGGGAAGCGTTCACTATCATACAAAGAGGAAAGAGATACACCCTTAATAACAAGAGATAAATGATGAAAAAATTAATGCTAGAATTTTAATCAATTCCTGTGAAATCATCAACATACCAGCAGCACAAGGGCTGTAACTGTTATTTCAAGACGTTTCTGATACACAGTTACACGAATCAAATTCTAGACTGACATATGTCCAATTCTTTATCATATTTATGACATATCACTTATTATATTTGCATGTTCTTATAGCATCTACATAATGAGATGCACAGAGAGGCGATAATTTTCAAACAGTGATAAACAATGATTGCTCTAGGAAAGAAAAAAATTCTGGCTAAAAGGAAAAATACAATAGCCTGCAAATCTATAAAACAAATACAAGGAGGACTGCTTGCAAAGTTGAAATAGCTATGACAAAAGGACTTTGTCAGCTCTGCAGACCATCTTTTAAGTTACAGCGTTAAAAACATACATGTATTGTCCTGTGTTTATATCTAATGTCACAATCTATAGGTACAGTTCACAATATCTATAGATCTATATCAAGATCTATAGAAACAGATTGTTTTTAAGGCTGCAGAACAGTTCATATCTCTGGTTATATGACTTATGGTGAACATTTAGTTCACAAAGCCAGTATTTTCAATTCAGCTGGTTCTGCGTCTTGCATCATACACTGACCCCCATTTCACTTCAGAAAGTCATGAAGTCTGCACAGACTCCTGAGGTGAGGCCATCACTGTAAGCAGCTCAAGCACAAGAGTCTGAGCTGAACCCAGAAGTTCATGTTCTTCCTTCAGCTCGACAGCCTTACTTCTTGTTTCGTTGGGCTTTGCACAAGCAATTACCGATGTCTAATTTACTCTTCCCAGCTCTGTCCTCCATCTGCTCTAAGTGTGCCAGCCTGACTGAAATCTGCACCTGTGTGTTTTGGGACCCTTTTGCCTTCAATAAGCAACGTTCTAACTTGAAAACGTTAGAATTTGAAACTTGCACAAAAAAAAAAATTCAAAAAAGTAGTAAAAGATAAAAAGCCACTAAATAATTTTCAAAGTGCTAATAAAGCATAACTTGGATTTTTAGATGAACAGCCATATTAGCTTGTCACCCCCAGCCATGTACAGAAAAAGAGGAAAGCACAGCAAAATATTTACAACACTATTAAAATGCAGGAGCCAGATGATGAGCAACTTCAAAGACCAACACAGCGAATGAGGTTACATCTACATTTTTAGGAAGAGCACATCAACCAATAAGCATGAAATTGTTAGGTATTTGCACAAGACTGTTGAAAATGCTTTGACTAGTCAATCCCCAATTATTATAGACACTTCCATGAAACTGAGTGTAGAAAAAATTATGCACCAAGTAATAACATAGAAACCTACAATCACATACAAATCTACAGGAAGGCATTATAAATAAAGCATTAAACAAATGCTCACAATAAAGCTCACAATACAGCTTTTGAAGCAGTTAATCATGGTCTGTAGTACCTTATACCAAAAATAGCTCACATGCAAACTGAAAGCTGTCAGGAAAAGAGTTGTGCCCTCTCTGAAGCTGCCATACTGCATTGATTAAATTTACATTTAGAAAATTGCATTGCAAAGAAATTTGTATTGTCCAACTCTACAGATGCAGCTAGATAAAGAGCAGCACTTCTGAACCTCAATGAAACCTACCTTTGCCATCTTCAGAACATGTTACAGCTGTTAAGTCTTGCCTAGCAATAGACATTGGCAATACTTTTCTGGCAGAAATGTTTTCAGTATTAGTGGCAGCAGAGACTGTGGCACTTGCGGTTGACACATTGGACACGCTTTTGCTCCTGGCGCCATCAAAGTTCATCTCATCCGTGTCAGAATCATCTGAATGGAGAGGATTAGTAAAACAGAGGGGTGCTCGAACAGAAAGAGGAGTATGATCAACAGTATCACTGGAAGGATGTTCAACTGGGGTGTTTGATACTAGAGAGAGAGTTTTAACACCGTGACACAAGGTGTCTGAAGACAACTCTTCAGACACGGATGTACACAGTGCATTTTCAGGCCCCTGTAGTGACCACGTGGCGTGTCCCTTTTCTGTCAGAGGCAGACGATCTGGTCTGGGTGGGGTATCAGACACCTGCTGACTCTGCAGACTTTCTGGTGAAGGTATTAAGGCTGTATTAGACTGTGGCACGCTGTATTCCATACACGAGTTTTGAGGAGCATCTGCAAATGAATCCCCTGAAATCTGTTCCTGTGGCTTAAAGCTCTTATCAATTGCACAGGATGACACAGGCTTTATTTTAATTGCATGTCCCCTGTTCAACAGGGAGTTCCCATCAAAGCTTCGTGGTCCCTCCTGAAGAGGTACCTTCTTGATCTCAAAACTTAAGTTGCGCTCCAGCCTCCTCTCTGCGTGTTCGCTGGGTTCATTCTTCCCTGAATGTTCTGTGGACTTATTATAATTCTCGTTGAGGTCTGTTGAATGCTCTGATGAAACCATGTGCAAAACTGGCTTTGGATGGTATCTGTCATTGTCCTGCCACACCGTAGTGACTGTTGGATAAGCTGATGGGGGAGATGGTGTCAGGATTGGTGGTACTGGCTGAGGCTCTGGAGGCTGCAAGATTTCTTCTTTAGCATCTCCTTCTACAAGGCAACTGCAAAACAACCAAAACACGATTGTCTAAATTTTCTGGATTTTGACAAGATTTTAGACATCTATCCATCTCCCACTGCAGTAGTTAATGCTGTCATACCAATATCAAACTCCACACAGAGCTTCCACTGCACACAGACAATGGTATACCCCAATGACTAGTGAGGTAGGCAAGAATTAAGTCAACACACTCAAAATGTCTTTCAGAATATCACAAAAACATTCATTCAGGCCACAACTAATCCTCACTAATAGTTCAAAGATTGCTCACATCCTTTCCCAGAAGTGTTTTTTCAACAACACTGCAAGACAGGCCCTCTTGTGGCAGCTTTCACTACATTTTTCCTTACGTGGCTCAGAGAAACTTGACATATGGAATTCAAATTTCAATAAAGCCATGAAAAATTTCTTTAAAAAAAAAATCCTTACAGCCCACTTAACACTGAATATCTTCCTTCAATTTTATTTTTCTGCACATGCCCAAGGGGATATTACTATTACGTTTGTGTATTTAATAGTCTCTGCACAGTCGCAAACCAAATTTAGCCGACATGAGGTACATACAACATAAAAAATATTCACAGCAGAATATACAATCCAAATCACAGTGTATTTTAGCAAGACCACAGCACTTAACTGCAGTTCATCTCAAGCTACTTAAAAGGAGAAGTTCTTCAAGCATATGGTCAGATTAGATGCAGAGTAGTTGACTACAAACATTTAGCATAACTGATGAAGGCATTTTTATAATTTCCATTCCCTTAAAGATCCAGAAGGACCTGGACAATCTCGAGCGGTGGGCCCTTTAGAACATCATCAGGTTCAACAAAGCCAAGTGCAAGGTGCTGCACCTGGGTTGGGGCAGCCCCTGCTGTCCACATAGGCTGGGGGTTGAACAGACCGAGAGCAGCCCTGTGGCGAAGGACTTGGGGGTGCTGGTGCAGGAGAGGCTGGGCATGACCCAGCAGTGTGCACTCACAGCCCAGAACCCAACCGTGTCCTGGGCTGCATCCAAAGCAGAATGGCCAGCAGGTGGAAGGAGGGAATTCCACTCTGCCCCTATACTCTGCTCTCGTGAGACCCTCCAGCATAAGAAGGGCCATACAATTGCACAAGGACTCTGTCTACAAGAGAAAGGCATCAGACAGGCTCTCATTATTTGTCTGCATGCCACAACACAAGGAAAATCAAAGTAATACTATTGGCTCCCACACTCCCAAACAATGCCTAAGACTCAGGCAGTGCAAATTCTTGAGATTATCATGACATATAGGAAAAAAAAACTAAAACAAAAAAAGCCCAGGGACTGTCTCACAATTGAGCATTGTAGAGAACTAAAAGCATACCTGACTTGGGACAGGCTACAGCATGTGTTTCATCCTTGTGACTTTGTTAGCACCAAGCTATAGCAGTATGGGTTGAAGAACTAAAATCTTTATACAAGGGATTCCATACTAAAGAGAACCATTTGGATTCTCAGTTTGTGAAAATCCTAACCCCCTGAAGTACTGCAAGCTTCCCAGTTTCCAAATCATCTTCTAAAAGTTCCTGTATCTTTGTATCTGGAAAAGCCCAGATCCCCTTGCATTTCTGGATGATCTCTTCTATTTTCTGCCTGACTCCTGTCACAAAGAGTTGGGCCTCAAATTCCTTCTCTTCCTCTCCTCCCTGCACTTATATATTGCTGTTTTTCTTTACATTAAAACAGGAGGAACACAAAGCACATCAAAGCAATTTAACAGAAGTAATTTGGGAACTCTTGCCTCTAGATGTTGTTGAAAAATGAATAAGCTTGAGAATAAGTTGTTTGTCTGAATTAGTAAAGATAAGATAGGAAAGGGGGGGATGTAAGTCTTGCTCCAATTTAATACACACTAAGAACAGGAATTCGAGTTCCCTCCTCTTGAATTTCTCTCCTCTGTTCCAAATGGGGGAGGGGAACACAGGGAGGGAGACAGAGAGTGAGTGCACTCGCACAAATGTTTACATGCCCCCTTTTACCAGCAGTGATGCTCATCAGTAATCTCCACTAAATCCTCCTACTGAAAATCACGGTTTTCCCTTATTGACCTGATTTTCCTGACCTGGAGTTATTTGCAATCAGCAAAACTAATTTCTTATCTCGTACAGACCTAACATTAACCATTACAATTAGCTAAAGGGGCAAATTAGCATTAAACTAGATATAACAAGGTTATAGGTCCACAATACAAGTCAAAGTTCATTAAGTTCTTTACCAATTACTGTTCAATGAAATCACTCTACCCTTTGACCCACTGGTAAACAGAGCCCCACGTGTATTCAAACACTCCCCCTAGATGTATCCATAGAACTGATGATACAGGAAATGATGCACGAATCAGCAACCCAAAAGCTGATTAAACAACTTCCTCCTTCACATCTCAACAGAACTACTACAATGCTCCCTATTACATTTGAAGTTAAATGTCATTCCTTCACTCTTAAATGAGAGCTTACAGTGAAGAAATAAGAAATTATTTCCCAAAATCATTCTTTGCCTTATTAATATTTAAGGATATCTGCCCTCAGCAACTGAGATGCCCAAATAGCATTCTACTGTATTTTTTCTCTTTAAATTAGGAAATAGATCCCAATAGGTAACATTTTTTTCCATTTTACTGACATTTTTAATATTACTATTTCACACGTTCTGCATTGCAAATAATGTTTTTGTTTGTTTCCACACAGCAGAAATATTAGGATATGTACACGTTCAGAAGATCTCTGTTTGGCAGTAGTTTTTTCTGAAACTCTTGTGAATCTTGGGTATTTTGGGCTGCTGCATAATGCTGTCTTTGGGCGTGTCCCTCAACAGCTGTGCTCCAGAGACATTTCTGCCCCCAAGAGGCAGAAAATTATCTGAAGATGAACAACTAATACTATTGAAAACAACAGGAGAGAGTAAAACCAGCTTGATTTAAAATACCAGGAAACTAACAGAAAGCTCATGAAAGAGGAAATTGAGACAGAAAAGAGTCAGTGAACCAAAGAAAGCCAGGCCATTCGAGAAGTAAGCTTTCCTGTATTAGACCTTTAAATAAACACATACGTTTGCAAAATCTCACTGTGTGGTAAAAAAATAGAAAGCTTTGTCATGACTCAGCCTTGAAGTGCCTCTTCAGATACAACTGCTCCTGATTATCTTGGAATGCCACTACCTCGGCACTTCCTCATTTACAGCTGGACATGGAATTTCCCTGGGTGATCGAGGCAGCTTTTTCATACTTTTACTGCCACACAGCCTGAGCAGCTGATGCAGTGCCCTAGTGCCAGTGGCTTCTCAGGTGTCACATAAACCATGAATTAGGCAATAACAACTTTTTAAAATTATTTGTCATAGTAACAATTGCACACAATTTGTCAAAAGTACTATAATTTGTCAAAAAAAAGCCTTCCCACAGCTTTCCACCAAAAATGCATACATGAAAAAAGCCATTTATTGCTTTCTCTGCAATACATTATAAATTTTTAGAATGTTTTAAAATCTAAGCCATTCTACTCCTAATGGAAAAGAGCTGTATTATTAAAACTGTGCACAACGGGTTCAGATTTAAATGAAACTTGGCCAATGTTCAAAAGAAAAAAGCCTTAAGTAATCCATGGTTATTCTATGCAGCATACTGTAGGGTGTTTCAAATAAAAGAGAGTGATGCCAAGGTCATGGAATGCAGCTGCTATGAGCAACCAAAAATAGATAGCAAGCTCTACATCCTCCCTCATAATTAAAAATAGGAAAATTAAACTCAACATAAGCAGGCTGAAGCTAGACAACCACATTATTCTACTTTAGCATTAAATCTGCCATCCATGTGAAAGAAAAGCTGCAGTCCAGTGAGTGAAGCTGTTGCAAATGTACCACAAATAATTTATATAAAAGTACAATGAATTAATGAAAATAACCAACTGGTGAATTTATCTTTTAAAATTTACTTACCAAGGCTTTTTGGGTTTTTTTAATTGTTGCGTACAAATTAGAGACAGCTAACTAAGAAGGAACACCCATCAATGAGTTTTATCTTAGCGTTGCAGGAGATGCAAAGAGATGGTTTGCAAAGCTTGGATTGAAACAGAATAACACATAACCCTGGAAATGTATTTACTGCCATTAGACTTAAGTTCAAACAGAATCTGATGAGAGGTTAAACTGCTACAGTATTTCACCTTTTCTCCTTCAGACAGCAGCACGTAGCTCTTCATTACACCTCATACAAAAAAGCTGTTACATCATCTTTGCTTTTTGTGAGTTTGTCTAAGTTTATGCTTTGATTTCAAACTGCATTTGAACTTGAAAATAAAAAATTTTTTGTAACCAAGCCTGACTAAAATAAACCACCTCTTTTTCCAAATACTTTAGAATCAACTACTAAGCACACAAATATTTCAAGGACTAATACTTAAAGGTATTAAGGTGCTCCCTCTGCATTCTGATGCATCAGTCACGTAAAATCAAGTACAGTCCTAAACTGTAAATTTAAACCTTTGTTTTTTTGCCGTCTTATATCTAACAAAGTTAAACCTTACTTATGCCCTCTTCCTACCTTTTCCTGAAAATAATTAAAACATGTCTAACAAAGACCTGCCATCCCCTCAAGTCCTCTAAAGAAAGGTGACTTTCACAAGAAGTGATCATCAACTGCCAAGCCAAGCAATTTCTAGGATAAGGTGCTGATGTATGCACTAATGAGTTGTTTTTGTTTACCTCTGTTAATAATCAAGGAGTAATATTAGAGGTTTTTTTTATGTTGACATTAAATGGAGAGAGACATTAAGCTAAATAACTACACTCACATATTGTACAGCAAGTTTAATTACATTAAAGCATTACAAGAGGATAAAAGATTGGAAGGCAATACAATTCCAAAACCTCTGCAAAACAAGTATAGCTAGATGCTTCATGGTGAGCTAAGTAAACAAAATACCAATTTAATATCAATAGCCTAAACACACTTGTAACTTCCAGGAAGAAAAAGACATAAAAGCAGCCTAGAAAGTATCACTCCTTCCCCAGTACACGCCCAGGCCAAAGCAAGTACTAAAAGGATTAATTATACGTCCCTGAGTAAGCTCCCTACCTTGCATGGTAGAAGTCTTTAATGACATCTCATCCTTAGCACAGACATGAGAGTTTACACAATATTTAGCTGCACTTTCAGAGGAAGAGATCTTCAAGTTTAAGGAAGATACTGAGATGATTTCACGATAATATCACAAACAGAACAAGAGAGAGTGAGAAAGCCACCTTCACAGAAAAATTCTGCCATGTCCTGAGTGGTTAGCCAGAGGAAAGGGCTGCAGAGGAGATGTCACCATCATCCAGCAGACTTGGGGCTATCAGAAAACAACTAACAGGTATCATAAACTTTACTGTCTAAGTAAACATGGCTCAGTCTGGTAACAATATGGAAAACAAGCACCCTGAGGCCAAGGAATAAAAACCAACTTTTCTCCTGCTCAGTCAGGATCATCTCAGGCAAATTCATCTGAAACCAAGCTGGCCCACAGCATTCTGCTCTATCAGTCCCTATAGCCCTTTTTGCTTTAGAAAACAAAGCAAATGTTAAATCTTCTCGTAAAAAAAATTAAGCTTGCTTTACTAAATGCACATTCTAAAGCTATCTACAACACAGAATATAAAGAATTTAAAAGCCTTATTTCTTTTCAAGAATAGTAGCTTTAGCAACTTGCTTGTAACTTCTTCAGAGACAGTGCATGTAAAACTCAAGTACACATTTGGCTGGCAACCTAAAAATGTTTCCTTCTGCATATGGGGATTAAATTAGACTGTTTCACTGATTCTGCTCTCCCATCCTCCCCAGGAAAAGGATGTTAACCTATGCCAAAACATCCACAATACACAAAACCTGGCTCTATGTCCTGACTGAATCAGGCTGTAGATTTGTAAAATTACCCCCCACATCAAGAAAAAAACATGCTTATTACTGGGTATTTTGAGCAGATGTGACTAATAGCAAATAAAGTCTTTCCTCAAAAGCATCTTCCAGGAGGGGTTTAATTAATTGTTTTTCAAAAATAATCTCCATTTTAGAAAGACAGCTTTGCTAAAAGCTTCATTTATTCACCTCTAAGAAACCAATCTGCCTGCCAGTGCTGGCAGATGGGAAAGTATGAGTTTATGGAAACAGGCCCAAAAAAACCCCAGGCTTTAAGGAGAGATTAAAAGATTTTAACTTAATGCAGCAAGTAAAGAACAATGCAGTGCAGATAAGACAGATGTGTGCTTAAACATGAATTACATGAATTATACATACGTTACTATTACATGAATATATAAAAATGATTAAAACTAAGGTACACCTAAGATTATTTCAAGGAACACTAGTAAGGAAATTACCTATTGGACAGAAATCATTTTTCTAAGCTCAGTGATGAAGTTTCAAGGACTTGGAACTCATCATGAACACAGGTTAACTAACTCCTCTGTCATCATCTTAATCTACATAATTGAATACAATCACATTACCATCAGTCCAAACAAGGTAAAAAATATATTGCCTACATAGCACCAACTATGTAATTTGCTTGTAAAAAGCCTCAACTCACTTCCATCTCTTTCTTTCTTTATTTTAAAGGAATTATACTTTACTTATGCCTGAATGTTCTGCAAGAATATCAGCTGGCTGGTGGTTTGTTCTGTCATTCTACAACTTTAGGAAACCCAAGCGCTCACCTTAGGTCTATTTAACTACAGGCAATGTAACAGAGGCAAGACCCCCTGCCAAAGGCCCCTATAAGCCCTCCACAAACCAGCTGGGGACGTGGACACCTAGCTCAGCAGAGTTGCTTCTTTAGCTGTCTTAACACTCGGGTTGGGTACCCATTTTAGGCTGATGAATCTTGTTGGTTCGGATTTACTTTTGCCTCCTGTAAAGCTATGTCTACGCATTCTAAGAGCTAGAGAAGATTTTCTTTTTCCTCTGCTGAATGAAAGGATTGGTGAGACCAGTTCTTCTCAATAATAACAGATTTTGGTTGCCATACTCTAGTCAAAAGCAGTACTTGTCCAAGATTTTTCTGGAATAAATGGGTATGTTTCATTATGGTTTTGTCTCCAAAAATGAGGGTTCAGTCATTATTTGAGGCTATTTGAAGTTTGTTTTGCTACTATCACCTAGCAGAATTAAAACACAAGTAGATCTAACATATCTGACTAGCAAAGGTATCTACTCACACATAATCATTGCAAGGTTGGTATATTTAAACACAGACTTCACAAAGATATTGTAGCTTATATTTAGAGTCAATTAGAAGACTTCTATTTGCATTACGTCTATTTCTATTTATAAACACAATGTATTCATCTTAAGTCTTTATGGTATCAGTAGCTTTATTCTACTTTTTATTCATCTTTCAGCTTAAAACAGTATATGAACACAGTTAACTACCTGCGGGTCCGTGGAGGCTTTGGTGGAGGAGAATCCTGTTTCTCAGCATCTGAAGAACTGACAGCATTTTCTGTATTATTTTCATCCTGATTAAAAGAAAAAAAGGGTATTTTTACTCATGGCTGTAAAGCTGATACATACTATATTGGAACTGTAAGGTCCAAAGATCTGTAATGACACTTAGCAATAATATATAACAATATGACCTATTTCTGGCTATCATATAGAGATCACTTTCAAAACTCTTTTAAATGCACAAAATAATTTTTTATCTTGTGTGTCCAGCTTCAATTTTTTCTGACTGAAGATTTTGGTCTGCTTGCTGTTGAACATCCACTAGAGAAAACCCTCAAAAGCTGATCTTTCTTTAGTAGGAAGCAAGCTCTCGTACACCCTCCAAATTATTCACATTGAAAGCATTTATTTTCCCATCAGCGTAATTATTTTCACTTGTACAATCACTCCAATGAAGATAAGACTAACCTACAGTGTTGTAAGAAAATGAGAAAGATCTTACCCACTTGTCACCTAATGCATTGATCTAAAACACTTTCAAATAATCTCCTATTTGTGTACAAGACAGTTTAATTTACTCAAAGCATGAAGACTTTAATTGCACGACAGGACCATAAATATAAAAGATACATTTTATATATGTATGTATTTATAAATCCACACACACTAACATGTATATACATGTAAAATATTGTTGTGGGTTAACCCTAGCAGGCAGCTAAGCCCCACAAAGCCACTCTCACTCTCATTTCTCCACCCCACCCCTGGAGGGGAAAGAGGAACAGCAGGAAAACTCGTGTGTCAAGACAAAATTGTTTAGCAGGCAAAGGAAAAGTGCAAGGAGATTAAAAAAATCAAACAAGCAATGCAAAAGCAATCACTCATAACCTTCCACAGGTGGGCCTCTGCCAGTTCCTGACTGTGCAAACATTGTTCAGCAATAGCTGCAGCATTAGCTACAAACAATCATCAGCACTGTTTTCAGCACAGATCTAAAACACAGCACCCCAAGAGTGGCTATGAACAGTATTTAACTACAACCCAGCCACTAAGCAAAAATAAGGAAAAAAACATGTACGTATAAAAATCAAACTAGAACATGCAACAGTCTAAAGCTGACATACCATTTCCAAACATGTGCCACAGCCAAAGACCCAACAAAACCAAGGAGGACCTTAGTGTTATCTTAACTTTAATGCTTTTTTTACCTAAAGGCTTTTCTTGCAGGAGTTCTCTTTTGAAAAGCAATCTTAAAAAGAACGACAAACATCCCAAATTGGTGTAATACATTTCAAAGCACAATACCACGTTCAGGCAATAGGGTCTGCTATCTGCCAGCCTACCTGCTGAGACTGGTGATAGAGACTGACCTTCATTCTTACAGAATAAAAGAAATTTCACTGTTAAATTTCTGCTTCAGATGTGATAGCTGCGTTTGAATTCAGTGAGCAATTTTTGCTTTGGAAGATAAACTATAAGTTGCCTCAACAGTTAACTAACTTCACTTAAGTTTAGATTATTTAGTTTTATGTTTTTAGTTCCCATTACTTGTCTTAAAAGTTACCATACCGCTGCTGGCTACTGTGAAGAGTCTATTATCAAATCCTATTCCTCAGTGTACTATCTGGAGCTTTACCTGTGAAGAAAAAACTTCAATCTTTTGATCTTTCTAACTGTTTTTTCCTAACTGCCCCCATTAACTTGCTGTCAAAATAATATTGCACAAGTACTCCAGCAGAAATACCCTATTGTTCCTTAATGAATGGATTGTGTTAGCCCTTTCAGGGAAATTGCACAGGGAGTTCATTGTCCTGCTGACCACTAGCTGTAACTATCAGAGGTTTTTTGGTGTAAGATTCAATTAGCAGATAAAAGCCGCTCACATTTAAATGAACACAACTGAAGCTCCCACTGCAGTCAATCAAGGTTGGTTGGTTTTCACAGAATGGTTTGTGTTGGAAGGGACCTTCAAAGGTTATTTAATCCACACCCCCTTGCAATGAGCAGGGACATCTTTAAAAAGATCAAGTTACTCAGAGCCCTGTCCAAGCTGGCCTTGAATGTTGTCACGAATGCCAGGATGGGGCATCTACAGCCTCTCTGGGCAACCTGTTCCAGTGTTTCATCACTCTCATCATAAAACATTTCTTCTTTCCATCTACTCTGAATGAACCCTCTTTTAATTTAAAACCATTACCCTTTGTCCTACTGCAACAGGCCCTGCTAAAAAGTCTGTCCCCATCTTTCTTATAAGCCCCCTTTAAGTACAGTGAGGCCACAATAAGGTGTCCCTAGAGCCTTCTTTTCTCCAAGCTGAACAGCCTCAACTCTCTCAGTCTGTCTTCATAGGAGACCTGTTCATCCCTCTGCTCATCTTTGTGTCCCTCCTCTGGTCTCACTCCAACAGGTCCATGTCCT
Organism: Pachycephala philippinensis; assembly: GCA_013397055.1. Classification (NCBI taxonomy): domain Eukaryota; kingdom Metazoa; phylum Chordata; class Aves; order Passeriformes; genus Pachycephala; species Pachycephala philippinensis. The sequence continues at coordinate 31,074 of VWZT01008894.1, forward strand.
TCCTGTGCTGGGGACCCCAAAGCTGGATGCAGTACCTAAGGTGGGGTCTCACAGGCATGGAGTAGAGGGGCAGAATCACCTCCCTTCACCTGCTGCCCATGCGGCTTTGGATGCAGCTACTGACTGGGGAAAAATGTGAATATGAGTTAGTTGTTTGGTCTACAGTGGTTTGCATCCAGCTTTGGGGTCCCCAGCACTGGAAATACTATCATGAGGCATGAACATCCAACCCCTCCATCAGCCTCCTCTCAAACACGTAAAAAAGCAATTTCCTACTTTTTGACATCAGGTAATGGGTGACCACAAAGATCATTTTGCCCTTAACAAACACAAACATTAATTTTATTGCCTCATTCAGGCAGAGGACCATTCTGAAGGTTGGTGCCAAAGATGCTGAGGCTCCCAGTATTCAACAGTAAACTCTGTTTCCTGCTCAGTGGTTGTGTCATGTTCCTCCCCACTTCCCCGAGCTGTGCAATGCAAACTCTGAATCTCTCCCATGTGTATTTGTTACTATGGATAGCAGTAAATGCATTGGTATTGTACTAAAAAGGCTCCCCTTATTCATAAGTACTAGCAACCAAAGCTAGAAACAAATGCATCCTAAACAACTGCATCCTGAGAACAGAGCGAGCTGCTGGCCTTGCTTCAGCACCACAGCTCATCCCAGCTTCACAAGGCAGAAAGTCACTAGAGAGAGTGAGACTCCACAAGAGTTCCTCCCCCTCACCACCTTCTCCACCCTACAACAGATCAGAAAAGTCTCCCAGTTCAGTTCCACCAGCACAGAAGTTTTCAGGAACACATTTCTTATTTATGCACTCAGTTTTCTAAAGGATATTGGCAAGGGAAAGGGTGTGCCTGTTGGCTCTGGACTAACTTGTCCAGAAAACAAACCCAGCAGCTGCATCCCTGTCCTTCTATGTTTGTAATGTGAAATGTTTGTGAACAGAATGTTTCCTGAGATATGCTTTTCTCACAGGCAGAAGAAAAAGCTTATTAAAGAAACTAACATATGTCAAAGCTTTTTAAAACTCCATGCATACAGTAAGAAGCTGTTTCTAGTTGAGACAGGCAGAAGTAGCTGAAAAGGCACTGCCATTTTTACTACTGGTAATAAAACAGATGTATAATCCTTTCAAAAATGTATATAAACCCAAATGTCCAAGGCATACACAATCACAGAGTTTTCAAAAACAATTCCTTGGAAAAAAAAAATTAAACCCCCAAACAAACAAAACCCAACAAGAAAACCTGCACACACAAAATGGTACTTTTAAATTTAACACCAGAAAAGCCAGTGGTTACCCCAACTTTGTACACGGGGAAGGCTTCAGGCAGAGAGGTGTTCAAAAGTTTTCACTTGTGCATTAGCTTAAACTCCAGATCCATTCACTTAGTTACATTGAATGAAGAGCAAGAATGACTACAAGAATTATTGTCACACAAAAAAAAAAAAAAAAAAAAAAGAGGTATTTTGCTACTTTCTTTAATTAGCTTAATGGATCAATGTTTCTATGAAGGCTTTGTTTACTTTTAGAGAAGTCATTCCCTGTTACTTGCTCTCAGTTCTGTGTTACAAGAAGTAGGGAATAACCAGTATTTTGAGTATTTATCACCCTTGAGTGACACCAACTCACAGATTTCCCTGTCATATACCAAAACAAGTGAAGAGGCAAACATGCAGAAAAACTAGCACAGAGCAGCAACGAGGAAGCTCAGCTCTGAAAGTGAATATAGGGAATCTCACTGGGATGACTGCATCTGTTGAGAAGAGCAGATGGTGGTATTAAGAAAAAGCCTTCCACAGCCTTCCTAAGCACAGCTTATCGACATCAGTCAACACTCCCTTGCTCCTCTAGACAGATGTTGCATTCTCAGGCAGACCACAATTTTTAAAAGTATCAGCTTAGACAAACCAGGACAACATACGTAGCTCACAGGGGTCATCATACAGAATAATGTTTTAAAAATGGATTAACAAATGTGCAATTCACTAAGTGTTCTGTGCAGCACCCTGCTTTCTCCCAGATGACAACTATCCTACTGTGGCAGGCTTCTCACTGCAACATGGGTAAACAAAAATAGGATCTTTTCCCATGTCTCTATGCATCAAATGCACAATTCAACTTCCTTGGAGTTACTCCCCTGAGAGAGTAGCTACTGAGATCACGTGAAAATGCTCATAGTTAGGAATTTCCAGGTATTCTGTTAAATTGCACGTATGTAGACGTGTGCATATCTACCTATGAAAGACTACATTAACAAATGACAAGACCATAATGTCAAATACCTTGAAGTGTAGATTACCCCTAGTCTACTAAATGCAGAGTAACTCATGTTCCTGTAGTAGTGCAGAGAAACAAGGAATTCTCATGGCAGATGCAGTGTCTGAATTCAGCTTGCTAAGCTAACCCAAACTGTGCTATCACCTCCCAAGGGTGGGTCTTCCCCCACCTGCTTCCTCCACTGGCTGCATCACCAAAGAGAGCTGTCACTACCTTCAAGCAAATAGAGGACCATAGTCTTAGACTGATATTTCACAGACACTGTCTACCATTCAAAACCTTTTGCCCAGGAATTGCAATGTATCATTTTCTTTTGGAACTCACAGTGGAAATATTTAATGTCATTCAGAAGCTTTTTGTACTGGTAAAACATTGGCAAATTTACTGCAAAGACTCCTCCAGAAGTAATCTCATGTTTTCCCTTAAAAGGAATTGAGGCATTCCTTTTGCCCTTATCATAAAGCAGCATGGGAATCACTGAGCATCAGTGGATAAAAAGAGAAATACTTCAGATTGAAATGATACACTCAAGTGACTCAGATTAAATAAAACATTCCAACAGAGGCAACAAGATAAATTTCTCAGAAGAAATATATGATTTTTTAGAATGCTGCGATGACAAAAAATATCCTTCCAAGCTGCCAAACAGCAAAGAGAATACGAACAGCAAAGTCTTTTCAATTACAGTTTCTAAACCATTAATGTTTCAAATAACATTCTTCTTATAGCAGCTGATTCCTCCATGACTTCTAGAAGTGCAGTCAAACACAGCAACAGAACTCTGTCGCTTTTACAGCACAAAATGCAAGAGACACTGGAGAGTGCTAGCAGTGCCAGATTTTGGAGAAAGTGTTTATTAACACAAGCTTCTACTCACGGATAAGGGCAAAACAAAGACTTGCAGTCTTCTAACATGCTTGGTACTGTCAAGAGACAAAATTCAACAAGAAATATTTTTGAAGAGATAGTGAACTTGGTTGTTTGTCTTTTAACCAATTTTCTTTTTCTGACTTCCAAACGGAACATCCAACTTGATGAAATTCCATATGATTCAGACTTTCCAAGACAGCTACAGTTCACTTCAGCTCATGAAGAACCTTCTCAAATAACTCATGAAATATTTTACTGATACAAATCTGACTGATATCTTATCAGATGACCAAGACTAATGATCTCACATATATTTCAAAGCTTCCAAACACAACACCAAGTGTAATATTTTCACAGCAGTACTAACAAAGCCAGTGATGGTGAGAAGCACAGCTATTGACTTGAAATACATGACAATATGATCAAGAATTTCAGCGGGAAGGGCTTTGGTCCAAGACTCTGTTCCAGTTTGTTTGGTAACTTGAAAGTACTTAAGTGGGGGAGAGGAATAGTTCTGATTATCAAATTTAGCATCTGAATTCTTTTCTTATCACAAAAAAATGGCTCCTGAGCAGCAATTCTTCACGCTGAAATTTGGCTGCTGTGGGGTACTGTTGAAAGTATTGGTATCTGAGCAGAGCTTTTCTTATTTCATTTCATTAAAATACTCAGTATTATTTTAAACATTTGTAGTTCTACACATTCACAACATGTTTAACTATATGGTAAGAATATACATTTACTACATTAAAGCACATCATGCATGCATTTTCTACATGGTTTCAAATCTCTCAAATTCTAATGGAAATTCTAACCCTATCATAAGTCTATTTTCAAACACTGCATGCCTTGCTGTTGACTTTTTACAGTATTGTTCCCAGCAGGGCAAAGCTGGCAAGTTCACAGGAACACACGTTCAGGATTGTGTCTGAGCTACTTCCCCATGAATACTGCCACTTGCTGCCAATCAGATTAACCTTTTACTGGGATCTTACTGGCAAGCTCTGCTCACACAGCCTCTGGAACTCAACCCATTTCAAACACTGCTTGAAAGGAGAACAGCAACTGGAAAACAAAACTGTGAAACCAACCCTATGGAGCACTCCAGCTCTTCACAGTATTATCAAAATAGAATAAATGACACATTTCCTCTTCAGGCCGGTAGCATCTCCTGCTTAACTAACAGTAATATATCCAAAGTAGGCACATGAATTTTATTTGGAATTGTTTTCACTGGACATAATTAAAACCATTCACATAATGAAGATTTCATAGTTGCTATAGCATCTGCAGGCAGAGTAACATCCATGAAGGAGCCTTAGAATATTACATTGTATTTAATAAAGTTACTTGAAAACTTTCTGCCTCGGAATTAGTTTTTTAACCAAAATGAATCCCAGAATGCTTGTTTCTTTTTTAAAAGAAAAGATTATATACAACAGATGCTATGTAACACTCCTGGAGGTAAAAAGGGAGCTTTGTCAGAATAGCAAAAACACTGTCTCAAGTAAGTTTCAAAGTTTTGAGAATCAGGTTAAAACTACGAGAAAATATTTAACTGGATATGTGAGGTTTCCCTTATATATCCAAAAGAGAAGCTAAGCCTATAATAGTTAATTCCTTGAAGGCAAATTTTCTAACAAATGGAGAGTAGCAAATTTAAGTACCAAATTTTTGGATACAGAAACTCTTCACCTATGAGACTTTTTTCCCCCTCAACCTTCCTGCAGAATTATTCAAGTAACAAGAGGAAGAAGTATAATTTCCCAACACAAAAAGGGCTGTGCCTAGTCAGACAAAGATTTACTTTGCCTTGCTTCCAGCAGTGACCAAAAGGGAACTTTCAGGGAAGAATAAGATTAGAGCAGGCATACAAGGATCCTTCCCTAGAATGTCTTCCAACAGATTGCAACTCTGGAATTTCATAGATCAAAGGTTAGTGAAATTCATGGAAGAAGATTCCAAGGTGGTGAGATATTCACCTCAAAGATACAGGTTTTCAGCTGCAAGGAGCTCTGCAGTTTCATGCTGTATTTTTTATACAAATGTTGCTTTTTTATTAAGTCTGTCAGGTGTCCCTGGTATCCCTTAGAAAAAGTTAATAGGAATCAGCTTTCTGTTGTTACTCAGCCTCTGCTGTATCTAACCTCAGCCATTTGTTCTCCACCTCAGTCTGGCTGTTCTTCAGATGGAGCCTTCCACCACCTTTGATCCTTGTCCAGTTGTTTAATGTTCAAATTCTGTAACATGCTTTTGAGATAAGCAGACTTGACACGCAGTCAGCAGTCAAGCTGCAAGGTACCACACAAGGACATTACATTCTCTGAGCTTACAAGTTTCCAAGTAACGGCTAAAATGCAATTTCCTTTGCAACTTGTTGATCATAAACCAAGATCATATCCAAGTAAAACTCAAAACTCACACTCCATCACTGCCTTTTCAGAGCTGGGATTTATCCCTCTCTCACCCCCATGTTCACGACCTACCCATTTTCTATTTGGTCTTGTTTTACTAGTCAGCAAATCTCTCAAGCTGTGCTAAAGACAGCACTTGCCCTTGTTACAGACAGTACCAGCATATTATGCCACAGCCTTACTCGTGTTCTGGAACAGGTAAGTATAGTAATTTAGTATGTATAGTAATAGGAATAAATAAATAAGAGACATTTTTGATTATATGTAAGAGCAGAGACACGGGTCAGATTTAAGTCAAATTACCAGAAGATCCAGTAGACTGATCTACCTCTTATTTTATGATCAGAACTCAAGTAATTAGAAATCACTTCTGTACAAAGCTGATCAGTCTGCATATTCCAAACCCTTTCATGCTCATTTCTCAGGAAAAAAAAAAAGACAGATCAGCTTAATCAAAACTGAAACAAATAAAAGCAGCCTGCCCTATCCATATTGCATTTAGTCAACAGGCTTCTTGTCATGACTAAAGACCTTGTAAGTACTGCATGAACTGATGTAAATTCTTAGGAGTTAGCAGAAGGGTGGATGCCTTTAAGCCAAGAATTGAAAACATTCTAGACTTCCTAGAAAGCACAGTACAGGACAACTAAATCCCTAAAATAAATGGGATGCTTATTAATAAAAGCACATTTAAAATTGCTTCCAGATATTTCAAAGAGTCCTGAAGATACCACTCATGCTCCCTCCAGAGAGCTATAGAATCTACACCAATTCGGTACTGAAGGGACAGAAAATCACGGAATAAAGAAAACACAATCCAGGGACAAAGGGTGGTACAGAGTTCTGGACTGTGGGAGGGAAAGAATATAGTAATCCAAAAAGCCATTTTTGACATAGTGCTCAGCAACAGCCCAGAAAACATATCTAAATGTAAAAAAACCCCAAAAACCTATAGGGGACATGAAATTTAAAGGGGAAGGACAGAAAGACAGAAAAATCCTCAAATACTGTGAATACCAAAGAATATTTTTTCCACTTTTTTCTCCTTTGTTAAAGGGTAGAGCATGAAGCTTCCTGACAAAGGCATTTTAAACTTATTTTTCTCTCCCCTAATCTATTTCAATGCAAGCAGTACTTTAAAAAACATGAGAGCTTAATAAGATCACACCACTGAACACTTTAAAAACAACTTCACAGGAGAATTTTCATCAGAAGCTAACAGCTACATATGGGAAAGACACCTACCACTCCATCTGCAATCTTCCAGTCTGCACAACTTTCGTATTTTTGCAGTTGCTTTTCAAACAGTTGTGCTATGGCTCGATGGACAAGTTCATACTGCTCCTAGAATAAGGTACCAGATAAAAATGAATGCACCAGATCTTTACAAAAAATAAGGATATATTATGACATTAATTTTAAAACAAACTATACCTTTGTCTGCACTGCAGAATGCCTCTGTGTCCTCATTTCCTGTATTAAATTAAATACATTGAATTCTTCAGGTATTTTCTGAAATACAGAAGCAAGTTAATTACAATGACATAACTGTCAGAACAACAATACAAAAGCTGTTAAACTTCAAAAATTAAGTCTAACTTGTATCGGTAAAGCTAATCTGCAACTATTTAACTTTTTTTTAAAAGCAACTCCAAATTGACATTTGATTTAGAGCAGATGAGAGCATTTCAAGCATTTTTAAAATGAGACATCCAATGTCATTAATAAGATGCTGCAACATTAACGATGCTTCATAACCTAAAACTCCCAGAATTAAGTTATCCCTTTAAATTTGCAGAGAGACTGAGAAAGTTGAATTCAAAAATCAATTTGTATTTAAATATATTTTTTAAAACTTAGAATTTTCTAGTGACCTTTTTAGGTAAAAACTTGCTGTCAAAGGAAAGTAAGTTCATATTAAAGCATGAATGCAATGAAACTAAACATCCAACCTGTCAAGAGAGTTCCTGAATGTCTTAAACATTTCACTATTTTAGAACACTTGGAAGCTCAATCAATCATTGTTATGAAATTACAGATTGTCATAGAACTTCTTTTAGTATTCCTTACCCCAGCTTTAAGTAAATTCCATGTATAATCTATGGCACAGATGGCTCCCGTTCTTCCACACCCTGCACTATGAACATAAACAGCTAGGTGTTAGATATTATTTAAATTTGCTAAAAAACACCATAAGCCTTATATTTCAAGAGTCCACATTAAAAATTATCCAAATCCCTCAAATATCATTTTAATTTAATTCAGCCTGACACTACAGTGAGTGTCTTGAAAATAAAAAATCCAGCAGTGCAAAATGCAGCATCGAATTTTTTAATGCAAATTTTCATAGCCATTTGGAACTGCAGTCATGATAGATGCTTCAATGCTGACAATTTTATTGCCTCTCTCTTTTGTCCCACTATTCCCAGCTATTACTGCTTCATCAGGTGTGGTCTTCTCCAAGTTTAATGGTAAATGATGTAAAATGGCAGAACAGAATACATCTAAAGACTTGCCACATTTTTCTGATTTAGTATCACATCTGTATTTTCTGCTTTTTAGCAAAAAAACATAAATTTGAAAGTTTAACAGTGACAGCAAACTATCTTATTTATTTTCCCTAATTGTATGAATTCCTTTATTTTACACATGCAGAGTTATAATTCATGCATATTTATTACATTACAATCACACTGTTGTAAAGAATCAACATTTACAATTATATTGACATTCAAAAAGAACAGGACAAAGCGAAATAGATTTCAGTGCTAAATCAGTTTATGATTTTAGACCTCACATAAGAGTGGCAACTCAAAAAAATAATGTAGCCCTTGAAGAGAATAACTAAGCTCTAGAGTTAATAAGCCCCATGAATTTAACATGTCCTGACTTACAAATCTGAATTCAATTTTTCCTGACATAATACACGAACTTTGTTGCTTTAAAAAGCATTAAAAACAATAGGCAAAATTTCCAGATAAATTGTCAGAAACTGTCAATTCACCAAAATATTTTCATAGCAGTTCAGTTTCAACAGTTCTTCTGTTAGCCAAATTTCAGGTCAAGGATGAAACTGTTGTTGAGAAGTGAAGACCTCCCAACTGGAAACTACAGTCTGTTCATTAAGATCTTTTTTGTTGTATTAGAAGACAGCCAGCCAGAGTTCTTAGTGATGCATGTGCTACACAGTCTCTCCTATTGAGAATGGAGCCTTTACTCCCAAGCTGATTTGCAATGATCTTCAAAGTCTGTTTTTTCCTCATGAGGATTTACATCTTCAGAACCACAAAATGGGTTCCCTTGCAAAGGCTCATTCTTTTCTGATTGATATTCTGTCTTAAACTGAAGTAGAAGTGGCATCAGTTTTAAGAAAATGAAGCCTGTACAATTTTGAATTAAGTTTTGACATGAGAATTTTTTTTTAACAAAAATAAATAAATTCTGATTTAGAACCAAAACTAGTGCATCCCATAACAAAAGTCTAGACTTCAAAAAATGAGAATATTTAAAAATGAAAAGATAAATATATTTGATACCTGCAGTGTATGCAAATAGGAACATCTTCGTGTTCCTGGTATTCTCTCATCAAGCTGATCATGTCCAGAATAGAATCAAAAGACGAAGGGACATCGTGGTCAGGCCAGTTAACATAATGAAATTGATAGACACTACGAGTCTCCTAAGGGAGAGGCAGGGAGAAAGGTGTTAATGATAACACATATTTGAGTTTGTACCAAGGAAGTAGTTCTACGAACCTTCACTTTGGCAAGCAAAGTAATTTACTGGATTTAAAAACCCTACAGCTTATATCACTTCCAGAAATAGAAGAGAAATTCTGAAGTCGTATTTGAAGTGCTGCTAACACGGAAGAAGATGCCCTATGGGACAGTTCAGAAGCCCTTCTCTATTATATGGGTTAAAGGACCCACAATGCTGCACCATATGAAAAGATTCTATGTCCTTACAGCTACAACTTGGAAAGGGAGAAAGACTCTTTCATGTGGTCTTTCTTTTTCTATTTGTACTTCAGTAACTTAAATTGAGGAAAAAAATGAGGGCAAAGGTGTTGTTTTGTCACATTACAACATAAAGTGTGTGCACATGTGCACAGGCTCACAGAGGGAAATTAAGAAAACAGTAGAAATAATCGAGACCTTATCTAAATGCGGATCACACTTTCAACAATAGGTACACTTTTATTCCAGTAACAGGAGCTACAATAGTACTAAAGGCAAGGTAAGAAGCAGGCTTTAGAACAGCTTAGTTACTCAGCTACCTGAATCCCTGAAAATCCTCTCTTTCATCATTATCCAAAGCATCTGCAGCTGCCAGCAGAACCAGTAGCTAGTTCTACTGCACCTTTCCAGGCTGGTGTCACACTTCAGGGTTCCAGTAAACCCTTTCAAGTAATGTACTGGAGAGCATGAAGTTTTTGATCCATATTACAGTCTACAGGTTTCAAGACCTACACTACCTTCTGTTTAGTTATGTGAGAAGCAACACAGCAGGCCTCCTGAGCATGGAAAGTTATCTATTTTTGATGCTTGACTTTTCCCAGCTCTGTGGAAACACCATAGCTAGTTAAAACAAGAGAAAACACAGCCTAAGAAAGCACAAGTTTTAAAATCTAGATGATTATGTAAAACCAAGGTCATCAATAAAAAGGAAGAGTTACAGCTGTGTATTAAGGTCCACTAAGAAATTTCACTTAGTGACTTTTTAAAAGACCAGTGATTTTTCACATTAGCAGAATGGTCAGGAAAAAAAAGGATTTGTTTTTTATATGAAAATCAAAAATTTAAAAGAGCCTTTATAGTCCTTTTTTCTACTGCCAATTATAAGCTAAAAAACCAAAGTTCTTTCTTGAAAATAATCAAGTTTCAGTCAAACTGGTTTTCCTTCTAGAAACTAAAATAACTTAGTAGATTTATGGAAATTTTAAATTCTTTCACGTAGTTCTTTTTTGTATGATAATCCACTGCAAATGCTACAGAAGTGACAAAACGTAATTATTCTGGAAAGCCTGAAAGCAAACTTAAAAGGATATCACTTTATACCTCAAATACACTTTTTCCTCCCCAGTGCAAGGCTACGCTTAGAATTCTTCAAAGTAAGATGAAAGTCTGTAATTAATTTTACAAGAATCCTCAAGCAAATCTGCTACATAAATCTGAAGAAAAACCACTTTATCAGATGCACATTTTAAATATCAACACATCTTGTTAACCCTTTCAGTTAAATTGCTCCTCATGGGAACAAACTTCTGTTTCCTTGCTAAGATCAAAAGCTCAGCACAAACTGCAGCTTTTTGTTGCTGCTCAGGTTTTAAGCAGTACACAGGCATCTAACTGGGACAGAACTCCCCAAAGTCAATAGCCAAACACCATTTCATGTATACTATAGGCAAGCAAAATATCCATCAGCTACAGTTTCTGGGGTAACTAGTTCATACAACATTGAGGTATTAAAAGGAAGGCAGGTTCTGCTTCGGGGTTTTTGGTATCCAGTTCTGAAGTGCACCATGTCAAATGTCACAAACCCTGGTCACAACACAGAATTTCTGTTATCTAAACAGTCTCACGTCCCAGGCAGTTATGAGCATTCAGGACACACTAACAGAAACAAATTGATTAAGTTAATGCATTCCTAGCAAAATACTGCAGACAAAAGTTATTCCCCAAAGTTACTCCCCTCATGATTAAGCAGTTTTCATAACTGTTGTGACATCTGTTGTTGAACTGGAACAAAGCTTTGATAAACAAAACATAACCATAAATGAGACTAACCCATAATAAATCATTTATTAATGCAGGTTGCCAATTAAAATCACAGGTATTCTGTAAAATAGACTGTCATGCTTCATGTCTTTGCAGGAAGGCTCTATAGTTTTTGTTTACTGGTAGCTGCTTTTCACTCAAATGAAGTCTGACATTTGACATCTGACATTTCAGTGTAAGTTTATAAGAAAAGCTTAAGCCATTTCGGTAAACAAGAACATAGATAGAAGGCAAAGAGTTTTGCTATTTCCTCCTTTATATACTAAGATTTTAACATAACTTCCAAACTTTATCATTTACATACATAATCAGCACCCAAAAAAGTGAAGATATTTTCTTGAGTTTCTGACATTGTATAATTTTAGAGACTGTTGAGCAACCATTGAAGGTGAGACCAGAAGTGACTGTGTACTTACATTTTGAAATTCAAGTAATAATGTTCTAATGAAGTAATCTGTTCTTGCTTGCTCAGCTTCCTGAACATGAGAAAACAATAATGCATTGGAAAAAAAAATTAAAAATCAAAATGCAACACACAGGATATAACCAAAAACTCAAACTTTAAGCTCAGGTGTCTTTTTTTAATTTACTGGTTTTGTATTTATGATTTCCTCAAGAGAGAGGCAATCAAAACACTGATTAACACACCAGCAAATTACCTTGCTGCACAAAATGTGCAAAACACGTTAATTCTACTTAAAAATGTTAGGTTTGAAATTAATGTTTTGTGTGCTCCAAAGTCATCAATAAACCATGTAAGAATATTTCTAAGTACCTCTTCTGCTTTATTTCTCCATACTTTTAATTTACAGATTGCCTTTTACAGCCATCCCTCTGTAACACTCTTGCTATATAAACTTCGGCCTCTTACCACTCCATCCTCTGATCTCTCCTTTATTTTCCTTTTCCATTATTTTCAATTAAGGGTGCATCTGAAAGAATCACTAATTATCTTGGTTGTGGCCAAAAAACCTAGCTTCTAGCTCACAGAATTTTCAAGTCTTCCTTTGGAATATCAAGGAAAGTTTATACTGCAGACATCAAACAATATTATTGTACTTTAAATATCACTAACATCAGAATTTGAAGATGCCTTTAAAAGCTTGGCATTACAGCTTCCCACAGAGAATTTAGGAGACTGCATATATACTTTAATGTGTTTCTATCTCCTACTGGGAATTTACCATTTCCCATCAATAACTGCAACACTTTGCAGGTTTTAAAGCAATGCAGCCCACTTACACCAGGGTACCTAAAGGGAATATATTCCCAGCTGTAGCTAAGAAGTCAGTAACAACAAACACACAAACCCTTTCACCAATATCATGAGGATCAGGGCAAAAAGCAGCCAAATTTGAATCAACTTACAGCAGGAAAAGGTTACTCAGAATCTTTATAGACGAAATTTTGCAAGTATATATTTTCCTGACCAGATGAAGTGTACTTAATTCTTGTTAGACAATTTCAAAGTAGTATTAATAGCTGAATAAACAGGCATGTTAACTCTTTCTGAACACCTAAAAACACTTCATGCTAATTAACTTAATAAAAATAACCTATTCCAGTGTTACTTCCATTTCATTCAGAATGCACAAGACATAACAGAGAAAACAACTACACAAGACCTTGATTTCTTGAGTGTGGTACAGACATTCAAAGTCATATAAAGCATATATGACAGTCATATAAAGCTCAAGAAATAATACATAAAAAGATATAAAACCAAGGGACACAGGTTCCCTTCCTTAAAAAAATAAAGCAGTGGTGGAGGATTCAGAAAACCACATAGCTTAGATACGCACATTCCTTTGAGAGTCCTTGTGTAAAATTTAGTACTGAACAATTAAAAAGCCCACTACAAACAGTTCATTGAACATTTAAGTCACAAACCCACTAAATACTTGAAAATTAATTTATAAAGCTTTATACTTACACAAGAAACACGAAATGGTCCAAAAGTTACAGCTGCTTCTCCATACAGAGGCCAGTAACGCTCACATTTTTTCTGTTAAAGTAAAGAATCCTAATTTAATTCATGCATGGTACTGAAAGATGATTAATAGAAGCAGAGCAGGCAAAATCACAACCCTGAATGCCTTATTCTGGACTTCTTTTAAGATAGCAAAATAACTTTTCTCTTGGATAACAAAAGAAAAACAAAACCAAGACCCCAAACAACCAACATAAATACAGGCAAAAGACACTTTGTCAATTAGGATGTGGACTTCATGTCTGCCTGTACATATTCGTAACCATCAGACAGAGGGGAGCAATGAAAGCTCAGTTTTTGTGAAAGCTGGAAATTCACAGTTCTGGATTTCCTTCTAAGGTCATAAGAATAAAGAAGAAAGATTAAAAAAAAAATTGTTTTTGCAGCTGTATCAATTGACAGGAAATTCTGAAGGACTCAGGATTTTCATAGTTGGCCTCCATCCCACAAAGAGCAAGACACTCTTTTTCCACAGTGACATGGTCAGAAACAAACCCTTGGTACAGTTCTGTACACTAACACATATTCCACTAAGATGACACCTAAATAATCCCTAAATGTAACCCTACAAAGGGGGCAAAAAAATGCAGTCTCATTAACTATTTCCTATGTACAGAAATGTAAGGATAAACTTTCTCACTTCATCTGGCATATTATTATTACAGTTATGGATTTGGCACATGAAGCTTCACAGCTATTGCCCCATATGGGCAGAGCTCATTTATTTTTGTATTTTAGACACATACCCTTCCCATTTCAAACTCTCGACAGGCCATTACAATTATCTGAAAAGAAACAAACGATGCTCCAAGTTAGATGTTTTTAGATCATGTAACTTAAACCTACACTTCACCACTTGCTTTATCAGGCAGGTAATGATACACTCTAAGTGGTTACTACAGAAGAGACTAATTATTAATATTTTCTTTCCTGAATACACATGCTCTTTTAATTCGAAAACAGTAAACAAGTTTCATCCTTCACAAAATCTACATCGCTAATACAACACTTTAAGGCTACTTAATTCAAATTCACTGTAATCCTGTACAAATACCTTATTTACTCAGTCTGACTGTAAATTCTAAACTCCTAAAAATAGAGAACCATTTGCCAACTGAGGAACATAGCTATATTTGCTTAAAGTGACATAGAATGTGTAAAATATGAGCAATCCCCCCCAAAAACCCAACCATCAATCAAAGTCCTTAGGTGCAGCTGTTTCAGAAAGCATGAGCAGCACAATAAAAACGCACCAACGGGTAAGATATTTGTTACTGTAAGTAACCACGATTTAAGTGTCAAACAAACCCCCCGCCACAAAAAAATTTCACAAATAATTTGTCAAACATATCCAATTTCCACAAGTATTTAAGAGTTAATACCTGACAAAAGCTGTTTAAACAGATGTAGAATATATAAACCAATAAGCAACCCAAAATTAGCATAAAAAGAAGGGTAGGTGGTTAGGGGTTTTTTCTTTCACATGCTGCTTCTGTATTTGATTAGGTCAGTCCACATTAAATCAGAATTTTAAGGTCTCCTACAGGACAGATGTAACCAAGCAAGAACCTATTCATAAATATGAAGGACTTAACATTCATTCAATAAAATTATTATTTTGAATTCACATTATTAAAATGAATAAATACTACAAATGCTATTTAACTACAAAAAGCAAGACCTAGGAAGCAAATAATCTAAATCACTGTCAATATTTTGGTAATAATAGCCAGCTCAGGCAAAAAATACACAATCACAGTGCCATGAAATAAGGTACCACTGAATTTTTCTATAGGTACTTACAGCAACGTTGTACTCCCATATCATCCTCCAGAAGTCTATGACTGTATTGGCTAGCGGTCCCTGGGTAGCAACATACGCTTTTGGCCCATGAACTCCCTGGGATTGCAGAAAGGAACCATTAATGTTTATAAAGAACATTTATCTGCACTGAATAACAAAAAGGTTTTGGGTTATAATCGTATATAAAAAAAGGATATTCCAATTTTACACAACAGGAAGGGTGAATAAGAAACATCAGTCCTAATTACATTAGTGGGAATTTTGCTGGTGATCTCAAGGGAGCCCAAGATTACAACAGCTACATCACTGCCAGAAACTGTCACAGGAAATAAGTTTCTGTATGTTCAGATTCTGAAGATTCCCTTTAGGTCTGCATTTTCTTTTTTACTCTAACACTCAGTGATGAAAAATTAAAAATATTCCTGCAAAAAGCATACTCTTGAACAAATTTTAAGTTCCTCCCTCCCTGTAATATATTTCAAAGATAAAGCATTTTAAAATTTGTTTTATATAAATTATCAGTACATTAATATTCAGCTTTTCAAGCTAAACCTTCATGCAGGAAGATTTACAGGAACACCTGTTTCTGAAAAATAAATACTGTGTAGAAGCAGCATCAGAATAAAGCTACAAAGACAGCTCAAGATACAAATGCTTCGCAACAAAACTGTAACAGGCTTTTAGTCGAATTCTGGCTTCTCTTTAAGAATGTTAGATATAATTCCATTGCCACACTTCTTCCATGAACAGAGCGAAATGTGTAGTAGCATACACAATTTGTCAAACACCTCATTTATGGCCCCTAAAAGCATCACCTGTTAAAACAACTGCATCTGAATTTTCCTATGATATAAAGCTCCAATTTGCTCGCCTGCCACTTTAAAATGAAGTATTTTACGTTATATTTCCACTTAGCAGTAAAAGCAAAGCTTTAAAGATTGTGTTATAAATGGCATCATGTTTGCAAATTTATTCAAGTCATAATAAAAGCGTATCTTCCCTCACAGCTTTAAAGTCTTATGTTAGACTATAATATTAAAACTGCCCTGACATGAAATAAAAGCTTAAAAAGAACTGAAGAACTGTTAAACTTGTACCACATACCTTAATAAAGTTTGCATTGATGTAGTCTGAATCTTGTGGGGGAGTTTTTAAGGTCAGTTTAACTCGGCTGTGATCAACTAAAAAAAAAAAAAAAANTATTTTTTTGAAAAAGGATTACAACACACGTAAATCAATATATAACAGTAAATATAATACATATAGTACATTAAAGAACATTTCCCAAAGATAAGTCACACAAGCAAGTTGGTACATTTGATTCATGGGTAAACCAACTCAGGTAGAGATAAGCAGAGTAGCTCCTACTGCTATGTGCTTCTGATGCTCAAGTTCACAGGGTACCACCTCCTGGAATTCCAAGAGCAATTCATTACAAAGAGGCAAAATGCAATTAATCAGAAGCCATCAAAACTGCAGTTGCACAACATTAACACAGACCATGGTGGTCAGAATTAAGGCACACTTAGGGAAAGCAGAAAGCATAAAACACCAGTGCACATTTAAAGCAGCTGGCAGCTCTCAAAGTCTCTGCCAGGGAGCACTCCATCAGATATTGCAACAGGAAACAGGCACCTGGGTTTATTGCTCAGGCACAGACTGACCCCTATCCCCCAAACACTGGGCTAGGCTCTTTGCTGCTGTACTTCTGAACTAGAGAGCAGCAGATTCCTGCATTTCGGGGGTTTTGGACATGTCAGGTTTCTGCCTCAAACATTACTGACTGTCTCAGAGAAAGCTTCTAATAAAAACAGCAGATCTTTGGAGATCAAAATCCTCAGCAATATAAAAATAGCTTTATTACTTGTTGACAGAATAAACGAAACATTTTGGTATTCTTTTTGACATTTAAAAAAAATTGCATCTTTACTACAACAACTTGATTGTTACTAAAATGGTGTAGGTGGTTGGCAGGTTTGCCAGTCCTTCCAGCTCTTGTTGATAACAAAACTTATTAGCTATCATATAAAAATTGTTTTAACTATTCTACAATAGAGGCTCTTCTAGTTGAAAATCCGTATCAGGAAAGAAATTATCTTTAAATGGGGCAACAGAATTATCTGTAGAAACAGCAGCTGCTCAAGCAATTTGTTACTTTCTGCTCCCAGGGTCAATTCCTCAACCACAGAACAGCTGCTAAACCTTTGATTAGACCTAAATTCAAGAAAATGACAAAAAACAAATATATTTCAAAAGAGAAAATATGATTAGTTGGGATTTTTGTTTTGTCAAAACATCACTCATAATAAAACAGGGAACCATATCCACAAGAAGTAAATGCTAAGAGTTATTTCTATTCAGAAAGCTCTTCCAAAAAGCTTGCAAAATGATGAAATTTTTCTGCCAGTCCTCTTAACACACAAAAAAATATTTGTGTTACCACATAATGCTTCTTAAAAAAGCACAAGTGTAAATTACGAGACTTTTAGATCACAAATCTAAAGACAACACACTCATATAAAGGCCTAGAAAAACCCTTAAAACACATTGCACTGTGTTACACTCTGATACATAGATTGCAAAACCAAGAACACTCTCTAAGCATTCAATGGTGTCACAGACTTTATACTAAAAACTGCTTTTAAGTGACAGAACAGACTAATTAAAATAGCAGGCTAATGAGAGATCCTATCTTCCCAGCACATTAGATCCTAAATTCTAGAGCAGTTTCCAAATGTCTACATTGCCATCCTGTCTCTGTGTGCCACAGCTCATCTGTTACAGAGTTTAAGATCTGGAATAGAATTCCCCCCAAAAAATCCACTGCAGTTCTCAGCTTCTGAAGATTAAATGCTTGGATATTGTTATATAACTTAAAGGCTCAGTTCACAATAACTGATTGGTTCTTCAGGTGACCAGTGAACACCATGCTGCATTTAACTACCATTTAGGATGGCTTAGTAAACTGCAATGGGAACATGCACCTTTTACTCTGAAGCCAGGGTTGAGTTAGTGCTGAGGTACTGATCTCTCTGGTAGCAGTAACCATTTCTGATAAATACAGCACTAATTTCTGATTAAGTTACAAATGTACATTCATTCCTGGGTTTACGAGAGATAGGCAATGATACTTTGCCTTTCTCCTGCTTCTTCTCATTTCAAGCTGGTCTCCCATCACTTCATTGCCAGAGCCTTTGGATGTTTGAGACATTCACTTGAACTGAAAATATACCTTCAGTTTTCCTCAATGTCAGCTTTAAGTTCGCCCATTTCCCCACTGTGAGCTTCCTTCCATTCCAGATCCCAGTGACTCAGGTTTATTTCCATGCAGATGACAGATATGCTCATCTACTGCTGTAGTTGCAGCCATTCACTGCTGCAGTGCTACTGTCTCACCAGCTCAGCCTGGGTGCTACCAAGATTTCACTATAGTGTTCATCATCTACCAAAATGCCAGGACACTATTAATAAGATGACAATAACAACTTCTTCTCTCTTTTTCACTCAATGTATAAAACATTTCCTCCCAACTAACAAGCAGAGTAAAATGTACCTGTTGCTGACCTTCTGGGATAAGAGAAGTGGTATTTGTCAGAAGACTACCTTTTAATCTCACTGTCAGCTCTTCAGATCAAGAAGCACAGTGAGAGCTTCTGAAATAAGCAGCCTCAGGAGCTACACAAAGTGAGCATGTAACAGACAGCCTTATAATTTCAGATCAGTGATCTGTTATATCCACATGTTGGTGGGTTTAAAATCTAAATTGTGCTCTGACTCTTGCTTTCTGTGTCCACACATTAAAAAGAATTTGATTTGGACTCTAGCAAAATAGAAACCAAAGCTAATCCAGCACTGAAAGTTCTCCGACACCATTTTCAAGATACAAACAGGCAAAAAACATCTATTTTACTTCAAACTAGGTTCCTTAAGCCTCCTTAAAATTTCACCTAGAGTTTATGCGGACATTTGTTTGTTTTCTACCACATATAACATGCTCCTAAGGAAAACATACATTTAAGCATCTAGTAAAGATCTCAACTATTCTGAGCTAGAATGAAAGTGTTGGCTTGATATAGCTTCAGAACCAGAACATATTTACCTTCAGGTGATACCTCTCCCGATAAAATATAAGAATATTCAGTCACTTTGCCTTCCAAGTTAAAAATAAAAATTTTAAGAATGTCATCTTTCAGCAAATTATCTCCAATTTTGCCTTTCAGTAATAACTAAAAAGTAAAATTCAAAATACATGGAGAATAACAAGCCCTTTCCTTTGTCTTCTATTAACATGTAAATCAGACTTACATGGCAATATATCCTTGTATCTATTCTTTTTAACATTTTCTTCTTTTTCTCCAGTGGCTGTTGGGTAGATCTTCTCTGTTCTGTACTTTGTTGATAATCTTCTTAACCTCTGAAATAAAAGATTTATGTTATATTTTCAAGCCTCAAGATAAACATCACAAGGTATTAGCTTCATTGGTGAAGACGATCACTACGAAAAAAAATTCTTCTCTTTTATGATATTCACTACGATGAATTTTAAATATCTAATTATTGAGTACTTTTAGCACAGTTTATACCCAAGTTGATGCCAGCTCTATGCATCATGAGACATGGAACTTTGGAAAAGACACTACAGCACCAGCATGGACTGTGGCCATACTTTACTTAGACAATGCATTGCCCTGTTGTGGAGTAACAACTCCATTAAGAATACCTGTGAGAAACAGAAACATCTCAGGATACCTGGAGGAAGAGCACAGCCTGGGCTGGCTCAGGAACAGCTGGTACTTGGCTCTGAGGCACAAGGCTTCCAGCACTGACAACTGAACAGAAACCAAAATCTTACACGTAACCGGTGCCAGCTCCTAATGCCCAACTCCTGCTGAGTTTCAAGCTCAGAGAATGAAGGTCCCTGTCTCTCAGGCACAAGCTCTTCACAATTAAGATGAGTGACAGGAGGTCTGCTCTATTCACAACAGTACATCATTTTTTCCCCTTCCATCTATTTCAAATCCTAGAAATGTGAGCGAGTCAAAACCTCTAATAATAAAAACCAGCCCCTGCCTTCCAGTAACCTAGAAAATAAAAAGAGCAATACAGCTTTTATCATCCCAAATAAGTTAGGCATTTGCAATCTTAAAACTGAGGAGGAAAAGTTCTCATTGAAAAAAAAGAAATACAAGAGGAGTCAGCACTGCTTGTTATTTTAGACTGTGTAGACATCCAGATTTAAAAAGGAACACCAAAGAACTCAGAAATTCTACTCTGGGGGTTGCAAAGCCAGCCATTCTATCAACACTGACATGGTGGTGGTGTATAAGATTATCAAGAGGAAGACTGAAAGTAGCTTCAAGCAAGTTTAGCATCTCCAGTGAGGGAGATGCACAGATAGAAGGATAGACATTCTTCATGTCTCCCTCCCGCTATATTCAATGCATCATTATACACTTGAAGACTCAAAACATTCATGATTTGTGTTCTTTTGGGGAAGGGGGACAATGGGAGAGGTTTTTTGCCAGTTAAAAATATAAATCTTCTTTGTCACTGACTATGCAACAACATACAGGCAGAAGGGTATCATAAAGAAGATTATTTGTTTGGAAAGCCAGTTTTAGCAGCTTCAGAAGAATTCACGAAGAAAACATTTGGGACACTCACTGCACACTTCAATTAAAAAATGTTTTGGCAACTCAAGCCCTCCAATAATTCCTCCTAACTTATTATGCAAATGAGGTGACTAAATATGCATATTAGGTCCAAAATTGTCTTAGCTCCACCCTCAACCCCAAGAAGAAAATCACATAAAACTTAGCATCTTTCTTACATAGCGAAAAACATTTTCAAGAAATTTATATGGATATTGTAAAAAAAAAAAAAAACAAAAAAAAAACCTATGCAAATGTGAATAAAACATGTCATTAACTTAATTGAATAATACACATCTAATAAACCAGAAAAGTGACATTTGCAGAGCAAAAACAAATGCCAGGTTAAAAAAACAAAAAAAAACAAAAAAAAACCAAAGCAAATCAAGTAGTACCAGTTTTCAATTTTTTTCTCTTCTGCAAGGACTTCATCAGAGATTAAATCACTGAACACTAAAAAAGAGCAACAGAACTAGCCTGCAACTTTTTTTTTTTTCTTAAAATGAATTTTTCTGAGAAACTTGCAATATAAGTCAATGAAGAAAAAGAGTAAATATCTGGAGGTGTGATTGTAAGTCTCTGACCACACAGTGATGAAACTATAAATATTTAATCTGAAAGCATTGCTACCGTGAGGAACAGGAAGATTCAATTCTTAAAAAGACACAAGCAGTTCCTGGAAGCCCCCATGCAGACTACACTCATCTTTGCAACACTGAAAACAAATTCACAGCATAACCTGTACACGCAGCAGACAGAGAAACCTGGTTTGTCATACGGCACAGACAAAGAATACCACTGCACATAGGAGACATTGTCCTACATAACACTGACCTTTCCTAAGCCAAAAAACATCACTTGTGCTAAGAACACAACCAGGAAAAAGCCAAACAAATGCACATAATTTGGCTAAATCAGCTATGAACTGCGAGGCTGAGAAACGGTTTGAAATAGGCTATAAACCTCCAATTAAGGGAGAAAAAAAAGCAAACAGCAACAACGATACTTTCCAAGCACAGTCACTAATATGATTCTGTGTATTGTTCCAATATGGTTGTGAGTTTTAAAGGGTTTTTTCCTCTATCTTACTCATTTTTAGGGGAAAAATGTCATGACTCTGCTTAAAAGAAGTTTAGAGAAAAACCACCTCTACAAACCATGACTAAAAGCAAAAGTTATTTTACATAAGAAGGAACACACTCAAGGAAGTCAGGCTAGGTGTGAAAAAGCACCATAGGAAGATGATTCTTTTTGCTTTAGCCCATTTTAGAGGCATGAAAGAAAAAACACTTTCACCAATTTGGACAAATTGTAAGCCAAAAAGGCTCGAGTGACTAGCACCAACTTTCATTTTCTGGAAAGCAATGTTATGAGAATCCATCATAGCCTTCTTCCCTACATGATTCAATCTCCCTGCTCTGCTAAACAGACCAGAAAGTACGATTAACTTAGCCCAGCTCCAAGGCAAAGCCTGGAAATGAAATACAGGTTGATTTTAGCACACATCTGTTCCTAAAATACTTCAGGATCCACGCTTTGAACGTGTGTTTGCCAGCTGTTCTCTGACATAGGTAATAGAAGATACCTAAGTACGGTCCTGAGAGCAATCAAGTAAACAAGTAAGGAGCATTCTTTACGATGTATAGTATCAGCTACATAGAATAATATCTACTTCATGCTTTGGAAGAGGAAGAATTGACTAAAGAGTAAGGAAAGAATTTTAAAAACTGAGCTTTGAACAGACTACCACAGGAATGGAAAAGTGCCAGACTCAGCAGAGGATTCCGCCCTACACGCAATAGAAAATTCCTGTAGAAGGCTATTGCAGTGTGCTCACAGCCTGCTGTGGGATGCAAGGGATCCAGTGCTTCCTAGGTTACAGCCCAGAGTGACCAAGAGGAGGAGAATGTACTCAATAGCAGAACGGGGGTAATGGCAGGGCAGAAGAGAAAGGAACGCTGTTCAGACCTCACTAAGCTGACAAGACAGCCAGCAAGAGCCGTCTCAGCCCGGTCTCATGCTAATTCTTAATAAACAACTGTCTACAGTACAAAGCAGCACTCATTTGGGTTAAGTGAGTAAACTGCCCAAATGCTTCCCTGAAGATACTGGGACGCCAACAGCAGGGGCATGGGAGGTGCAGCCTGGTGCCTCTGCAGATAACACTGGGCGCTTCCGTGACACTCGCCCATTCCGTGGGACTGCTATTCCGGCACCACAAAAATCTTCACTGGTATGTTCTTTTAAGAACAAAATGGTCAGAGATAGTATCATAAGCCATAAATATACACTTTAAGAACTACATTCACAAGGCCTTTAGTTCCACTCATTAGAAAAGCTCTGTGTTAATTCTGCTTATTCATTGTGTGACAGAAGTGGTTTGTGGGGTGGTGACAAACACCACATGTGACAGTGGGGAGATGAGTCTTTGAAACAATTTAAGTTTCAGAAACATACTTCCAACTTCCACAGTGGTTTTACAATCTGTACTACAAATCTACTTTAGAGTTTTTACGAAAAGACAAACCAGCTTTTCAAACCCAACTTGTGTAATCCTACCATATTAAGAAGAACTTTGTTCAATCATTTCAGGAAATACAGATCTTTGACTTTCATTGTCAGTTTATTTATTTATTTATTTAACACTTTAGAAAGCCTGTAAAGACACAATGCCGAATATCATAGAAGTGCTGTTTGTGGATTAAAGAAAGCTTTTCTATAGCTTATTGAAATCTAAAGAACTCACTTCAAAAGCATAAACTTTATTTAAGACACAAAAGTTCCTTTCCTGGCTTCTTTTCAAGGAGAACATGACAAATATTTCACCAGAGTTTCTGTTATCTCAAGTCCTCAAACTGACTCCTAAGCCTTGTCTGACATTACTAATTGGCAAAACAAGAGATAATACAACAGAGATGTTCTCCTGACTCTCCTTTCTGACCATTCCTGAGGAGCAGGACATACCAGAGTGTCAGATGCCAGCTGCTACAGTATTCCACGACACCCACTTGCCATGTGACAACAGGCCACAGAACCAGGCTCAGGAAGCTCTACACAGCCAGCTCTGGCTGTGGTCTCCCAAAATTGTGCCAATCATACAGGAACATATTTTGTTTTGCAATATTTGCCTAAGTGCATTAAGAAATACTCAAAGAAGCAAACAACTACAGAAAAGCTCCCATAAAAGTTACTTTAAAAATCAGAGCATAAAAGAAGATACTAGGGAACACTTTAAAAATGTATTAATGCACTCATTTCATGAAATAAGACAGCTATTTCTATTTTAAGTTGGACATTACATTTTTCTTACTTACAGGAGGGGAAGAAAAATACAAGAATTATGTGCAACTCTGGTCTCATTCAAATAATTTAGGTAAACATTACTAAGGGCCGAAGACATTCCCTAGTACTCATACTGTGAGAAAAATGTACCTGTATGGAGCAAAGTGAACCAAATTACCACAAAAATGTCAAAATTACTATCTTCTGGTTGTCTATAGTCAGATTACAAAGGTTTCAGATTCTGTACCTACGAACGAAGAAATGCCAGAGATGCCTTTGGCAACAGACAGTTCAATGCAGACTTTGGTATCACTGCTCAAATGGGGCTCTGACTTCCTAAGACTGCTTTGGTTCCAGAAGTATTTTAACTTCAAGGCCTTGCAAATCCAACTGAAGTCTTCCTATACCACTTTCTCACCAGTGAGGTCTCTGGGAAACACCAAGACTAGCTGATGGTAGTAAACTCAGGTGGAGAATGGACTATTCAGGAGTGCCTGTGTAGCTCCGGGTTGCAATAGCAAGGAATAAATGAACACAATGAGCAGCACTTTGTCTTAGGAGTATTTGTAAAACAGCATACACTTGTGACCCATGTCAGTATTTCCCCATTGATTCCTTTCAAACAGCAATTGTTTCCAAGAATTCCTAGCCCTCATGAAGGGGGAAAAAGCCTTCCCAAACACTAGTCAAACATAAACAATGAAAGGAGAATGATTTGGATCTGTAAAACTTCACTGTATGTCAACATTCACAGATGGCTTTGGCTGCAAAATAACAGGCTAGCAGCCTGCACTGGACCTATCTCTCTGAAACAAAGCCCTGAGAGGAGATTGCAGGCTGAACTGATAGAAGGAGGAGCTTTCATTGCCTTGGCAATTCTCTTCTGGCAACACTTACTAACCCTTGAGCTCTAGGTGCTCCAAGGAAATCTCTCCTGAAGTGATTAATAGACAAGGCCTGATAACTACACTCCCTTGGGAGCTCTGTCTTCAGCATTTCATAGCAGGACAATGATGAGTCCGCATTCCAGGAAGCTTGTGGGAACCATGTAAAAGAAAAATCCCTCCAAAATTACCCAGACAACTGAAAACAGCATCATTTCAGTATTAGATTGTATAGCGTGTTCTATACAGGAGTTGGACTTCAGTGATCCTTGTGGGTCCCTTCCAGCTCAGGACACTTTATGATTTTACATCATCTTACCTCTCTGATATTTTCTCAGTAAAGAGGTGAATTCATGTTACTGCATTAATTGGAGATTTCTATCCCATAAAGAAGTATCAGCCAATGAAGACAATGCTGGTACATCCTCATGCAGAGAAGGCAAAATTATAATACTGCAAGCAGCCTGTTAAGGAGTGCACCCTACTTTCTTCAGTATCCCATTAAAACCAGAAACAGGTAAAAAACCAGCAGCTTACTCTCCAGAATTAGATATTGTCAGAGTAAGACCAACATTTCCCATCTTTCCAAACCTATATTTTCCCTAAGGAAAACGTAAGAATCAGACACATCTCACATACTGCTAATAACTAAAGATAGCTTTACACAGACACTATCAAAATGTGGGCTGACTGCTTCAAAAATCTCCTTTCCTCTCCCTCATTTCTAAAACTATTTTTATACTATCTGCATGTCAATCCTAGTCTAAACTAGCAGTACTATCAATTAAAGTTGCAGTTAATTTATGTTCAACATAATAGTTAAGCCACATACCTACTGCCAGTTTTACAAGTTTGGAGAAGACTAAGTAGATCCGTGGTTTGGCGACAAGCAAGGAGATAATCGAGCAAAGCAGAACATTAAATTACTAAAGCCTAATCTGGTTTTAGCTAGTAGGTTACTAATGTATGTTCTGAGATATTTTAGAAAGTCCTGCAGCATACTCATTAAAAATTGGGACTATGACTTCCCATCTCTGAACTATACTGTTTCCTCAGCACACTCACAATATTGCAGTGACTACTGTGAACACAGTACAAGAAGTGAAAAAATGCTGGACAATGAAGCAGTAACAGTTCTTTATAGACTATGAGTGAAGAACGTGAAAATTTCTGTTAGTATGAAAGCACACAATTAGAAAGTTGACTGCTTTGGACTCAAGTCTAGGAAGCACCTTGATGTAAAACCAGAAAAGGTTAACATTAGCACACACTACAAATAACAGGTTTCTTAGCAGTGTTAGAGCAATTCCAGAACAATTGTTGATAATCCAAAACAGAAATAAGCCTCAGATTTTTTTGCAACAAGATGATTTGCTGTCTTCACAATAAAAACTCAAACAGCATATGGAAGCAAAGCACTTGGAGAAATAAAGAAATAAAATTCATAAACCAGGGAAGCCCTTGTTTAAAATCATGATTTCCAAGTTACTGGATTCATTATTTTCCTCTTATTCCTTCAGTATTAGGTTTCATGCATGCTGAAAAGTATATTAAAAGCATCACATTTAATATTGATTTAAAGCAAAAAATGGCAATAGGTTTAGGTAAACCTCTCTTCAAGAGCCACTCTCTCTTATCCAGAAGAGGTAACCACACTTCAGTCCACTCTATCTAGACAGTCTGTCTCAGACTCTGTCTCTGAAGTCAATCAAATTTGGACATCCCAGATGTGACACTGACACTGTCAGTGCAACATTTGAGTGAAGACTTCTACAGACCACGTCCTTCACCCAAAACAGAGATTAAGTGGATACTTGTCCTTGTCTCCTTCACACACACCAGATTTGCTTCAAAACCCAACAGTTCTGATGTAACAGGAATGGATATCAAAGTAACAATGTCCCCAGGACCAACCCTTGGAAACCTAGAAGAAATTATCTAAGGGCAAGTTGAGACTTTTTCCACAAAGAACACTCCCAAAGGCAAGAGGTTTTATTCCAGGTCAATCAGGCAGCTAAACAGAACGCAAGCCACACTTTTTCATGGCCATAGGAGGGGCTGGACCAGTCACTGTTTGTGACAGCTTTGTGGCTCTTCAGCTTCAGTGCTTGTGTCTCAACCAACATAACACCTGAAACACTCAAAAGCACCCTGTGACAAGCATTCACAGGAAAACCTGCATAGCAAATACACGAGGTACAATTCATACCAATAAACAGCATGAGGATTTAAGTAAGTACTAGCCTCTGTCCTTGAAGAATATTGAGATTTTTTAACCATATCAATTCTCCCTGAAATATTTTATCATCTATCACCACCTATTACTCCCCACCAGTCTTTACCATTCCCCTGTCTGCGACTTCACAGCATGTGGCATTAAGCATTAAGATGCATGGAGAATGTATCTTGCTTTTGTTTCTGCTTA
>VWZT01008894.1:58518-83557 GCA_013397055.1 Pachycephala philippinensis
CCCTTCCTCTTTTCCCACGCCTTGGAACACATTTCCTTGAGGTCAGTGTTTGTTTTCCAAGCAATTCATACAAGGTGGAAAAAAAAAAGCCCCACAACTGAAACAGGAAACACTGAGCTTTCACTCCAACAGAAGTAAACTAGAATTTCCTACCTGCTAGTCCCCCACTACCAAAGCTGCCACAAATGAAGGCACAGGAGAATAGCCTGAGAGCTTTATTAAAAGCTTATTTAAGTCTTTTCATAAATCTGCACACACACAACCGCCCTCCGTCAAAAAAAGGTCTGCCATAGCTGTTATGTCCTGCCTTCCCAAAAGGGTTTTAACAGCCAATTGATGTGAAACACAGATCCTGCCCTGTAAGACTTTCACTGAGAATGACTTTAAGCTGAAAAGCTGGAGCCTAACAACTGTTCTGGGTCAAAAGCAGAGTTGTTTGTGCAGTCAAGAAACACTGCAATTCTGATCTGGTTTTGAGTCCAAATTACCTTACTGAAACACCTCTAGAGCTCAAAGGTGCTGTTCCTTTCAGTGACATCCTTTGGCATACAGTTGAATTGCTATTCAGTAGCATGAGTTTAGTGTTAAATATGCAATTTCATTAAAAATATGCCAATTTTGTCTTTCCCAAGAAGTGTAACTTTTTTTTTTTAAGCAATCTTGAACCTTGTACAAAAACACTGTATCGTTAGAGACTTTCAGCAGTTTAGAACCCCCACTATTCAGCAGGTAAAGCTGAGGATACTGCTAACATATTTATGCTAGCTCATGATTGGTAAGTAAAACCCCCACTATCTAATAAATAAAAATAAGAAAACTTTTGATAAGCACTGAATCAGTACTTCCATGCAGCAACACATACACAGGGAATATATAAGTGATAGTAAAAAAAAAGATAAGATAGCAAATAGAAAATACATTTCTACTATCTGGAGAAAACACACTTACAACTATTTTTACCCTTTCTTTGAGGCTGCGTTTGGAAGCCAAGGAATGTGCTAGTTATAAAAAGGCCATTTATGATAGAGTTCAATAGCATTTTAAGAGCTAGAAAGAAGTAGCCTCATTAAAGTCACAAACTTGTACTAAGACTTCAACTGTAATAACCCTAGCTAATAACCAGCACAATATTTATGGAGAGACAAAGGAATTTTGTGTTGTAATCATTTATATTTGCAGTATCTGTCAATTTTTACCTAAGAAATTAATCCCCAACAATTCAGAAGCACACACCTTCCAGGCATAATCCTGGTTTCAAAAAGAGATAGGACAGGGAATCCAACGGCCAAAAAAATTCTCATAATTCTGGCAGAAAGAGCTATAAAGCAACTATTGAAATGAAACCAAAGCAGTAATGGCTAGTACAGAAACAATAAATTCAGACAAGCAGTTATTTCCATGCATGACTTTAGATTATTTCTCTCCATTAAAGTTCTTGCTTTAATGGCTGAACATTCAAATAGCACTGCTAAATGTTCAAATGCTTGAACAACATGAACTCTACCATTTAATTTGTTTCTGCTGAATTAAAGAAAAGGTCCTTAAATCTTCTCCATACGTGTCATATTGCATGCAATTGTCTCCTACAAAACAAACACAGGCATCTACACAGTATTACCACTAAGACTACACATTATAGTATTAATATAGTATTACCACTCAAGAAGAATGTTTCTTACTTTCCTCATATTTTGTTTAATAAGCACTTCAAGAAAAGGAAAAGGCTGTGGTGCTTCTCCAACATAACCATTTATTGTTTGACATACCATTAACACGTTGAATTCCATGGTAACCTTAATCCCAGGTATTCTCAGGCCATGCCAATCCAAAAGTGGCTACAAAAGAAACAGTTGTCTCTTTGGCAGGCCTGTATCTTGACAAGATGCAAACACAAGAAAACTACAGTGAAGTTACCAGAAAGTAAATGAAAACACTGTTTTAATCAAACAGTTTGAAGTCTAACCTTTTTGAAATCATGAACATTTTTGAGGAAATTTTTAATTCTGAAAACTCACAAAAGCTTGTACCTAAAGGGCCAAGTAAAAGATGTTCAGCGTACATCCTCTTAAAACCTGTGTTGAAAATCTCTACCACTATACTCTTCATATTTCTACAATAAAGCTTTTATATAAATTTTATTCTGTACATCAAAACCGCAGTTCAAATTTTAAATTATTTTCCAAATAGCTGTAGGATGCCTTTTTTACATTTATAATGCAATTATTTCTGCAATTTTTATATTTTGAACAGCAAAGAAAAAAATACCTCATATGAAGTATATGCTCATATGAGCATATACTCATATATATGAGTTTTTAGTATCCCACAACTTAAATTTGTTACACAGCTAATGTGAAAAATACAGTCCTTCTACAGTGCCAAATTTCAACAAATAGAAAGGTCCTCAAGTCAACTGGTAGAAAGAATCTGGTTCAGACAAGGGCTTTGTCAATCAAGCTGCTGACAAATTTAAATAAACCTCAGCTGCCATGGCTTTAAAAAGATTAATATTTACAATCCAGAATGTACAAGTCGATAGTTTGTTTAGTAAACAATAGCATGGGGGTTTTTATCTGATACACAAACAACTTTATTCAACACCTCTGGGTTCTGGATGACAGATTTACTTCCAGGTATTTCACAAACACACGGGAACACCTTCAGATCCCACCTCAAGATCTTTATCTATAATTCTCATCTATGTGGAATATGTGACTCCACTTCCTTTCTTGGAAAAGGAAACTGTTCCAATCTGAGCTTCAAACAAGTATTTGATTTGGTGCCAATTCAAAAGAAGAGTATGTGAATTTCTACAGGAATTCAGTCGAGACTAGCCTCTTTAGTTTGTTTTTACAAGGAAAAATTAAAAAAAAAATCTGACTGAAGCGATTTCACAAGCAGAGTTTCTCAAAAAAACTTCCCAGACCAAGCAGGCATTTTCCTTCATGACCTCTCCAGCAAAGCAGTGCACACTAACAAACACTTGATGACAAACCAGAAGATAGTAAGAGATGAAGATGGGACTACAACATTAATCAAGAGAACCAACTTTCAGGGTACAAGAAGAAAGAAGAAACCTCAAAAATGCCAAATAAAGTTGTACACTAGAAGTTATAATGAAGGAGACACAAATGTGTATCACAAATAAATAACTGGCAACTCAAGTGTTACAGAAGTCACCGAGGAAAAAGACACAGAATAGTTCCTGATAACCTGTATTCAGTAGTAAGTCCAGCATGCTGCGAAGCTACAGATAAGACAATATAAATTCTCAACAGACAACAGGACATAGGAAAAAAAATAAAATTTCTCTTCTTAATTAACATAACAGGTTAGTTAGAGCTGTGATTTTTCTGTTTTGATGGACTATGTTTTTAATTTTTTTTGTGGTCCAAAATTAGTAAAACTAATTCAACTTGAAATTAATTAAATTTTCCTCTTAGGACAGAAACATTCATATTCTACTATTGCTTGCATTGCCTAAGTGCACACAAAAAGCGTTAGTAGCTTTTATATTTTTTCTCTGGTACTTCATGTAAAACACAAGTTCTTTTTTATGGCAATGGTTTTGGTTGCAATAGTCTGGTTTTATTTGGGGATACTTCCAAAGTAACCAAAGAATGCTAGCAAATATTAGCATCTTTCAGGGGGAAAAAAAAAAATCCATGTTTACTCTGGACAAGGAAGCAATATTTTCCTTTTAAAAACAGCCCCTGAACATTTAAGTCTAACACCCTCAACCTACGCAATGTCAGTCTATACTTTCTATGACTCTTGTACCATTAAAGGGGCCTGAAAGGCTTTTTTTTGATTTTAAGTCCTAATTTAAGTTCCTTGAAACTGTCTCATTCTAATCACATTTACAAACTTACCAGATGGTCAACACATCCAAACCCACTACATTATTGTTTAATGAGTACTAGTGCAGAATAGTTTAAACACTTGAGAGATCAAGCAATAATCTGCAACAATACTTAAGCATGCCATCTCCTGCTGTCAAGCTTTAGGCAGCATTTATTTTCTCTGATAAAGAAATGTGGATTTTATTACTTTGGAAACAGAATGTCTATTTCTGTCTTTAAAGAAATATTAACATTTTGATGAATATTTTCAGAAAGTTTGATTTCTAAGCACTGTTCCCTGCTTAGGAACATTCCTGGAAAACCTGTGGTTTTGTTAAAACTTCTCCTACTACTTGATTCCCAGTTAAACTAACAGATGTCCAGGACGAGCTGCAAGGCAGCTATGAGGCAACTATCAGGCTTCAAGTTTCACAGAACCAACAGGCACAGAATTGAAGGCAACTTAGACGCACCGTCTGTCTCGGAGGTGAGAGGCTGGAACACCTGCTGAGAATTGTGGTTGTTCAGCCTGCAGAAGAGAAAGCTTCAAGGAGATCTTAGAGCAGCCAAGAAGAGAGATGGAGAGGGACTTTTTCCAAGGACACATAGCCACAGGACATGGGGAATGGCTTCAAACTGAAAGAGGGCAGGTTTGGCTTAGGTATTAGGAAGAAATGCTTTACTGTGATGGTGGTGAGACACTGGAACAGGTTGCCCATAAAAGCTGTGGGTGCCCGATCCTTGGAAGTGTTCAGTGCCAGGCTAGGTGGGATTTTGAGCAAGATTTCCATGCCCATGGCAGGGCCACTGGACTTAGACAATCTTTAAGGTCCCTTCCAATCCAAACCACTCTATGATTCTATGATCTGTCTCTTGCTGTCCTCCACAGGTAACCTACATTCTTCACCGACTGGGAGGACAATGGGCCAATGCCATAACTTGAATCATTTTATTACAAACAACTGAGGCTCATACGCAGGTGACTTGAAGGAACAAAAAAATCCCCAAAACCCAACAACAACAAAACACAACTACTTTGACTGCAACAAACTTCACTCCTTAAACTCCAGAAGTTACATAAAAATTGACTGGGCTTTTTCTGTTTTTCCTTTTTCCTAACAGCTCCAAGGATCTAAATGAAAGAAAAATTAGGTAAAAGTTTAGAAGAAAGATGGCCACTAAGCAGCAGCTTTCTTGCCCTGTGTCAGTGGAACCCATCCACTAGATGTCAGTGTCCTCTTGGGCAGAGGAAAACCTTGGATCTCAATGGAAATAGGGCAGCTGGCAGTCCTTGGTTATCAGGCCAACTGTACAGGAGGAAATTCTTATGAAGCATCCCTGGGCCACGACAGAAGCAGCCAGTAACAGCAGCATTTGTGGGTGAGAGACATAGAACAAATATAGCCTTAGACACAAAGCTTAGCCAGAAGGGTTAAGAAGCTCATGTCTAAGAACTCTTTTTTGTAACATTACTGATTAAAAGAACACATTTTTCAATAGGATGCTGAACATGGGTGTTAAAAGAACGGGAAGATAAAGGTCTTTCTGTTTTCTACTTTCTGAAATATCCCAAAACACTAACCAACATTTTTGGGGAAAAAAAAAAAAGACACAAGAATGGGTTCTACCTCTACTAAAATATAAATCAGGCTTAAAGAGGCTTAGACTTGGAAGCAATAATGTAAATTATTACAGCACAGTGTGAAACCCTCTGTGATAGGCATGAAACACCACACCCTAAATAAAGGGCAGAGCCAAAGTCAAAGTTCAGGCACATTAAGTACCTGCTGTCAGAAGAAAAGGGTAGGTCTTTCTATTCACCTGCACTACATCTAGATGTTAAGGCAGACTATAAGTTTTGAATAGAATATTTCAGCTGGAAGAGCTAAAAAATTATCATCTAGTCCAGCTGCCTGACCTCTTCAAGGGTGTCTAAATTTGAGTCTAAAAGGAGAATACTGATATAAAAGTATAAACTTGACTGCAGGACCACATACTTGTAAAATAATGACATCCCAAATTATGTTGGGCTGATGGGCAAGGGCATGCCAGAGGGGAAGCAGCATCATGCATTACAAAAGAAGACAGAAATTAAGTATTTCAGAGGGGTATGAAGTACAGATTTCTTTCTTTTTGAAGATATTGGATCAATTTGCCAGAGAATCTTTCACTCAAGCCCCAAGCAAGAAAAACACCTTGAAGCCAATTTGAACAAGCACAGGACCTGGCTAAAGACACATCCTGAAGAACCACTTATAGTTACTGCACACTTACATCTGTTACTCTTGCCAGACAGGAAAAGGCTAAAAAAAATTCACCACAATTTTTTCCCTTAGAAGTAGGAACTTAAAAAAAAAAAAAAAAAAAAAAAAAAAAAAAAAAAAAAGAAAGTTAAAAAAAAAAGAGGAAGTTGAATGAAAGGAAATTATACAGAACTAAAAAAGTAAAACATTTGCAAGCAGTCCAGGGCCTGCTGAAACATGCCAGGTAGCACTGTCCTGACCAGGGATGGGCTTTGGTGTCCTGTGTTCATCGACCTGCTGATACTACAGACACACTCTCAGCTTCTACTCAGAATCTGCCATTGAGAAGGACTGGGAGAATGGCTCCATTTCATTCCTGACATTGTCACAGTATCCTCCAGTCACAATAAAGTACTAGACCAGGTGCACATTTGATTTGACACATTACATCATTTTAATACCCTGAAGAAACTGAAAAGCATCATACAATCCTAAAATTTATCTCCTTATCTTCCTCCCCCATTACTGATATACCTATTGCACCATGCACAGCACATTGCATTGTCCCTGGAAAGGATGAAAAAAAAAAATCTCATTCATGTTATTGTTCTCTCCCAATCACAACTGCAGTTATGATCACTTGAACTGCTCATTTTTTTACAGCCAAGTTATTTTTAAGGGATTGTCTGTCTTCTACTCAGACCCTATTTGCCCATGCAAGTCTAAGACAATTTTACCCTTTTGCTCTTATGCTGCAAATCCAAAGAAATCTCAAGAAAATTGCCCTCAATACGGAAATAACTACAGGTTTTATTTCCCATGTGCATATATGCCCCACAATAACACTGTGCTTGCTGGTCCGTCTCTTTCCAAGATAATTGTTTTGATAATTTTAATGAACAAGTACATCTTGAGAACAGCAAAAAAGGCAACAAGGGGAACATCCTGGTCAAATTCAAACTCTTCAGCATTTCCGGTAAGCCTTATCTACATCACATCTTCATCCACCTTGCTAACACCATTGGTTTGTCACATACAGTTGTACTCAGCACAAACATAACTGATCTGTACATTCATTACTCATTTCTTTCCCAATTATGAATATACCTACTGGATCATGTGTAGCAGATTCTAATTTCAACAGCACTAAGAAAAACCCACACACCCCACACCTCCCCCCAAAAAATCCTAAAAATGTTTATAACATTTTGAGGTCCTTTCCAGGCAGCATAAGACAATCACAGTCATATTATTCTATTGTACCAAACACCACAACTATTAATATTCAACTAAGTTACTGTGTTCAAGTAAAAAACCCATCACCTCAGTACACAAGTAGCCTTCACAAAATAATACTTCTTTTGTGGTTTATTGATTCTGATTGCATTATTATTAATTAGGTACCTAAATGTAATACCATCCAAACCCTGCAAATTACAAATGACAAAGGGTTAGTGAGATTGAATGGAAATCACAGGTTTCTTATTTTAAGAAATCATCAAAAAAAAAGGAAAAAGCAGCCAAAGTAGATTCTAGGCTTTTCTACTCTGTAGAAAATGACAAGTTACCACCTTGGATACAATTCTAAGGCATACTTCAGATTTTAAAGAAGTTTCCTTCTAGCTAAAACCATGAATTTACAAACCACTATTTGCCTGCTTCCTTCCATCATATATTGCAGAAGCTAACAAATGGAATACAGGAAAGACAGGTTTCGACGATCTACATGATTATAAGATAAGGATAGAGGGGTTTCTTTCTTTATAACTTTGGGATTCTTTAAGTTTGGTATGAGCCATGCTTCTTATTGCAAGTCTGTTCAGCTCCTGGTACAATGAACTAACATGAGGACAGAGCTTCATTCCCACCCCACAGACAAGGGTCAGCTGGTTTGTTTTTCCTGTACCAGAGACAATAGTTAACATCAATGACAACAGCTAATTATACACCGAGATTTTCTCTAACTGTTGCATTAAGTTTTAACAATTTTTTCACCTCTTAGCTTTTTACTCTGATTCTGCTGCTTTAATCTTATTTCCTAAGCCACTAATCTCCTTTATCGTCATTCCTTCCTCATCTCAGAGCAAATGCTGTCTGTACAGTAACTTGCTAGAGACACTGGCTACAGCCCACACTTGCCCATCTAGGAACAGGAAAGCTGTTCAGCACTCAGTCAAGTATTCCTCTTTTCTCTGCTTACATACACATTAAAAAAAACTTAGAACTGTGGTCAAATTCACATTCTAATTCTGGAAAACCAGAACCTACTTCAGCAAAGCCACAGAATTAACAATGTGACTCGGTGAGACGCTGTCAGTGGATGCTCTGGAGGAGCAGCAGCCCCTGGACTGGCATCACAATCCCCACTGCCTGCAGAGACCAGAGTCAGGCCTTGTTCGAGTGTAAAATACTGGTGACAGCTCCTGGCGCAAGTAGAACTTCTTCCACATTTTTACTGTCTCTTAAACTCAGTACATTGCTCAATGTACATTACTCATGGAGAGACCTGCAGGCTGCCAACCTGCACACAAATAAGCCATGAACACCTTTCCTGCTTTAGCTTGCTAAAATGCAATGCAATCTCCACAAACTCCTCTTTTTGAACAGCTTCCTCCTAACCTTTACTCTTCTCTGCTGCCTTCTCCATCAAAATGCTGTTTTACCAACCTCAAGAAACCTACACATTATAGCATTTTACTGAGTATTGAACTTACATTTCCATTATCTAAAAGCGTAATTAGGTGTTATTTCTCCCATTTTAAATCTCCAGGTTTCTGAAACTGCTAGTCACAGCTCTTCAGAATGACAAAATAAGCAGATAAAATACAGGAAATGAGGAAAGTTGCATTACCAAAGTTACTTCCTCTGATCTGTCAAAGCCACTCTTGGGAAAAGTTAGATAAGGAAGAACGGAATTTAAAATTTCACAAAGATAGCAAAGACTAAACCAAATTGGGAGATTTTTTTAAATTTAAAAAAAAGGCAACTGGGAAAAATGAGGCTACATAGCACTACACAGCTTAAAAGGAACAAGTTGCATTGCTGCTTACAGCCATGAAAACTATGTGACTTGCTTTTCAGTGTGGAAACAGATGTATCTTTAGTCAGAAAAAAACCAAACTTCTAATTCCTACAGATACTGAAGACTGCCTGATGCAGTGTTTCTAGCTAGAAAACAGGCTATAGATATTGCATGAAATTTGGACTGGGGAGAAACAACGACCCTTTCCAAATATCAGAACTCCCTACACTTACTACTAGGAGAACTACTTAAGCACAGTTAAGTAGGACTCAAAGTTTCCCAATCTTATTTTCCCTTAATGGAAGTGGCAGCATTCCAAACAAAAGCCATACCTTTTAAAGACATCAATTAATTTTCAACATGTCAGTTAAGTTTAATCTCAACTCCTGTATCTGCTGCTGCAGTTTGACTTTAAGGAACAGTAGCACTTTTCTAAAGCAATGCCCTCTTTAATCCTTGCATTGTGACTTCCCTTAAAGGCTACCTTCTTCTCATTCCCAGTTTCTAGCATTGTGTATCAGTATTCCACTGGGCAACCAGAACAGCTATTAATGCTAATAAGCCCAGACAGGAATACACATTTGTTCTAAAGAGACAGTAACTGCATGACAAGTGATAGGATGAGACATACAGGATTGCTAAGTCCTGGCTTTAAAATGCAAAATACAGAAACACATACTCTACAGCCAAAGCGAATTAATTCAGAGGAGCAGTGAAGTATCACAATGTCTTATCAGGATGCAAGTGCTTCTTATAGATGCATTATGGTGAATAGCACAGGATGTGAGCACGCTCAAGTACACCACTTGCTAGAAGATTGCATCCTGGCCCCAGTGCAAGCTGCGCTGCTATTCCCCCTGAATACTGACTGCACTCCTGGTAGCTGTCAGGACTCAATATTTATTTTTAAATACTCAAATTAGGCTTCGGTCTTCGTGAATCTCTGTAATAACCAAGCTTAGACAACAGCTCAACACTACAGTGGCTCTTTTGAGGAAAGGGATCCATTAGCAGTATTACCTGGTACAATACAAACCCTGAAATATTATTCCTGGTGAAATGAACAAATCATAACAGGAAAATTCATAAGGGACACTGCATGAAGTTTATTACAAAGACCATTTAAACCAGTCTGGCTAAATCTTATTGTCCATAGTCATTAAAAAACCAGTGACCATCAGAGCCAGGTAACATTTATAAATTTAACTTTCTCTAAGATGATAACAAGGTCAATAAAATGTGTGGCTAAGCCACTCTGTTCTGAATTTAAAACCAAGACCCAAATAGACCAGCCAGTTCTACTTTGACCATTGAATTGAGAAAAAAGAAAAAACCCACACACATATACCTTCTTACAATCCAACAAATGATCATGCAATTCTCACACAGCTTAAAAGGATACCAAATTATACTACAGACAATCATTTACCTTCAGTTCATTAAATCCATGACAACCTGTATAAAGCTAATGCTTGTTCTGTAGAGCTTCTAGTGTAGAAGCGAGGCAAAGTTGAAGAAGTGTATGAAACTTACTCACACGGTTTTCCATTCATCATGCAATGGCTTCTGTCACCCAAAACCAGTAAAAACCAAAGGTTTAAAAAAATAAGGAAATCATTTTAGCAGCCCAAGGATAAGGTAGCACTAACAGAGGAGTAAAGGTGAGGGCAGAAATGAAAAAAAAATTAGTAAAATCCAACCACAACATGAAGAGAGGAGCAAAATTAAAACATTCAAGACAGATCAGAGTTGATATGGATCAAAAATACATGTTGCAATTTGCATAAGATCTGACAGAAGTACTATGCCCAGCGGAAAACTACACACTTCGTAGGATGATTCAACAACTAGCTGACATAAATACAGAATTCCTGAAGGATATCTGGTTTATATAATGTCCAGAAGCTAGATCCAATAAGCTAAAGACAAATCAAAGACAGGAGTATGAATACAAAAGGAAGCTCACATGAGCAAGTATTTCTGTCTTTTCTTCCACAAAAATCCTTCCTCCCTGGCCTTTGAGATAACTTCCAGAAGCGAGTCGGGTAACTTTTGTTATGCAAGGTGTGTTGTGAATTTTAAGGGTTTCTCAAGCCCAGCTTGCAAATTAAAGGATTTTATGTACTTAACTTTCCACACAATATGACAATCATATACCCACTAACCTGCTAACCACAGGAAGGAGAGCAGGTTGGGATCTCCATCCAAACAGATCTGCAGTTCAGGAATATGAAGTTGGTAAGCTGCTGTGGTGGGTTGACCCTGGCTAGTGCCAGGTGCGCACCAAAGCCACTATAGCCCTCCCCTCTGCAACTGGACAGGGGAGAGAAAAATATAACAAAAGGCTCATGAGCTGAGATAAGGACAGAGAGAGATCACTCATTGATGGCCAACACAGGCCAAAGAGATTCGGCTTTGGAATATTAACTGAATTTATTACCAACAAATAATGAGAAGTAAAACAAATATTAAAAACAAACAAAACACCTTTCCTCCACCCCTCTCTCCTTCCCAGGCTCTACGTTCTCCTCCCAAGCAGTGCAGGGAGATGGGGAATGGGAGTGACAGTCAGTTCATCACATGTTTTTCTTCTGCCACTGCTCACAGAGGAGAGTCCTTCCCCCGCTCCAGCATGGGATCCCTCCCACAGGAGACAGTTCTCCACAAACTTCTTCTGTGTGAGCTCTTCCCACAAGCTACAGTTCATGAACTGTTCCAATGTGGGTCACTTTTCCATGTGCTGCAGTCCTTAAGGAACAGACTACTCTAATGTGACCCCCACAGGGTCACAAGACCTACTAGGAAACCTGGTCCAGCCTCCTGGCTGGAGTCCCTGGTCCTCTCCCTGTCAGGAGTCTGTTCCAGGTTGGGCTTCCCACAGAGTCATAGCCCCCTTTCAAGCTGTTCCAGCATGGGGTCCTTCCAAGGACTGCACGTGGATCTCTGCTCCCCCATGGACCTCCCTGAGCTGCAGGGACACAGCTGTCTCACCATGGGCTGCACCAGGGGCTGCAGGGGAATCTGCTCCAGCACCTGGAGCACCTCCTGCCCCTCCTTCTGCACTGACCTGGGTGTCTGCAGGGCTGTTTCTCTCAGATATTCTCACTCTGCTCTTCTCTGGCTGCAAATACTTCTGTGCAATAACTTTTTTGGATTTTCTTCGTAAATATGTTATCCCAGAAGTGCTGCCACCATCACTGATGGGCTCGGCCTTGGCCAGCAGTGGGTTCACCTTGGAGCCACTGGCATTGGCTCTGTTGGACACGGGGGAAGTTTCAGATGGCTTCTCTGAGAAACCACTCCTGCAGCCCCCCACCTGCTACCAAAATCTGGCCATGCAAAACTGATACAGCTCCATTCCCCTAAGAAGAACACTCCACCTTTTCAGTTGTCACCAATATACACCAGATTCCAGTACCACACTAACAAGAATCTGTTAGCAGGGAAAGGAGGGAAAAAACCCCAAAATAATAAGTAAATATTGTCTGCTTTGTTATCATTTCTCTTATTCAGGTGTTCCATGCAAATTGTTCCATCTAGACCACCAGTACATAATTTGGGAAACTCCTGACTTCAGCATCAGGTTCGGGAGGCGTTAAAGTGGTAAGTAATACAACAGCCCAATAAAACATAAACCACATGGCACTCAAAGAATAGAAGAAACTAATTTTTGCATTTATTTACAAAAGACAATTCCAGTGCCTACCTGACGTGCCCTACAAGATCCTTTACCTGGCAAAAAATCATGGCCATTTTTAGGTCAAAAGGTACTGTCTCAAAATAAATCAGTTTTTTACCTACTTATATTCTCTCACTGAATTCCCTTGTTACTTCATTGCTGCTTTTCTCACTTCCAAATATATCCTGACCTTATATACACTTAATATATCTGGAAGTTACCTTTCTCCATAAGAGCTAAAAACATAATCATTGAGGTTTCTATATCCCCATACTTTCTTTGGATAACCATATCATCTTACTGTACCAGACAGGGAATATTTTTTCTATGAATACAGGAAGGGAAGCCCATTATGCTGTAAGGCTGGAGAAACAGGATGCTGGCTTCATTTTCACACGATCACCAATTTAAAGAGTGCTAATGCTTTTTAAATTGCCATGCCATAAAGACATGTTGCTATAGCCTTGCACCAAAAATACTACAGTGTTTAATCATGTATAAGGTACCAAATGCAAGCTCGCATTCAGGCTATTCCATATTAGAATTAAGTTATGGAATTAGCTAGCATTTTAGAAGCAAATATTCTTTCCCTTTAGGAAATCACATTGATTTATGGCAACAGCTTGCTGACTTTGGGATACACACATTTTTTCAGTGTTATTGGTCTCGCATGTTAAATAATTTATCAACAGGCTATAGATTTCTGTAATTTGTACAAAACACAACTAGGCTTCTTTGCCACAGTTTCACCTGCTCTTTTTAGAACAACAAAAATAGGAAGCTGACATCTCAGATAATTTGCAAGCTGCATTTTCACCACAAAAGGGAAAAGAAATGAAAGCTCACATTTCATCATCTTAATCAAAATATTAAGAAAATACATGGCACCAGTTGAAGAAGCAACTGTAGCAGTGTTACTACAGAATGCCAAGGCAATTCCACAGCAGTTCTGTGGAATAGCCTCTAGAAAAGTTCTTCTGTTTAAAAGGAAAATATAAAAGATTGTATAGGGCTTAACCTGTAGCTTAATAACAACTTATTTCAGAGTATTCAGTTTGAAAAGCAGACTCATGTCCCAAGCTTTAAGTGCCTGTGTAGCACTTAAAGCACTTCTGGAGCAAAGGGTTATTAAAGGAAATAACATATATTTCTCCCTTCTGGGCATAGTCTTCATGAAGTAGAAATAACAGAAAAATAAAGCATCTATAAAACACCACATTTCCTTACTAAAGTAAATTCCAGCGAGTGCCTGTAGTACTTTCCAAGTCCCTTCTACCTGCCTAAAATCAGTCATTCTTCTCCATTAACATTTACATACAGTTCCCTGTATGTCCATTAACACCACAGTTCTGTTAATGCAACCTCAAAAGAAAAGAGTTAAAATTAATTTTACAGTATAATTTGGCCACAATAAAAATCCACACAGGTTTGTGTAACCACCTAAACTACTAAAATTGAAATCTTACAAGTAACTGTTGAATACTTAGAGCTATCTGAGGACATTTACAGTATCTAAGAGATTATTTCCTTCCTTCAGCAGTTTGTGCAATAGGGGTGCTGCCCTATAGGCAATTTATAATTAATTCAACTCTGCAGGAATTCTGAGTTTCTTGAAGCAGTTCAACTAACCTACATATGCCCTTCCCTCCAGAACAGTGTTTCATTTTCCAGCTTTATTTTGAGCTAAATATTTCCCTTGAGTACTCCTACTGGACAACTGTATTCATTTCAATTAACAATTACCTATTTGCTAAAATTATCAGAATATACACGAGGGAGTAAGTAATAACGAAAGCATAGCTTCCAGTTGTAATCCTGTTTCCCATGCATGAAGGTAAAGATTCAAGTAGAAAATAAAGGAAGAATTAAGACTTATTTTCTACATGTGTAAAAACAGTAAAAAAAGAGCTATGCACTGCAAATATGCAGAACATGATATATTTACCACTGAGACATCTCCATGATTAATTTTACACACTTACAGAGCAGCCAGTCATCAACTTCCAACCCAGTCTATCCACAG
Source organism: Pachycephala philippinensis (assembly GCA_013397055.1). Classification (NCBI taxonomy): domain Eukaryota; kingdom Metazoa; phylum Chordata; class Aves; order Passeriformes; genus Pachycephala; species Pachycephala philippinensis. Next base: position 73,328 of record VWZT01008894.1, read on the forward strand.
TCTAAGTGCAGTGCACTATTCCTATCACTTGTTCGTCTCTGTCTGTTCTGCTTTATATATTAATTGATCTCTCAGTTTTGTGCAGTGAGACAACTGGACAACGAAGCCAATAAGAACATTTGTCTAAGTAGGAAGCTATACCCAAGTACCACACGTGCTACTCACACCCTTGAGGAAGGAAAGACACTGTTCCTTCACAGGGTTATGCGTTACAGAGTCAAACACAGTCAAATAAGAAGTGAAACATTTAGGACAGAGTAGAACACTGTTCAGGCTTCTCAAGAGCAGTGCAGTTCCCACAGCAATCAGTCATTTAAACGTGATGCATAATCTACACTGACAAGTCCTCTGAAGACTTGGACAGGAAACCCATGAAACATCCTTTCAGTTTGGAATCCCGTTGTTCAAAGATAGCTATGTCCTCCAAGAACTATCAGGAGCATAAAAATAATGTCACACTATCATAATGGAAGACAAAATGTATTTAAAAATATAATCAACAATGGAAAACAATATGAAAATTCTGTAACAGGCCCCTGAGACTCTAAGTAGCTGGAAATAATGCCAGTAAGTCCAGGAAAAATGCATGACCCAGAACCTAGAACTAGTTTAGCTCAGCACAAGAAATTAATTTCTCATCCATTATATTGACCCTAAAGCAAATAGGAAAGATAACAAGGATAGCAACAATAGGTGCTGACTGCCCAACCTCAATAAAAGCAGGAACATAAGACATCACTCATGTACCACATTCCTTTCAGCCTCCCTTTGACTGTTTGTATTAGCTGCCCAGAGGAACAAGCCTTGGCCCCTTGCTCCCGCTGCAGCCCAGCTGCAGAGCTGAAAGATGGTCATTTACCTCTCCAGACCCCCAAAAACCCCACTCTCTCACTGATCCACATAGAAGCTGTTCTTCCTGTGATCACACAGAGTACAAAACATCTGTGTATTTTCAGAAGAAAAACAAAAAGCAGATGTCATCTGCATGAAGCAGCAATAACGACGAGACAGCAGGACAAATACAGCAAGATGTAAAGTTGTTCAAGAGGACACTGCAGTACTCTGACCTTAGAAAAAAAACGCAGCTACACCTTACAAGACTACATAAAAAGGAAGTTAATGTAAAAAAGTTTGTTTAAAAACGACAAGTACAGTGTCATAACTAAATGAAAGAGATTAAAGTAGTACATACATTCTTTAAAGCAATACGGTTTTAACTAAGTTAACTTCCCCTTAGAGATTGATGCTTTCCAACCCATGACTTTAGACACCTAAGATCCTAGCATAGATCAGGCAATTAAAACTAATAAATTTCAGTAATGTTTAGGAATCAAGGCCTGCTCTCCAACCTGTAAAAAATGAAGCGTATAGCCCTTCTGCCAAAAAGGAAGGAACACAAGTTATATGGATACCCTTAAAAACAGTGTTAAGATTTCTCCAAATCATAGCAAATTAAAAATTGAACAATGCAACTGATCCATACAGCACTTAAAACTTTCAGTCTACTCATGTAGTTGCCCTTGGCACGTTCTTAACACTAGGCAATTCATTTTTTTCTGTAGAACCAAGGAAAATCAGACGTAAAACTAATATAGAAAATTAACTGTCAGAAGCATTATGGTAGGATTTCCTTCAAAATTATTGATGCTTCCTTCCAGAAATATGAATGAATGAACGAATGAAACATGTTTCTTTCAATGCCTTTGTTCCTAACGACATGTGTAGCCCATGAGGCAACATCATTCACAGCTTCAGTCCTCTTGTAATAGCCAGATATTTTTCTCCATTGAAGTAACTGCCTTGCTACTTTTTGGAGTTGGTAATTCAATTCTTCTAGGTTTTACTCTCACAAGACACTTCCATTAGGACAATATTGCCTTTAAGTCTTCCCATAAATTAACACCAATAAAATTACCTTTTAGAGAAATTAAAAGTATTGGCTTGTAGGACGACAGATAGGAGCAAAAATTAGGTCAACTAAACTAGGTCATCCATTTATACCTCTATTTATCTGGTACCTTTTGGGAAACATTTTTCTCTACTTGATCTTTTTAGCTGTGTAAGAATTTTTTCATTCTAAAGCTGAAGACAAAAGGGTAGCTAGAACAAGGCCCCCAGGGACACAAGCAGTAACTTTCCTATGCAAACCTCAGGGACTGAAACATCCTGACACAAGTATTCAGAGATACTTTTAAACAACAGTTTCCAACCCAGAATGACGGTCTTAAAGCCTGACAGACTTGACTGTGCTCTTCTGCTCTTACAACTCTTTCCTTACCTTGTTGCACTCTCAGTTTCCCTAGTAAAGCTACTGGCTTTGTGCTCATATTGTCTCAGCAGTACTGGGTATGAACACAATTTGGTTTCTTGAAGATGCAGAAGGACTCCGGACAGAACTCCAACAATACAGCCACTCTCTGGGGCTCCAGGTTCTGGATCCACAACTCCACAATCATATCAGAGTGCTTTCCTTTCATAAACACATTCTGATTGCTCAAATTTGAACAAATAATTCACAAGTTAAGTTTATATTAGCAGGTTTTTTTTGTCAGATGAAGCAGGAAAACAAAGAGCTTAATCTCTCTGCAACATTCATGTGCTAGTTAATAGAAATAGAAATGCACGTCCATGCTTCATTTAGGGCAAACACACACAGCTGAGTTATCCAAGCCTGTGCTGCCATAATCATAGCAAGCGTGGAGTATAACAGCTTGAGAAAAACACCAGGATGCAAACACTGCACTTCCTAATGGCACAAAGAGCTCCTGCTCTACCTAATTAACTTGTGCTTTACTCAGTTCCTCATCTGACCTTTAACACTGATGCCTCTCCCTAAATGAAGGCTGTTTTATAAGAGCAAGAAAAAACCATCATTTACCTTCTGATTTCAGTTCTAGAAATGCACATCCAAGGTACTCCTATAGTTTCACCTTTTCTCAACATTAAGAAATGCATTATTATTTTTCCTATGCCAAAATGTCCTTTGTACTAAGCATACTATAGTAAAACTGCAGCAGTACACAAAGCAAAATCCATGAATCTTAAATAGTAACAGTGAAGAAGATAAAACATGATTTCTGTTTATTACAAACCAGTGGCTTTAAGAGATTAATACAGAAGCCTCAGACTTTTGCTGCACTTATGATCAACAAATGTACACACATTAGATAATCTGAATATCTGCTTAACCTTCCCCTGCTTGCAGAGCTGATAACTTATATTCAGCTATAAGAGCATCAAGGAAAAACACCCTGAACCTATTGAAATTTTAAAGTAAATTACATGCAATCCAAATCAAGAAATTTGTACTATAGATCAGTGACACGTGCAGAGTAGTACGCGGACATACAGCCATACATACACAAATATGTAAACATGTACATGGAGCTACAGAACTATAGGTTAGGATCTACAGTTCATGAACTATGGTCACATGAGACATATCCATACATAGGTATCTACTGATATGTATCTATCTATGCACATATATAACTAAATACAGCAAAAGGTGCTGTAGAATTGAGGTAAGAATAAAACCAAAGTATGTATCTGACAGGCTATTTAAATTATTTGGAGTGCATGTAATATGCCATGAGGTGCAAGGTCAACATTACCATTTGCTCCTCCTGAGTGATTCTCTAACATTCCACAAAATCCATACACAACCCTTCATTCCATGAGAACAGTAGACTTATGCACTGCTGTCTTCGGAAAATGAGCAAACAGAACTTATTACCACACAAGCTATTTGACACAACCCAGAGCATTGCCTAACTGACTTGGTTTAGTTTCATGTGCCTGAAAGAACTGCAATTTTAGGCAGAGTTTGCAAGTTCTTATACCCCAGGGTCACTACAGCAGCTTTGTGGCTGTATTCAACAGCCTCTACGAAAATTCAGAATGGCATCTTTGAAGCAACAGAACCAGCACTCATTTCCTCAGAAAGGGACAAAAACACTGAATATGTAAACGGAATGATTTTTCATGTAAAATTGTATTTTGTGTAATGTTTAATGAACAGTATTTCACAAAATTTCAGAAGCCTCTGAAGTTTGGGTTTACTGAAATGACTGTTCAGTCACATTGCTCCAGCCAGACTTGGTCCATGTAAAAGAAGCTTTATGAATGACTTTATGAATGATTATAACCACACACAGTGAAGTAATGTGTTGGGGTGTGCCCCCCACATACAAATTAACAGCATACAGCTGAAATACAGCTAATGGAAACAAGACTTTAAAAATACATTTACATGCAAATTTAAGCATAATATGAAAGGTGACTATTAACAGATCCATTATTTAACCCTGAAAAGATAAAAATGCACAAGGCATATCTAAAGTGACAGTTGTCTATGACCTATTAACACATTGCTAAGAGCAGAGTTTCTTCTAACTGATCAGCTGTACAACACACTTATGGGTCATTTTCTCCAAGGCAATTACGCTTTCTATCATGCTTTAGGAAAAACAAGTGCTCCAAACAGTTGTTTTCTCAAAAGAACCCAATTTACAAGAATTCCATGCAAACCTGTGCTTACACCAATTAAATATTGGTTTTGAAGTTTCAAGAAACAGTTACCATCTAGTTGATTCTACCAAATCATTTTTTCCCAGTTTAACCTTTACAGATATAAATAATTTCTCTTGAAAAGACAGCATGCATTTTATAACATATATGACAAAGCATTAGTGTTTCTAACTATGTATTACGAGCATGAAACTCATTAAATAGATACTAGAAAACATCACTTCCTAAAGTGTCTATACAGTGGGATCTTAAAAAAATAATGCAGAGATGGTAAAAAAAGATAAAATTTTTATAGGTTTCCAGATTATATGCCTGCCTTATAAATTTGAAAGATGTCTTCACGGATACTCAAGAGGTGCACTAACAGTATTTGAATCAGAAAGGCTTATGCAAATGCATATTAATACACAGACAAGCTTTTAAGAAGGGCATTTCTGAAGTGCTACAGTTGAATAGGTATTTCTGGTATCCCTAATGCTGTTCCAGAACCAGAACAAAGTCCATGTCATGACTGGCATCAGTATGTGGGCTTTCACCATGTATCTTAGTAGTTTTAATCAGTGATTTAGTATAGTGATTGTTTAGTATAGATTGTTAATTTATTTTAAGCAGACTTTAGGCATTTTAGAAATTGTGCCATTTCATGAAAAAAGCCACCAAGATATAAAACAAAGACAAAACCCCCAAAAAATGCAGAAAGCAAGTTCTGTAACATCTGGTATAGCACTTCCTATGATCAGCTACATTTTATCCTTACAAGTCAGGCACATTCCATCTCCCATTTCTTAAAATAGCATTTTCACAAAACAATCAGTTAGAAGTGTTTAAATATAAAAATTTCAAAACTAAAACCAACTAGAGGTAAAAAGCATAGAAACTACTTTTCTACCTCTTTGAAATCAGACCCATTGAAATTTCCTTTCATACTTCAGAAAACAGCACCTTGAGTACTTTACTGTCTCCAAACGTAAAAGTTTCAGCTTAGACAGACTGAACAGAACACAGACACACAATATTCAGTTGAGTTAGTTACCTGTGCAACCTTGAATGAAAGGTATAAAGAGATCTGTGACTAGGTGTAACGAAGTTATTTTAAAAAATCATTATTATTTAGACTGATGATCTAAGACAGCATCATTTTGATACCACTACCTCCAAACAGCAGCTGAGGATTCCCTACACAGTATCCATCAAAAAAACCCCATTCTCATCCATCCACTGTGTTCCATGACAACAGATTAGCCAGATACATAACTCAAAAGATGAAGCAAGATCATCATATACCACAAAACAACTGAAACATAACATCTGATTTTTGAAGGTAAAGCTTCACACTATTCATATTTCAGTTCTCCTATAACAATGGCAACCTACATCAAACATGAGAGTAATGAGCGTGTCAGAATGCTTTTGTCATGACTATCACATAAGAAAAAAAAAAGAATTGTTAATCGTGGGTAAATTAAAATAAAAAAAGAAACCAGCAAATAATATTTATGGAGGTCTTTCTAAATTCTAGAACCAAGAAAAGCTGTTGTCTTTTCCTCCATATGGAACTTTGACTTCCAACCCTTGTTTGATGTAAGACACATGTTCATTACAAAAAAAATCAGAACCTAGACCATGCTGGTTGTATTCATACAGCATGAAACACCAAGAGGAAGCAGTCTACACTTATTTCCTTCTGCCCAAATAGCAATGTCAGCAAAAACCCAGGAAAAAGTATACTCCTGGATGCACTGCAACCATAGAACAAAAATTCTAACCTACATTGTTTTAGGAAAAAGCCCACTTGCCCCCATATCCACATATACATGATTACTGGCAAGGCATCCAGACATGTGTCTTGGTTTGAAAGACAGGTGTCTGCTAAGGAAGGCAGGAGCCTCCCTTGCAATGGAAAATGTAACCCCCTTCCCTCCAAATTATTATAATTTTGAAATCAAGGGGCTTTCAGGCAAAAGTATGAGGAATAGGAATAACAGTTCTTTACTAACATACATATATATATAAAACAAGGCAAACAAACAGCACTAACCATGGCAGTAACCCCAAACAGAAGCAGAACCCAGTGACCCCTCTCGGCCCTCGCGCCCTTTCCCCTCGGTGCAGTTCCGCTCACGGCCGGCAGGGGGCGCTGCGGCTCCCGGAGGGCGGGGCCGGTGCGATGGTTCCCCCGCGCCGGCAGGGGGCGCTGTGGGGCGAGCTCGGGGAGCACGCGGCAATGGCGGGCGAAAAAGTTCCTTCACAAACCCCCTGGATTGCCGATCCCGGTGCCCCAGCAGGACCCTCGGGAATAGCAGCCTGGAACGAGTACAAAATCCCGGGTGGTAGATGAGATGTATCAAACTCTGGAGCTGCAGCGGGAACCCCAGGACCTCTGGGCAGGCAGGGGGTGCGGAGCTGCAGTGTAGCGAAGGCTCGGAGCAGTAGCAAAGGAATGGCGGACAGCCTCGGCCCCGGCGGGCTCAGGATCCCGGGGTTTTCCCTGAGGCACCCGAGCAGATGGTGAGAAAGTCCCTTTTTAGTGAGGTAGGGTGTTAAATAGGGTCCCAGTGCAATAGCCGCTCCAGCAAACACAGCTCCACTCACGGCAGAAGGCAGAAGCCCACAGTGGTGATGAATTTTCCCCACAGCGACCGCAGCCTCTCTCTCCTCCGAATGCCGAGAGGGCAAGAGGGCCAGGGGCCCCACCCAGCCCCCTTCTCCCAGTCCAGATATCGCAGCATCTCTGCCCTACGTGAGAATACCCCAGGTAAAAGAGGGCAGCCAGCTGGAACCCTCCCCCTGCGGCCAAGTCTTTTTGTCTCTCTTAAGTACCCAGTCTTTACTGTCTCTTGGCATCAGTATGGGGAAAAATTCCTTTAAGAGAAAAAGAAAAAACAAAAGGAGAACTCCTAAAACCCCAAAACATGTCTACCCTGTTTTCAAACTATCCACTTCATTTAATCTTAATGGTGCACACCCAGAGTACTGAAGTGATCTAGTAATAAGTCCTCCTTAGTTGCTAGTGCAAACTAATTAAATATATTCAATTTCCAGTAACAAACTTGCTACTAGTGCCCAGATTATAGAATTTATCCTGTTTTCAGGGGGGGAGGTGGTGAAAGGCAGTGGTGGAGTGGGTAATAATCAACTTTCCACCTTCCAAGAGGAAGTTGTTTCCAGGTATGTCAATGGCATTATTAAATTGCAGTCTTAGTCACCTACACTCTGGACTTTCAATAGCAATCAGCCAGGCTTATCAGCCTACCTGTGCACACCTCTAGCTTCTCTGCCTCTCCTCCAGCACTCCCTGGCACCTATCACGTACTTTTAGTTCATTCACTCAGGCCTATATACAACTCTCTAAGCCTATTACTCAACATATTCAAAGGCAATAAAGACCTAAAGGTAAAGAATCATTCTCATTTGCATTCACCCACTATTCCATTTGTATTTTAGATTCCATTTGGACTTGGAAATGAAGTGATGAGTAACAGCAATTCCTATTCCACAAACCTGCCACTGTTTAACAGCCACAGAACATCCTGCACTTACATAAGAAAACACAACTTCCTCCCTTCTCACCCTTCAAAAAATGCCTACTAATTCTTTAAGAAAATGGAATACTGAAACTTACATCCCTTTTACCTCTTTTTTCTTCTCCCTTTTCAATCATGTCAAAGAGGACCTAAGCATGGCTCTGTTAAGACAGCCAAATACACACCAAAACACATATCCCAAAAAAATCCAAAATACCCCAATACATTCATTGTGGGGAAAAAAAAAAAAATCAGCAATTATGATTCTTGTCATGACACTAATCTATGTCTGCTTTACTACATAAAGGTGAATATTAGAGCTGAAGATCAGCATCCTAATTTCCTGGTTTTCCTCTAATTTCTGATACAAAAATCAAATAGGAAAGTTTGAAATACAAAGTGTTAAGAGGACAAAAGAAATCTTCAACACAGTTCTCCCCAAAACGTTTAACACTCTTTCAGGTAATACACCTTTTTCCTGAAATGTCTTGCCCATTAGTTCCTATAATCCTATTTTGCCATTTTTACCAGTATTCTCTTTTCTTGCTACTATGGGAAAGCAATGGGAAAACTCACTGCCTATACAGCTGAAAGCTACAAAAAGAACATGCTGCCAAATAGAGAAATTGAAACAAAAGCTATTTTTCCATACAGAGGTGCCACTGCTTCAAAGAAAGGATGATAAAAATACGTATTGTATAGCATTTGACTACAACAAAGCTAAAACATCAGGATATTTATCAGATATGAAGTGGTAGAAGCAGATTATGAGATCTAGAACAAAGTACTTAACATAGAGATTATTAAAAATGTTCTGCATTTTGCTCTAGTCTAGGCCAGCTTTTCTGTAAAGTACATATAATTTACATGAAAAACACGGACTCATCAGTACAAGCCAAGATGTCAATTCGTGTTAAATAGCAATTATATTACTAAAACTATGACTTAACAAAAAGCTTCTGTCAATTTCTGTAACCCTTAAGCGCTCATGTGAAGATTCAGAAGCGTCCTATTGCTCCTATGCCGTTCTTCATTTCACACGTTTCTCTCTTCCTTTCCCACACGCTCAGATGTTTCAGCAGCATACTTTTAGTATTTGCAAAATCCTGCCCAAAGAGCGTGGCCGATTTCCCACGGGCTCCCTCCCCACCCTGGATGAACTCGTTACTTCCCAAAGTCCACTTCCTTTTCCACCCCTGGACCTGCCAGCGTTCCCAACGCCCCTCCGCCTTGCGCAACATCCGCGGCCTCCTCCCCACATTTCGGACAATCTCCGATGCGACACTTACATTGAGATTTTTTTTTTTTCCCCCCAGACCACTAGCACAGACTGACAGCTTAAAGGGCAAACGATGTGCTTTTAATTCCAAAGAGCGGCGCATAGTAAAGCGAGCTACAGAGACAGATACGGAGGGCACTAACCGGCTCTCCTTCAGCTCTTCTGTGGGTCAAACTGCATTTTGATATTAAGTATTTAAATGATACTGAAAAGTGTCAGCAACATCTACCCAATCAAAATTATTGTTTACACCTCAGACCACCAGTTCAAAAGATAAAACTCCCGATATATTGTAACAGCTCAATTAAACAGCTAAAATAAACCAGAAAAAGCACTAATTCTCCAACAGAATTTTTCCCCGAGCGCACACGTTAACCAAAGGCTGAGGGTGAACTGATCTGGAAGGAAGAAAGGACGAGGGATACAGGCAGGGCTGCAAGGGGGGATGGGAGATGTTAGGGAAGGGAAGATGAATATTCCTCCAAGGACTATCAATACATTTAACACATCTCCTCGGAAAGAAGAGAAATCTCAAGAAGGCAGCTACAGGGTAGATAAAAGGGGAAGGTGGGAAGGAGTGCCCGATTATCCCCAGCTGACATCATAGAAGGCAACCCTGCAGAAAAGGGGCTGCAAGGGCGAGGAAGCGCTCGCAGCCCCCCCGCGCCGCCTCTGTCCCCTTTATGTGCTCAGGGAAGCAGCGGGGCGGGTGGACGAAGAGCCTCCTGGTTAATTTTGCAAGAGCCCATGACCACCACCTCCCCAGGAGCGGGGAAGGGCCGGGGCCGCGGTGACAAACCTCCCAGGGGTGGGGGGCAGGAAGGAGGCTGAATCCAGGCGGACACGCTCCCTCCCCCCGCCGAGCTCCGAAGTGGTGGTGGGCACAGGGAGCCGGCC